>LR738714.1:579909332-580078992 GCA_902687465.1 Secale cereale
CCCCCCCATTGCTTCATTGTGTCTTCAATCTCCAGAAACCCCCGCCGCTCTCCGCCTCCCCAAAGGTCGACAGAGAGACGAGCTCCACCCTTCCTCCGCCGTCTCCAGCATCCTCAGCGCCGCCGACCCCCCTCGCCATCCCCGCCATGGCCTCGAAGAGCGACAAGGCGAAGAACGCGAAGTCCGAGAAGGCGGCGAAGCTGGCAGCGATGCGGAAGAGGATGGTGGTCTTCCCGCCGAGGCTCGGCGCGAGGGAGCTAAGGGACAAGTACTACTTGTTCTGGGCGAGGGAGACGAAGGCTCACCCGCGCACCAGGGTCCTCCCCGCTGAAGCCTGCGACATGTATCCGGGAGGTTACCACTAGTTCGCCCTGTTCTTCCACTTTGGTCTTTGTCCTTCGTACTCTGAGTTTTTCTGCGATGTGATGAACACGTATGGATTCCATCTCCTCGATTTCACCCCGAATGCTGTTCTCACTATGGCAGTTTTCGCACATCTGTGCGAAAACTTTGTCGGGGTCCACCCCAACGTAGCTCTCTTCCGCCACTTCTTCACACCTAGAGTAGAGTCTGGGTCTCCACTCTTCGGTGGCATCTCCTGGATCTTTAGGCTCAACAAGAAAGAGGCGTACTTGATTGGAGAGCTCCGCGGCAAGTGGGATGAGTGGAGGGCCGATTGGTGCTGGATTGGGGAAGAGGAACCCCATCAGTTTACATCACCTCGCCAGGCCGCAATAGTGCGCGGCAAGGACTGGAGCGATCTGGCCCCGGAGGACGAGAGGCTGAAGATTGCCCTTACTAGGATCCTTCGTCTCTGGGCCGCAAACCTTACTGTAGGTGAGGTCGGGGCGGATTTCCTTCGCCGCCGCATTGCCCCCTTGCAGGACAGGAAGAGGTCCACTTGGGAATTCGGCAACGCGGCAGACTGCATGAGGCTGCGCCTCGGCCTGAACTACAACTTCACCGTCTTGGAACTCAAGGGAATGGTCCGCTCGCTGTTCAAGCATGACCCCAAGCACACGGAGTGGTTTACCCCGTCGCGGGGAGTAGTTCCATTATGCAATAATTCTTCACTTAGTGCCATCTGTGCGGTAATGCCTCTGTGCGATTCCCACGGGGTGGATCCCACTTGGCTGGCGCCTTCAGAAGAGACCGTGCAAACCTTCTTTGACAACCTGGTTGAGCGGCCGGTCAATCCCGAAGAGAAGAAGGGTCTCACCCGTGCGACCACCGACCGGGATGTGGCGTATATCGCTAGCAGAATGGAGGAGGCCGCCGCAGCTGAGGCCGCGGGTGAGTTTGGTTACTCTGTGGAGGAGGCAGAAGCAGCGGATGCAGTGAGCAGGGCCGAGGAGGAAGAGATCCTCAAGCAGTTGAAGCCCGCCGGGAAGCCTGCCGGGGAGCCTGCCGGGAGGAGCGAGGCTGCCGGGCAGGGGACCGAGTCCAGTGAGCCCGCCGAAGAGGACGCCGAATCGGGCGATTCCGACGAAGACTCAGGCGGGTCACTGAACCTCGACGACGTTTCTTCATCCTCGGAGAATTCTCCACCACCGCCAAGTCCTCCGCCACATCCAAAGAAGCGCTCCGCAAGACCACTGACACGGTGAAGCAGCCGGCGCCCCGACAGCAGCCGAAGCGTCGCTCGACGCGTGCCCCTACGACGAGCAAGGTCGTCAAAGAGGCGCCTCGCGCCTCAGCGGCAAGTGGAGGGGGATCTTCCCGAACCGGTTCTGGTGTTCCTTCCGCCCCTCGGTCTTCGGCGACGACCGGAGCGGGGTCTTCTCAGCCCACGACTCCAGAGCCTGCCAAGCGCCCGAGGGAGCCTACTCCTCCAGCTCCTCGCGCCGGGACGCGCGAGGCAGACTTTGACTTCTCCGCCCTTAGTTCCGACGAGGAGTAGGAAGAGTAAGCATTTGTAACTTTTATTTCCTTTGATTTTTGTTGCTCTTGTCTTGAATTCTCTTTGTCTGACTCTGATCTTGTTTGGCTTCCAGGACCCTGACCCAGAGGATGGCCAAGAAGGCCAAGATCCCGGTGGTTGATCTCGAGGAGGACGAGCCCGTCGCCGTGGCAGGAGATGCGCCCGCGACAGGCTTGCCGGATCAGCCTGCTGCTCCGCAGAGCAGCCCCCAGCACAGCCCCCAGCGTAAGTCTTCTTGTTTACTTCTTCGCTTGTCGGGCGCGCTTGAGTTCCTTATTTTAGCTAATGTTTTGCTAGCTTGTTAACTTGTGCAGAAGTGGAGCCGCAGGCGCAGGAGCATCAAGAGGCTGCTCCCGACGAGCCGCTCGCCCCACCCTCCCCGCCAAGGAGGAGTTCCCCGGCGAGGGAGGGTGCCCCGCCAAGGGCGGGTCCTCCACCAAGGGCAAGTATCCCGCCAAGGGCGAGCACCCCGACAAGGGTGGGCACCCCGCCACGGGAAGGCACCAGCGGTCCTCCGCCGGTGGGGGGCACGACCACGCCGCCAAGGGAGAACTCCCCGACGAGGGACCCCGTTATTGAAGAGGCCCACGCAGGTAACCCTTGTACTTTCCTTCTCTTGAATTCTTCTTTTTGGATATTTGCTTGACGATTCTTCTTTTCTTTTTCTGCTATCAGATCCGCCCGCCCCGGAGTCGATGGAGACAGATGCCATCGCCGAGGAGGACGTGCGCGGCGATGCTGGCGACGCCGCCACCGCTGAAGGGATGGCCGGCGCTGACGAGCCAGCCGCCGACGACACTGCCGCGGCCACCGACGCGTCAGCTGGGGAGGGGACAGGCGACCGCACTGACGGCCCTGAGGCCGTAGGAGCGCCGGACGCTACACCGGCCGCCGACCCCTCCGCCGCCGCGACTGGGCCGTGCATTTATCTGGAGGCCGCCAACGGGGTCTTTATCCAAGTCCCATGGGCGTCTTCATCAAGGGAGCCCGAGGAGGGCGAGAGCTTCGATGGATAAGTCCTCGCCTCCGCCGGGCTGAGGCTTGTCGACGCGCCTGGCAGCAGCAGCGAGCCCGAAGAGGAGCAGCTCTTGCGCCGGCTTCTGGCCTTGTATCGGGCCAGGCAGGCCAAGCTGGAGTCCCGAGAGGCTCTGGCTGCCAAGGCCGGTGTCGACTTGGAGAAGCGCGCCGCGGAGCTCCGTGCCGCCAACCAAGCGGCCCTCCGGAACTTGGCGGAGGAGCGCGAGGAGCTCGCCGAGGCGCATCAGGCGTTCATCCTCGAGAAGGCCGAGGTTGAGGAGCAGCAGCGACGGGCCGCCGAGGATCTGTCTCGGCGGGAAGGAGAGCTGAACCAGCGGAAGGTCGACCTCGATAGCCACGACGACGACCTTGCCGCGCGTGAGCAGTCCATTGGCAGGGCTCTGCAGGAGGCGAGGGACGCCACTGCTGCCGCAGAGACCGCCAAGAGGGACCTGGAGGCGAGGGTGGCGCAGTTGGAGCCCAATCTGAAGACGAGCGAGGAGAAGGTTGCCGCGCTCAAACTTGAAAGGGAGAAGGACGCCCACAGCCACTCGGAGCTGCAGGTCCGACTCTCTGACAAGGGCAAGGAGCTCAACGACGCCAAGGATTCCATTGCGGACTTGGAGCTGAAGGTCTCCACCCTCACTAAGTCACTTGACGGTGCCCGGATCCGTGAAACGAAGCTGAAGGAGGATCTTCGCGCTGAGAGGGCATTGCTGGACAGCGCCGCCCTTACGCAGAACAACTTTCAGCGGACGGTGGAGCAGTGGACCGAGGAGCTCGTCGCCTCCGCCGCCAACATCGACAAGGAGATGGTGGCGCTGGGGACGGAGCACCTCGTGTACTCCCCCGACGAGAGCCTCCCCCACAGCGCCAAGCTGAGCTTGTTCTTCAGAGGAGTGGCGCCGGCCCTCGCGCAGCTACGGGAGAAGCTCCCCACACAGCTGGCTAACGAGGCACGCCGGCTTTGCATGGGTACTATGGAGCGAGTGTTGACGAAGATCGTCTACCGCAACCCCGGGATTAATCTTGAGAACGTCCTCCGGACCTTGCCGCCCGAAGCTGACCAAGAAGCGTTGAAGGCACAAGTTGCCCACATCGTGGCCAAGGTGGGCAAGATCAGGAGGGTTGACGGAGACCGGGCAGACTAGGCTTCCTTCTTTCTGCTTCCCTTGCCGCTGTCGATTAAGTCATGGATAATAGTTTGTTAGAACAGTGGCAAGTTATCTTGTAATATAACTTTATTTTGGATAGTCAATGCAGTTTTATCTCCCTTGCCCGATCCCTTTACTTTGTACGCTTCTCACCCTACGCTTCTAGGGAGCTTGCCGACAAAGGGACCCTTGCCGCGAGCGCTGAGTGCGGGACTTCAGCGGCCTGCTGGCAATGCCCTCGCCGGCAAGAAACCTTGCCACAGCTAGTCGCAGCACACTTAGGTTGTTGAGCGAACTCGAAAATGAAATAAGGGCGCGACACTTGTTGCAGCTCACTTAAGCCGTTGAGCGTGCTCGAAACAAAGTAAGGGCACGGCTAGCCATGGGTAGGTTCCTCCGCACACAGGTTTTCCATACAAAGTGTGGTCGTTCAAGGAAGATAACTAAGAATTTTAAAATTTTGGATGCTCAAACTTTGGCAACTTAGCTTTTGTGTTTTGTTTGCTTCCCGGCAAGGCTTTCCTTCCTTGAACAGCACTTGGTCCATACCACTGTCTCCTTCCCCCCCGGCAAACTTGTGCGCGAGGAACAATTCTTCTGCTTGAGAGAAAAAGGAAGAGGGGAAGAAACATAGATATGGAGCCTTGCGGCTTGTTATTGCTTACCGGGATCGTGTGCTGCACAAAGTGTCAGATAATACATGCAATGAAAACAAGAATGCATGAAACGACAAGCCGTGTGAAGCACCAAAGTTTTACTGATGCACGGGGTCTGCGCCCGGCTTTGTACAAAGGTTTACATGCAACAGCGGCAAAACTTGTACAAAAGGTGGTTGCCGGAGCGGATCACGGCAACCGCGCCTCATGGGTGAAACTTGTGAAGATGCTCAATGTTCTAGGAGTTGCTCACCGGTAAGCCTTCTTCGGTCTCAAGGCGGACAGCGCCGGGCCTTGTGACTTGTCTCACCCAATAAGGGTCTTCCCACTTCGGCGTCAACTTGTTGGAGTTCTTGGCGGACTGAACGCGCCGAAGAACAAGGTCGCCTTCCTCGAGACTCCTGGCCTTGACTTTGCGGCTATGATAGCGACGCAAAGCTTGCTGGTATCGAGCAGCTCGTACAGCAGCCTGGAGACGGTCCTCCTCGAGGAGCAATGCATCATCTTGCCGCAGCTGATCCTGCTCAAGCTCATCGTAAGCGAGCACTCGAGGAGATCCGTATACGAGTTCCGTGGGGAGAACTGCCTCTGCTCCATAGACAAGAGCAAAGGGTGTCTGTCCGGTGGCTCGATTTGGTGTCGTCCTGATTGACCAAAGAGCCGCTGGCAACTCCTCGATCCAGTTTCTTCCGCACTTGTGCAGCCTGTCGAAGGTTCTTGTCTTGAGTCCGCGCAGCACTTCAGCATTTGCCCTCTCCGCTTGACCATTGCTCCTCGGGTGAGCAACGGAAGCGAAGCAGACCTTGGCGCCAAGGTCTTGGACGTATTGCATGAAGGTGCGACTTGTGAACTGTGTGCCGTTGTCGGTGATGATCCTGTTAAGGATTCCGAAACGGCAAACGATCGATCTGAAGAACCTGACTGCTGACTGTGCGGTCACCTTTGTCACTGGTTCCACTTCCGGCCACTTTGTGAACTTGTCGATAGCAACGTACAAGTACTCAAATCCCCCGACAGCGCGGGGAAAGGGGCCGAGGATGTCGAGCCCCCAGACCGAAAAGGGCCAGGACAAAGGGATCGTCTAGAGAACTTGAGCTGGCTGGTGTATTTGCTTGGCATGGAACTGACACGCTTCACACTTGGTTACTTGTGCAGTTGCATCTTGGAGGGCTCCTGGCCAAAAGAAACCTTGCCGGAACGCCTTCCCGGCAAGTGCTCTTGCGCCAATGTGGTGTCCACATATGCCTCCGTGTATCTCTGCCAACAGCTTCTGTCCATCTTCCCGGGAAATGCATTTCAATCTGACACCATTGAGTCTTCTTCTGTATAGTTCGTTGTCGACGAACTGGTACATACTTGACTGCCTGGTTATTCTCTCTATCTCTTCTGGTCCTTCGGGAAGTTCTCTAGTTTGAAGGAAACGGACAATTTGCTGTGCCCAGGTTGGAGCTTGAGGCTCAACAACAAGGACTAAAGGCATCAGTGCTGCTGCGGGAACGTCAGCTTCTACGGCAAGAACCTGAGGCTCTGCCGGAGCTGGACGTTCCCCGGCAAGCCTGCCGGAGCAAGACTTGCCGGGAACATCTGCTTCAACTGCACGAACCCTAGGGTCCGCAGGAGCAGACTGTTCCTCAGCAACTTGGTCGTCGATCCTGGGGATCTTGGCGGCGGCTTCAGGAAGATCCGCCGGCAAGTAGTCACCGGAGACCAACTTTCTTTTCTTGCTCTGCCCAACTGATGGTGTAACGGATGGCTGAGTTAGCTTGAGCACGAAGGTCCCTGGTTCCACAGGTAGCTTCAGTGCAGCACACTTTGACAGGCCGTCCGCGATATCATTTTGAGCCCTTGGAACATGCTCCATCTGCAGGCCTTCAAAGTGTTCTTCAAGCTTCCTTACTTCATCGACATAAGCTTCCATCAGAGGACTCTGGTAGCTCTTGTTTACTTGTCGGACCACCAACTGTGAATCTCCCCGCACAATCAGCTTCTTGATCCCAAGCTCGGCTGCAATTCTGAGGCCGGCAAGCAAACCTTCATACTCTGCAGTATTGTTTGTCGCTTGCTCCTTGGGAAAGTGCATCTGAACAACGTACTTGAGGTGCTCCCCGGTGGGCGCTACGAGTAACACACCAGCACCGGCGCCTTGCAGCGAGAAGGCTCCATCGAAGTACATTATCCATTCTTTGCTTGCTTCTTTGACGGGGATGTTTGTCTCTGGAACTTCTTCGTCTGGTGTTGGTGTCCATTCTGCTATGAACTCTGCCAGAGCTCTGCTCGGTATAGTTGAAGTGCTTTCAAACTTAAGACCAAAGCTTGACAGCTCCAGTGCCCACTCGACAATCCTACCTGTTGCTTCTGGGTTTTGCAATATCCTCTTCAGCGGAAAGCGAGTGACCACTGTTATCTCATGTGCTTGGAAGTAATGGCGTAGCTTTCTCGAGTCCATGAGGAGGCCGAAAAGCAGCTTCTGCACCCCAGAGTATCTTGATCTAGCCCCCTGCAAGAGGGAACTTACAAAATAAACTGGGCGCTACACCATCTTCTTTCGCACTTCTCCTTGTATCTGCGCAGACTCGTCCTTGTCGGGGCCAGAGCTTGTCGGGGAAGCCCCCTGCTTGTCGCTGGATGCGCTTGCCGGGGCTGTGGATTCCTCATCTGCCTCCCTCTCCGCTACCAACGCAGCACTAACCACTTGATTGGTGGCTGCTAAATACAGCAGCAACTTCTCTTGTGGCCTAGGTGCGACAAGTATTGGGGTGGAGGACAGGTATCCTTTCAAGTCATGCAGCACTGCCTCCGCTTCTGGAGTCCATTTCATAGGACCTGCCTTTTTTAAGATTTTGAAAAAAGGCAGGGCGCGTTCTGCAGACTTTGAAATGAACCTGTTGAGGGCAGCCACACAACCAGCAAGTCTCCGTACATCCTTGACGCGCTTCGGAGCTTCGATCTGCTCGATGGCCTTGATCTTGTCGGGATTGGCTTCAATCCCCCTCTGGGACACAAAGAACCCGAGAAGCTTGCCGGAGGGGGCTCCGAAGACGCACTTCTCGGGGTTCAGCTTGAGTTGTATCTTGCGCAGATTTGCGAAAGTATCATCCAGGTCTTGGATCAGGGTATCCTTGTCCTTGCTCTTGACCACTATGTCATCCATGTAGGCTTCTACATTCCTGTGTATCTGTGGCTCAAAAGCAGTGTGGACCACCCTTGCAAATGTTGAGCCCGCATTCTTCAGTCCAAAGGGCATGCGTATGAAACAATAAGTGCCACATGGAGTAATGAATGCGGTCTTCTCTTCATCTTCCTCAGCCATGAATATCTGGTGATACCCGGAGTAAGCGTCAAGAAATGAAAGCAACTCACATCCAGCTGTGGAGTCAACGATCTGGTCGATGCGCGGCAAGGGGAATGGATCCTTGGGACAAGCTTTATTCACATCAGTGAAGTCTATACAAAGTCTCCACTTCCCATTAGCTTTGCGCACGACAACTGGATTGGCCAGCCACGTAGGATGAAGTACACCCCTAACAAGGCCTGTTGCTTCCAACTTCTTGATCTCTTCAGCAATGAACTCTTGGCGCTCCACCGCTTGCTTCCTGACCTTCTGCTTGACGGGCCGCGCATGAGGACAAACAGCAAGCTTGTGCTCAATTACCTTCCTGGGAACGCCGGGGATGTCAGACGGTTGCCATGCAAACACGTCGACATTCGCCCGCAGGAAGGCAACGAGCGCGCTTTCCTATTTGGGATCGAGCGTAGCACTGATGGTGAAGGTACCACCAGTGCCGTCCTCCTTGGCGGACACCTTCTTGGTTGCAGGTGGAGCTGCCATTCCTTTCTTACACTTGCCGGTGGAGCTCGATGGTGCGTCCTCGACGGCAGCGCAGCACTCCGAAGAGGTGCGTTTGCCGGAGTGGGCCCCGGAGCTCTTGCCGGACTTGGTCTTGGTCTTCCCCCCGGGAGCTTCAGCGGCAAGTGTCTTTGCAGTCTGCCGCAGCTGCTGCGTCCCGGTAGATCTTATCGGCGCAAATAAGCGCGTCCTTCTTGTCGCCGGGGACAGAGATGACGCTTATTGGCCCTGGCATCTTGAGCATGTTATATGCGTAGTGAGAGGCTGCCATTAACTTGGCGAGCGCAGGACGGCCAAGTATCCCATTGTATGGCAATGGGATATCGGCGACGTGAAGATGATCCTCTCAGTCCTGAAGTTTAGCTCTCCGCCAAAGGTTACCGGCAGTGTGATCTTCCCCTTCGGCTTGCTCCTTCCCGGGTTGATTCCATGGAAGGTTCCGGTTTCCTCGAGCTCGCTGTCGGGGATCTGCAGCTTCCGGATTACAGCAGAGGAGATCAAGTTTAGGCCGGCCCCGCCGTCAACCAACATCTTGGTGACCTTGAGGTTGCGGATGGTTGGCGAAACCAACATCGGCAAGCACCCGACCGCAGTTGTGCGGTCAGGGAGGTCCTCAAGGTCGAAGATGATGGGCGTGCTGGACCACTTCAGCAGCTTGCGCGACTCGACGGGTGGCTCAGCTGCATTCACTTCCCACACCCATTGCTTGAGTTGGCGGTGGGAAGTGTGCAAAGAGGCACCTCCATCGACGCACAAAACTTCTGTGGCCTTATGGAACTCCTGCTCGCTGCTATCTCCGTCATCCATGTCCTCGTCATCGTCTTCGTCTTCATCCTTGTCGCGGTCGCGGGGAGGTCTATCTCCTTGCCGCTGCTTGGCCTTACCGCGACGTCCTCCCCGGCCATTGAATGGCCGCTTCTTGCCGGACTCACCTCCGCCTCCCTGGGCCTTCTCCTTGTCGCGTCGCTCGTATTCAGCCTTCTGCTGCTCTACGAGGTATTCGACCCACTTGTAGTTTTGGAGATCGTGGCCCTTGGTGCGGTGGATCTTGCAGTACTGCTTGTCGGAGCCGTCCTGCTTGTCGGTGGCGGCTACAGTGGCAGGCTCCTTGCCGGAGCCACCAGCCTGAGTTTTCTTGTCGCCAGCCTCCTTGCCGGACTTCTCCACAGCCAGTACTTCCTTGTTCTTCTTCTTCTTATTGTTCCACCGCCGGTTTTTCCTTGCCGGGGCGGCATCCTCGTTGTCCATTCCTCCTGCTCCAGTATCCTCTCCGGGGAGTCTCCTCCCTTCTTCAGCGCGCGCACACTTGTCAGCCAGAGCGTAAAGCTCGCTGACGTCCCGGATCTTGGTCATCGCCATCTCCTCCCTCATCCGGCGGTTACGCACGTTCTGGTGGAACGCGCTGATAATCGCGGCAGGGTGGACATCCGGGATGTTGTGCTGAATGCGGCTGAACCTCTGGATGTACTTTTGCAGGGACTCTCCCTCCTTCTGGGCAAGAATGTGGAGATCGCTCTCCTAGCCGTGGGGTTTGTGGCCGCCCGTGAAGGCGCCGACAAACTGGTGGCACAGGTCTGCCCAAGAAGAGATGGAGTTCTCCGGCAAGTGCATAAGCCAAGATCTGACGTTTGGCTTAAGCACGAGCGGGAAGTAATTCGCTAGAATCTTCTCGTCGCGTCCCCCGGCAGCCTGCACCGCAATGGTGTAGATGCTGAGGAACTCCGAGGGATGGGTCTTGCCGTCGTACTTCTCGGGTACGTCGGGCTTGAAGTTCTTCATGCTGGGCCACTGGACTTGCCGCAGCTCTCGGGTGAACGCAGGGCAACCTGCCGCATACGGCAAGTCGTCTGGTTCACCGGGCGCGTGCAAGTCGACAGCGGTCCCAGCGCGCTGGTCGGACTGTCGCCGTGCTTCTCTTCGACGCTCGATGCGAGTTCGAGCGTCCTCTTGTCGCCTGTCGTCGAGGACTTGGCGCTGATCGCGGCGAGCTCGCGGATCCGACGACGCCGTGGAGTCGTCGTCGATGTTGATCCGGCGAGTCGGCGATTTTTGCTTCTGCGGCGGGGAGTGCACGGTAGTTGCACCCTCGGCGGTCTTGTCTTCATCAGCCTTCGCTTGGCTGATTTGTCGCGGCCGTGATGTTGTCAGCTGCTGCGGCGTGTCGTTGTTGGCGAAGGCGATGAGGCTCTGGATTGTAGCCCTCCAGTCTTCGGCCTTGTCCGCCGCTGGAGGGAAGTCGAGGAGCAGCTGAGCCCTAGCTAGAGCTTCTGCTGGAGAGGAGGGAAGCGATGGCGAGCGGTGTGAGAAGCGAGATATGCTCGGACTTCTAGCAGCGTTAGAAGGAGCAGGGTCTCGCCCCGGCGACCGCGCCTTGCTCGTACCGACGCGTTGGCCTTGAGCATCCCGCGACCCGCCGGCTTGGCCACGTCCCAGCAAGCGTATGGTACCCTGGGTACCACGCCGCTGTTGGTCCGGCACCTCCTGAGAGGGGCGTGGTGCGTGCACGGACACCGAGGTTTTGGAATGGGCTCGGTCGTCCGTCTTGTCCTTGGACTTGGCGGCGCCGTGAGTTTCCTCGCCGACGTCCACCCTTCCGCCAGCGTCTACCGCACCAACCGTTGGTTCGGGTGGTGGCGGGATCGACGCGGACGGGCCTCCGACCTCCGAAGCTTTCTTCTTCGGCGGCATGTCGATGTAGTCGATGAAGCTGACGAAGTTGGAGAAGGTTGCGCCCGCGTGAGCGCCGGATCAGGTTCGCACAACCTCGACGCCCCCCTACCTGGCGCGCCAAAGATGTCGGGGAAACTGATCGCCCACGAACACCTATGGGACCGGAGCCCCTTTTCGGTACGGCAAGGGAGCGGAGGGAGCACAAAGAGCAGATCGAGGGGCACACGCGAGCAGTTTACCCAGGTTCGGGCCGCACGGATGCGTAAAACCCTACTCATGCCTTGGTTGTATTGAGTTCTTGGCTCGGGAGCAAGAAGATCTACAGTACTATCTACACCGAGCGTGGGAGTGATCAAGTTTCGGAACCCCCTCTACGTTGTGCATGGGCCTCCTTTTATAGTTCAAAGGGGTCACCGACAGGTGTCAACGTAGGTGAGGGTAAAAGCGTAAAATTGGTGGTAGTTGTAACAGTGCATGTACAGTGTACGCACAGTGGTCTATACCTAACCCAGACGGTGGGGGACAAGGGCATTGAATGCCCGTCACCGTCGCCCCAAACAGTGTAAAAAGCGTCCGTCCGGGCGTCTCCGTTCGCCACGACGGAGGCCTCGTCATCGTGGCTTGCCACCGTGTACCCCCAGGCTGCACAGCCATCCGCCACGTGCCCCAGGAAGGGCCCCAGGGCGACGTGTGGCCAGGTGAGCTGGAGCGCAGGCACACAGTGGAAGATTGCCGCGGCAAGCACCTCCGATTAGTCAAAAGAACGCTAATGGGTCGTGTAAACAAGATTTGTGTGATACATGGCAAACAGCCGACTCGGATGAACTGTTTGCGATGAGAAATTACAACACATACGGTTAATACAGTTAGTTCGTGTGTGATTATGTGTGTGCAAAAACATTGAAAATGCAAACTAGTTGCTTGCAGTGGCTAGGAGTATCGCACATGATGCGTCTGCGAGTACTTGTGTGCGATGATTAGTAAGTTACACATATGTTTCCTTATGTTAACATGTGTGTGAATTTTCAATATGGACAGTTAATATGCAAATGCCTTCTGGACATCGGGCACACGCTTAAACTCAATGAACTGTGTACGATACTAATACTTTCCATGAGAATTTAAGAACTTGGGTAACAACATTTGAGTAACATATATATAGTGGTTACACTATTCGACAAAAGGAGGATCTTCGTAACACAGTTTTGACCACCATATGGTCCATATCTACATACTTAACATAGTAACAACTATCACATTTTAAGAAGCTAAGGGCCAACAACCATTTGGTCCATATCTACATACTTAACATAGTGACAGCTAGCACATTTTAAGAGGCTGAGGGCCAATAACCACAACTATTCACTGGAAGCAGCTTCATCACGACGACTCGGCATCTCGTCAATGAAAAGGAAGAGCCCTCATGTGCCTTGGTAGACTTATAGTTGAAGATATATATAGTTTATGAGCATCAACATTAAAGTAAGACTTATTACCAGCGTTTTGTGCACACAATTGGTCTTGTTCAATGTTTGCACCATATGTATAGTTAATCCCATCCAAAACCGAGCGTTCATACGCTGTGCTATCTCTGTCAGATTATCAACAAAGTTTATGACATGCTTCAAGTCCTTCCACTGAAATTTGGTACGCTTAGTAACATACAGATTGTTCACTATTCATCCAACATATCCTGCTTAAAAAGTGGAAAGGTATTATTTATTTAGAACATGGCAGAAGAATATATAGCGCGCATAAATTGGTAAATAGAATTTGTTACTGCCGAGGAACAGAGTCGGAAAATGAAATCACAATTGGTTTCTTAAATAGTGATCAATTAGTTAGAACAAATACCCTGATTTTGCTAAGTAATATGACAGCATGGAGAAAGTTGAAAGGACACTAACCTCAATCAGACTTAGATCGACTGATGACGTTGGGGAAGTAAACATCCATGTTAATTAAACCAGACTGTGGTACACGCACTAGAATTGTATTGCCAGCTTTCAGTTCATAACACTTAGACATTTTTTTCTCCAAAGGTCCGCATTAAAATAGGAGTGACCATCTTTATCAAGTTTTACGCTAACCGTCACTGTAAATCCATGTTGCGTTATCAATATGACATCCTGGAATCATCAACAAAGTAAAGCCCAAGATTTCCTTCTACTCCTGTTCTTGCAAATCAAGGGATGTACTGCTTGAAATGAAAATTAAGATCGTAAATTAGATATATTGAAATAACAGAGCAAGATGCAAATATGGAAGTGACTGATGGAACAGATCAATATATAGATGAAAGCAAAGTACAAAAATATATAATAAAAAAAGATAATGTAACAAAGATTTGATGCAAATATATAAATAATGTAGCAACAGACGTTATATGTTCACAAATTTAGGCCATGCCGACTGTGGTAGGTTGAGATTGAACATACCAAGCGCTCCCTGAAGTCATCCGGAATGGTGAGATAGAACTTCGTTTCCAACTCTCCGCGACCACACTTGCCCAATTTGTGCTCGCACTGTGGACACATGAATGAACACCCATGAATCAGCTAGAACAACAATGATTCCACGGCGATTTCCGCCGGTTGATTAACAGCGACGGACGAACTGCGATAAGAGATGAGTGAATATTTTGCTAAGTTGATTACCTTCTCCATGAGAAAAATCCCCGGCCCAATCCCGCAGAAAACCCCAGTCGACCGGAGTCTAGAATGTCGGTGCAGATAGGCGGCGGAAAGCGGCAGGGGCGAAATCCCGTGCCGTTTAGAGTGCGACCTCCCCCCGCCGACAACAGCCATCGAGCTTAGGGTGGCTGCCACGATAGAAGTTGATGAGTTGCAGAGTTGCGGAGGAGTTCGCGGCGAGTGGGTGGGGACGAAGTTGGCAAGGGTTTTCTTTTTTCCTTTTCCATGTGTGAGTGAACACACACGGTTCGCAGAGGTGACAGAGATGAATCGTGTGCGATAGTAAATCACCGAGATTCGATGGGAATCCAAATTTCCTTTGTCCTTTGTCCATGAGTTTTTATATACGATGAACATAAACCCTGCTAATTGTCGTGTTCAAATTTGGCACTTTTCCGGGTTCATTTACAATATTTAGGGGATCATGTGCATTTTGTAGGCATTAATGCACATAATTCAAATTCAAACTATTTGTTCTCGAAAAGGTGCACGAGAACAGTCTGGAAAACCATGATCGTGCTATTTTGTAAATTCTCATGCCTTTTACAAGGAATTGGCAGGTATTTCAAGGAAATGTGTTTACTGGGTACAAACAAAAATGAAATACATGCTTGGAAAACATGAAGCCTCGCGTGGTGGCATGGTATGGCCCCACCATGCCCTAGTAAAAATTTGAGAATGTTTGTCTTATGTCGTGATGCATGCCATTCATAAATCGAACCATCACCGAGGAAATTTCATGTTCTGAATTATATCCCCCAACGGGGCTGAACTAACCACAGTTATCAGATGTCCTTGGAAATAGTGCTTCAGCTTCCGGTTTGCAATGAACACCCCATATACTAACTTCTGCCAATGAGGGTACCTCTGCTTGGACTCAATGAGCACTTCACTTACATAATAAACCGGGCGCTGAACCGGGTGCTCCTTCCCTGCTTCCTTGCGCTCAACCACAATAGCAACGTTGACGGCTCGTGTATTAGCAGCAACATATAACAGCAAAGGCTCCTTGTCAATAGGCGCAGCCAAAACCGGTGGTTTTGCTAGTTGCCGTTTCAGATCCTCAAATGCTGCATTTGCCTCATCACTCCAGATAAACCGGTCTGTTTTCCTCAACATCTGGTAAAGCGGGATCGCCTTCTCTCCCAAGCGACTGATGAACCGGCTTAACGCTGTGATCCGGCCAGCTATGCGCTGAACATCGTTGATACAAACTAGTTTAGTCAAAGACGTGATGGCCTTGATCTTCTCCGGGTTAGCTTCTATTCCTCTGTTTGAGACCAAGAATCCCAAAAGCTTACCAGCCGGAACACCAAAAGCGCATTTTTCCGGATTAAGCATCATCCTGTAAGCCCGAAGATTATCAAAGGTTTCCTTGAGATCCTCTATCATTGTCCCTTCTTCCTTCGATTTGCCCACAATGGCATCCACATAAGCATGAACGTTCCTCCCTATCTGCCCCTTCAAACAATTCTGAACGCAACGTTGATAAGTTGCCTGTGCACACTTAAGTCCAAAAGGCATAGACACATAGCAAAAAGCACCAAAAGGAGTTATGAAAGCTGTCTTCTCTTGGTCTTCCACCGCCATCTTGATCTGGTGATACCCTGAATATGCATCCAGAAAACTTAGCCGCTCACACCCCGCCGTAGCGTCGATGATCTGATCGATGCGAGGTAGAGCAAAAGGATCAGTCGGGCAAGCTTTATTGAGGTCCATGTAGTCCACACACATCCTCCACTTCCCATTCTTCTTTAAAACCAGCACCGGATTAGCCAACCACTCCGGATGAAAAACTTCCACTATGAACCCTGCGGCCAAAAGTCTGGCCACTTCTTCCCCAATAGCCTTGCGCCTCTCTTCGTTGAAGCGGCGCAGATACTGCTTAACCGGTTTAAACTTCGGATCAATGTTTAACTTGTGCTCAGCGAGTTCCCTTGGTATACCTGGCATGTCAGAAGGTTTCCATGCAAAGATATCCCGGTTCTCACGGATGAACTCGATGAGCGCGCTTTCCTATTTGGGATCAAGGTTAGCGCTGATAGCGAATTGTTTAGACGAGTCTCCAGGCACAAAATCAACTTGCTTGGTCTCTTCAGCTGATTTAAACTTCAACGCCGGATCATGCTCGGTGGTTGGTTTCTTCAGCAGAGTCATATCTGCCGGATCAACATTATCTTTATAAAATTTTAGCTCCTCGGTGGCACATACTGCTTCTGCATAAGCTGCGTCACCTTCCTCACATTCCACTGCTATCTTGCGACTTCCATGAACCGTGATCGTGCCCTTATGAGCCGGCATTTTAAGCTGCAAATAAACATAACACGGCCTAGCCATAAACTTAGCATAAACCGTCCTTCCAAACAGAGCATGATATGGACTTTTGATCTTGACGACTTCGAAAGTGATCATCTCTGACCTAGAATCATATTCATTCCCAAAGGTAACTTCCAAGTCAATCTTTCCAACTGGATAAGCTGACTTACCTGGGACCACTCCATGAAACACCGTGTTTGATTGCTTTAGCTTCTTATCTGTCAGACCCATACGACAGAAAGTCTCGTAATATAAGATATTGATACTGCTACCACCATCCATGAGAACTTTAGTAAATTTGTAACCCCCCACTTGAGGTGCTACTACCAAGGCTAAATGGCCCGGATTATCCACCCGCATTGGGTGGTCTTCTCTACTCCATACAATAGGTTGTTCCGACCATCGAAGAAATTGTGGCGTCGCCGGTTCTACCGCATTGACAGCCCGCTTTAAAACCTTCTGGTCTCTCTTACACAGACTTGTGGTGAAGACATGATATTGCCCGCTACTTAACTCCTTCGGATTACTCTGAAATCCGGATTGCGGCTGCTGTGCCTGACGCTGTTGCTGCTGATTCCCCTGATTATTGTAACTCCCTTGGCCCTGCGGCTGATTATTCTGATTATTGTAACTATCTTGATGATGTGATTGACTGCCCTGACCATTATAATTTCCTTGGTTATTTTGGCCGCCTGCCCGGGGTTGATAACCACCGTTATTACCCCTATATCCTGATCCGGAGCTGTTCCCCTGATGACCCGGACCATAGAATCCAGGCCCTGATCCGCCATGTGGGGGTCGATTAGGAGGATTGAACCGGCCTGCTATGGCCTTCATAAGGGGTATGCACTCCCTCATGGTATGCTTTGCCACTTTCCCGTTTCCGCTATGCTTCGGACAAGGCTGATCTAACTCCCGATCCCAGCCAAAAGTTCCTCCGCCGGTTTGTGAAGATGGATTTCCCGGATTACGCTGAAAACCACCTTGAACTTGAGTGTTCGCCACGAAGTCTGAACCACCCTCTGCTTTCCGTTTGCCCAAAAAATCTGAAGTAACCGGATTGATTGGCGCCGGTTTACTAGACTTGCCGGCCTTCCCAGCCTTATCTCCTTCTGCTTCCGGATACTTTGTGTTATCAGAGTCTCCGTATTTCACCAGGGCACTCATTAAAGTTCCCATATCATTGCAGTCCCTCTTAAGCCGTCCGAGTTTTAACTTTAAAGATTCAAACCAGCAATTGTTCTCCAATGTCACTATTGCCGTACTAGGATTAATACCATTCGAAGAGTGTAAAATCTCTGCTACTCTCCGTACCCAAGCTGCTATAGACTCCTGCTCTCCTTGCACACAAGCTGCCAGGTCTATCACTGACATCGGCTGTTTGCATGTATCCTTGAAGTTTTTGATAAACTGGCTGCGCAGTTCCCCCCATGATCCAATAGAGTTCGGGGGTAGAGCTTTCAGCCAGGTCCGGGCCGTGCCCTCGAGCATCATAGTAAAATATTTGGCACAAGCTGATTCATCCACGTCCAGCATCTCCATGGCCATCTCATAACTTTCAACCCAAGCTTCTGGTGGTAAATCGGCTGTGTAGTTAGGTACCTTGTGGGGCCCTTTGAAATCTTTGGGCAGCTTGACACTCCGTAAAGCGGGGATAAGACACTGCACCCAAAAGGAACTCACCGTAACCCCTGTCTCTGCAGTAGCTGTATGAACCGGCGTTGCTTGACGAATCTCCTCCCTGGCTCCTGACCTAACCCGGTTCATCTCCGGAGCTTGTTCCGCCGCACCTGCCGGATTACCCTGCCTGCGTTGATGCCTCCTGCGTTCACTTCTAGATACTTCTGGCTCATCCCAATGCCTACTATAGCTCCGGCTGGGACGCGGTGTTGAATGTAACCTTTCCCTGCTGTGAGAATATGCTTGCTGCTGCATCAACGCCGTATTGAGTAGCTTCTGGACCCTGCCCGCCTCTATCGCCACTGGAGACGTTTCTCCCGCAGGTAAAGCGGCCAAACGTGCGGCTGCCGCAGTGATGTTATCCAAAGGGTTTGAATAGTGACCTGGAGGAACGGGAACATAAGGTGCCGACGTAATCCGGCGCTCCTGCTCTGCGGTGGGTTGCTGAACCGGCTCCTCCCTGGCCGGGGGTGTCCTCCGGTTTAAAGCCGGATTGTTACTAGCCCCAACCCCAGGTGTCCTGAACAGATTTGCAGCTTCATAAACCGGCGGTATACGGGACCGATACTTTCGTCCCTTTACTCCTTCCATAGAAGCTTGCTCCATCCTTAAGTAAAAAGCTTGATTATCCAATTCCGCTTGTCTCACCGCTATCATCTCTCTTTCTGCCTTCAGGTCCTCTTTTACCTGATCAATCCGGCCTTTCAACTGAAGGAGCTCTGCATCATGATGCGCCTTCTCTGCTGGAGCTACCGTTTCCACCGCTTTAGCTGTGAACTCCTCGATCAAGGTGGATAGAACTTCAGTAAGTGAGGGGTTCGGACCGCTTCCCCCTGCACCAGCTTCCGCCGTCGTCCCGTTTATCGGAGGCTGTGAACCGGCCATGAAGACCGCCACCCGGTTTGGCGGGTCGAAGGGGCCCGGAATACTGCTTCCATCGGACTCGCCCTCAGACCGGCCGTCCTGCAACTGATACAGAGATTCAGTTTCTCCGGATGAAGATTCGTCGTCTGAGTAGACAACTGTTGCACCATCAGATTCCGATCCGTCCTCGGCTCGACCTCTGTGGATTGCTCCAACGAACACGTGCTTCACGGCAGGCTAAATCCGGGCCGATCTTGCACGCTGAGCCGGCTCGACGATGTTGGGGAAGATGTGCGGCTCAGGCCCCGGTTCGCCGATTTTGCCAATGAAGACTTGGATGCTGCCGAAGGGAACCCGGTACCCATACTCGATTGAATCGGCTTCCGGTCCCCAACCTACGTCGTCGATGTAGATCCGGCCGCGGCGACTCTTGGTCATCCGGCCGACCGCGTAACCCTTGAGCCCTTCGAAGCTGCCCTTCAAGAACTCGAAACCATCGTGCGCAGGCCCCACGGTGGGCGCCAACTGTCGTGGAAATAGCACGGCAGATGTCCGGTTTAACGGACTTGATGATGGAACCATCGCACGGGTTAGCTTGGAGGGGTTCATAGCACACAAAGGACACAGAGGGTTTATACTAGTTCGGCCCCTTCGATGAAGGTAAAAGCCTACGTCTAGTTGGTTTGGTATTGCTTGGGCGTCGGATTACAGGGAGCGGATTCGCTTGCCTGCGTCTCGACGGGTTGATTATTGCTTGTCCTCGAACCGTCGCCGGGTCGCCCCTTTATATAGAGGGTACGCCTGGTCCGGTTTACAGAGTCCCGAGGCCGGCTCATAATTGTGTCCGCCTCGGTCTCTGTCTTTTCTTCCTTATCTCTCAAGTTACATCACGGGGCGGTTTACAAACCTTAATTCTATACATGGGCTCTAAGATCTTATGGGCCGTAGCCTTTACTGAACATTACAACCAAGTATAATATAACTAAGCCGGTTTACACTAGCCGGTTCATACCTGCTAGTCATATCCCTGACACACCATGTCCAACAGAGTACGATTTCGACGTTCGGACACACCGTTACTTTGAGGTGTTCCCGGCGGTGTCAATTGTGAAACAATTCCACAGTTCCTAAGGTGCGTGCCAAATTCATGACTCAAATATTCACCCCCACGATCCGATCGTAAGAACTTTATTTTCTTGTCTCGTTGATTCTCAACCTCATTCTGAAATTCCTTGAACTTTTCAAAGGTCTCAGACTTGTGCTTCATCAAGTAGATATACCCATATCTACTCAAGTCATCTGTGAGGGTGAGAACATAACGATAGCCTCCGCGAGCCTCAACGCTCATTGGACCGCACACATTGGTATGTATGATTTCCAATAAGTTGGTTGCTCGCTCCATTGTTCCGGAGAACGGAGTCTTGGTCATCTTGCCCAAGAGGCATGGTTCGCACGTGTCAAATGATTCATAATCAAGAGACTCCAGAAGTCCATCAGCATGAAGCTTCTTCATACGTTTGACACCAATATGACCAAGGCGGCAATGCCACAAGTATGTGGAACTATCATTATCAACTTTACATCTTTTGGCATCTACACTATGAATATGTGTATCATCACGTTCGAGATTCATCAAAAATAAACCATTGACCAGCGGGGCATGACCATAAAACATATCCCTCAAATAAATAGAACAACCATTATTCTCCGATTTAAATGAGTAGCCATCTCGCATAAGACGAGATCCAGATACAATGTTCATGCTCAAAGCTGGTACTAAATAACAATTATTAAGGTTTAAAACTAATCCCGAGGGTAGATGTAGAGGTAGTGTGCCAACGGCGATCACATCGACCTTGGAACCATTCCCAACGCGCATCGTCACCTCATCCTTTGTCAGTCTCCGCTTATTCCGCAACTCCTGCTTAGAGTTACAAATGTGAGCAACTGCACCGGTATCAAATACCCAGGAGCTACTACGAGTGCTGGTAAGGTACACATCAATAACATGTATATCATATATACCTTTGACGTTGTCGGCCTTCTTGTCTGCTAAGTATTTGGGGCAGTTCCGCTTCCAGTGACCCGTTCCCTTGGAATGAAAACACTCAGTTTCAGGCTTGGGTCCATTCTTTGGCTTCTTCCCGGCAACTGGCTTACCGGGCGCGACAACTCCTTTGCCGTCCTTCTTGAAGTTCTTCTTACCCTTGCCTTTCTTAAACTTAGTGGTTTTATTGACCATCAACACTTGATGTTCTTTCTTGATATCCACCTCCGCTGATTTCAGCATTGAATACACCTCGGGAATGGACCTCTCCATCCCCTGCATATTGAAGTTTAACACGAAGCTCTTGAAGCTTGGTGGGAGCGACTGGAGGATTCTGTCAACGACCGCTTCGTCTGGGAGATCCATTCCCAACTGAGATAAGCGGTTGTGCAATCCAGAAATCTTGAGGATGTGCTCACTAACAGAACTGTTTTCCTCCATCTTACAGTTGTAGAATGCGTCGGAGATGTCATATCTCTCGACTCGGGCATGAGCTTGGAAAACCATTTTCAGCTCTTGGAACATCTCATATGCTCCGTGATTCTCAAAACGCTTTTGGAGCCCCGACTCTAAGTTGTAAAGCATGCCGCACTGAACCAGGGAGTAATCATCACTACGCGACTGCCAGGCGTTCATAACGTCTTGGGTCGCCGGAAGAACGGGTGCATCACCTAGCGGTGCTTCAAGGACATATGATCTCTTGGCAGAGGATAATCCTCAGGTTACGGACCCAATCCGTATAGTTTCTACCATCATCTTTCAGCTTGGTTTTCTCTAGGAATGCGTTGAAGTTGAGGGAAACTTGAGCGTGGGCCATTTGATCTACAAGAGATATTGTAAAGAATTTAGACTAAGTTCATGATAATTAAGTTCATCTTAATCAAATTTTAATGAACTCCCACTCAGATTGACATCTCTCTAGTCATCTAAGTGATACACGATCCGAATCGACTAGCCCGTGTCCGATCATCACGTGAGACGAACTAGTCATCAACGGTGAACATCTTCATGTTGATCGTATCTTCTATACGACTCGTGTTCGACCTTTCGGTCTTCCGTGTTCCGAGGCCATGTTTGTACATGCTAGGCTCGTCAAGTGAACCCTAAGTGTGTTGCGTGTGTAAATCTGGCTTACACCCGTTGTATGCGAACGTTAGAACCTATCACACCCGATCATCACGTGGTGCTTCGGAACAACGATCCTTAGCAACGGTGCACAGTTAGGGGGAACACAATTCTTGAAATTTTAGTGAGAGATCATCTTATTTACTACCGTCGTTCTTAAGTAAACAAGATGCATAAACATGATAAACATCACATGCAATCAATTAAAGTGACATGATATGGCCAATATCATCTTGCTCCTTGGATCTCCATCTTCGGGGCACCATGATCATCTTCGTCATTGGCTCGACACCATGATCTCCATCATCGTGTCTTGAAGAAGTCGTCACGCCAACTATTACTTCTACTACTATGGCTAACGTTTAGCAATAAAGTAAAGTAATTACATGGCGTTATTCAGTGACACATAGGTCATACAATAATTAAGACAACTCCTATGGCTCCTGCCGGTTGTCAAGTTCATCGACATGCAAGTCGTGATTCACTATTACAAGAACAAGATCAATCTCATACATCACATATATCATTCATCACATCTTCTTTGGCCATACCACGTCACATAGCACATGCTGCAAAACAAGTTAGACGTCCTCTAATTGTTGTTGTAAGTTTTTACGTGGCTTCTATAGATTTTCTAGCAAGAACGTTTCTTACCTACGCCAAAACCACAACGTGATTTGTCAATTTCTATTTACCCTTCATAAGGACCCTGTTCATCGAATCCGATCGACTAAAGTAGGAGAGACAGACACCCGCCAGCCACCTTATGCATCTAGTGCATGTCTGTCGGGGGAACCAGTCTCACGTAAGCGTACGTGTAAAGTCGGTCCGGGCCGCTTCATCCCACAATACCGCCGAATCGAGATTAGACTAGTAACGGCAAGAAGATTGAGCAAACTCAATGCCCACAACTACTTTGTGTTCTACTCGTGCAAGATGCTACGCAAAAGACCTAGCTCAGATGCCACTGTTGGGGAACGTAGCAGAATTCAAAAAATTTCTACGCTTTCACCAAGATCCATCTAAGGAGACATCTAGCAACGAGCATATAATAGTGCATCTACATACCCTTTTGTAGATCGCGAGCGGAAGCTTTCGAAGAAGCGTGGATGAAGTAGTCGTACTCTTCGCGTTCTTCGTCACCGATGATCTAGCGCCGAACGGACGGCACCCCCGCGTTCAACACACATCCAGTACAGCAACGTCACCTCCTTCTTGATCCTGCAAGGGGGGAGGAGAGGTCGTCGGAGATCCAGCAGCGCGACGGCGTGGTGGTGGATGCAGCGGGTAATCCTGCAGGGCTTCGCCGGCGCCCTGCGGAGGAGGAAGGTGTGACGGGAGGGGGAGAGGCGCCAGAAGATTGGGTGCGGCTGCCCTCTCCCCCCCCCCCCACATATATATAGGGGGCCAGGGGGGTGCGCCAGCCCCTGCAGATCCAATCTGCAAGGGGGGGCGGCGGCCTGGGTGGGAAACTTGCCCCCCAAGGCATAGGGGGCGCCTCCCTCCCCTAGGGTTTCAACCCTAGGCGCATGAGGGAGGGCCCAGTAGGGTGCGCCAGCCCACTAGGGGCTGGCCCCCTTCCCCTTGCGACCTAGGGGCCCCACCGGGATGGGTGGCCCCACCCGGTGGACCCCCGGGACCCCTCCGGTGGTCCCGGGACACTCCCGGTGACCCCGGAGATCACCCGATGGCCGAAACTGGACTTCCTATATATCATTCTTTACCTCCGGACTATTCCAGAACTCCTCGTGACGTCCGGGATCTCATCCGGGACTCCGAACAACTTTCGAGTTTCCACGTGCATGTATCTCTACGACCCTAGCGTTATCGAACCTTAAGTGTGTAGACCCTACGGGTTCGGGAGACACGCAGACATGACCGAGACCACTCTCCGGCCAATAACCAACAGCGGGATCTAGATACCCATGTTGGTTCCCACGTGTTCCTCGAAGATCTTCATCGGATGAACCACTGTGTCAAGGATTCACTCAATCCCGTATGTTATTCCCTTTGTCCATCGGTACGGTACTTGCCCGAGATTCGATCGTCGGTATGCCCGATACCTTGTTCAATCTCGTCGTGGCAAGTCTCTTTACTCGTTCCGTAATTCATCATCCCGTGACTAACTCCTTAGTCACTTTGAGCTCATTATGATGATGTCTTACCGAGTGGGCCCAGAGGAACCTCTCCGTCATACGGAGTGACAATATCCCAGTCTCGGTTCGTACCAACTCAACAGACACTTTCGGAGATACCCGATGCGTACCTTTATAGCCACCCAGTTACGTTGTGACGTTTGGCACACCCAAAGTATTCCTACGGCATCTGGGAGTTGTACAACCTCATGGTCTAAGGAATAAATACTTGACACCGAACAACTTATGCATTACGAACTAAACGATCTCGTGCTAGGCTCAGGATTGGGTCTTGTCCATCACATCATTCTCCTAATGATGTGATCCCGTTATCACTGACATCCCATGTCCATGATCAGGAAACCGTGATCATCTGTTGATCAACGAGCTGGTAACTAGAGGCCTACCAGGGACTCATTGTGGTGTATATATTCACACATGTATCACTGTTTCCGTACAATACAATTCAAGCATGAATAACAGACAATTATCATGAACAAGGAAATATAATAATAATACTTTTATTATTGCCTCTAGGGCATATTTCCAACACCGACAACTTGGCACAAGATTTGGCCTCGGAATCGATGAAGCTCCGAGAAAAACTTCACAAGACCAAGACACTTCTTCGTCGAGCACAAGAGAAGACAGATAAGATCAAGAAGGAAGGTGCGCCTCCCGGACAATCCGCTATCGCGTACCGAGGCGGAAGGCCCTCAGGAGATGTATCTTCCAAGGATGAAGAACCACCCCGGCGATGCCGTATGACGGCAAGGGAATATCGCAAGCTTTTCCCTGCACCACCGACAAAACACTGTCGTATCCAACTCCTCCACTCCCCCACACCCTCAAGTGACAAGGGGGCCCAGACAGATGAAGACAAGGAGGAAGACCCAGAAGAGCCAGAATATGCGACCGAGCATTCCGCCGCTTAGGCATTATTCGCAACTCGGATATGCCAGTTCGTGACCTCTACGGTAGGATAGGTCGTGTAACCCCTATGCGCAGTCGAGTCCTCGTATGGTTCATGTGAAGCCATCTAGTGTTTGCTTTTGTTGTGTTTGGATGTACGTCGTATTCTCCCTTTGGGAATATGTAAACGACTGCACCACCCATTTGAATTTTAATGAATGTGTTTGGCCCTTTCGGCCCTTGCATGATTTGATTAGTGTCACACCCACCCCCTTACTAGGCACCCATCTTTACTGCTTTCCCTCTTCCAAATCATGAGACCTTTTACCGCTCCAACAGGATGCCTGTTGTAACTCGTACTGGTACCTCTACCCAGCAGCCTGAAGCCGGAGCATGCGCTCAATCAGAGGCAGGCCACGACCAAACCAACGACCAAGCTCCACCACCACCACCTCCTCTGAACATGGACATGGCTCAGCTTCTCCAAGCCTTCCGAGAGGAACGCCAAGCCAACACCGCAGCCCTTCAGTTGATTGCTCAAGCTATCACCAACAACCGCCAGCCGGCGGGGAATGGCAATGGACGTTCCACGTTGGCAGAGTTCAAGAAGCATGCACCGCCAACTTTCATCGAGACTGATGAACCCCTGGATGCAGACGACTGGGTCCGCACCATTGAGGACTTGCTGGAACTAGTCGGATGCACCGAAGACCGCGAGAAGGTGGCTTATGCAGCCCACTGCTTCGGGGGGACTGCTAGAGCTTGGTGGGATGGATTCAAGGTTATGCATGCTGGGCAAGACATCACTTGGGACAACTTCAAGGCAGAATTCCGCAAAGCCCACATTCCTTCCAGAATCATGGCTATCAAAAAGCGTGAATTCCGAGCCCTGAAGCAAGGAAGTGGCACTGTCAAGGAGTACATGCAGAAGTTTAGTGTTCTGTCAAGGTATGCCCCTGAAGATGTCAGCACTGATGCTGCAAAAAGGGAGCACTTCATGGAAGGCCTCAGTCAGACTCTGCAGTACTCTCTTGTCGTGTGCGACTGCCCAACCTTCCCTGACCTGGTGAACAAAGCACTCATGCTTGAAGACAAGCGGCGTGCTCTGGAAGACACTCGCAAGCGCAAGATGGTCAGCAAGGGAAGTTCCAGCAACCAGAAGCCTCGCCCGTGGCAGTCAGCCCCGGTCGAGCCAACCTATCAGCAACCAAGAGCTCCTGCACCTCGCACCAACTATCAGCCTCAGAAGTATGCCAACCCAAGGCCAGCATTCAACCCCAATAATAGTGGTGGCTACAAGATCAATAATCCAAACCAAGTCACTTGCTTTGGATGTGGTCAATCAGGACACATCTCAAGGGTGTGCCCCAACAAGAAGCATGATGCCCCGCGCCCCAATGCGTAGAACCCAGGACAAGGCCGCGGGATGCCACCAAGGAACACAGCTCCTCGCAACCCGCCTAACCATGGGAAGGGGCATGTGAATCACGTCACTGCTGAAGAAGCCCAGGAAGACCCGGACGTCGTGCTCGGTACGTTCCTTGTCAACTCAGCACCTGCAACTGTCTTGTTTGATTCTGGAGCCACGCATTCATTTGTCACTCAAAGATTTGCATTAAAAAGTGGCATGACCCCTACACCCCTGAATAACCCCATGGTGGTACAAACCTCCGGAGCAGAGATGAGAGCCAAGATAGGCTGTAAGGGAGTCAGTATTACCATTAACGGGGTAGATTTCCTAGCAGACCTTATCGTCCTGAGATCACAAGGCTTGGATGTGATCCTAGGCATGAATTGGCTCAGCAAGCACCAAGGCTTGTTAGACTGTGCCAATCGGACTGTCACTGTGAACAATGACCAGGGAGTCGAAGTTAAGTTTGCTCCCAACTCCTCTTCCGCTCAAGCCGTTCAAGTCAACTGTCTGTCTGAGGTTGGGCTGGAGCAAGTACCGGTAGTATGCGAGTATCCTGATGTCTTTCCGGATGAGCTACCGGGAATGCCCCCTGACCATGACATTGAGTTCATCATCGAGCTCGTGCCCGGGGCAGGACCCATCTATAAGAAGCCTTATAGAATGGGGACGGAAGAATTAGCCGAGTTGAAGAAGCAACTGGAAGAGCAGCTGAGGAAGGGATTTATCCGCCCAAGTGCCTCCCCTTGGGGATCACCTGTTCTGTTTGTGGCAAAAAGGGACGGTACCATCCGCTTATGCATTGACTATTGTTCCCTCAATGAAGTTACAATCAAGAACAAATATCCACTTCCCAAGATTGAAGATCTGTTTGATCAGCTCAGCGGAGCCAAGGTGTTCTCCAAGATCGACCTCAGATCTGGGTACTACCAACTGAAGATCAGACCCCAAGATATTCCAAAGATGGCATTCGTAACCAGATATGGCCTGTACGAGTGCACGGTCATGTCCTTTGGGTTAACCAATGCCCCAGCTTACTTCATGTATCTCATGAATAAAGTCTTCATGGAATATTTGGACAAGTTTGTTGTTGTCTTGATCGATGACATTCTTGTCTTCTCGAAGACGGAGGAAGAGCACGAGCAACATTTGAGGATGGTCGTACACAAGCTTCGAGAGCACCAACTATATGTCAAATTCAGCAAGTGTGAGTTCTGGCTGCATAAAGTTGGATTCTTAGGTCATGTCTTGACCGAAGAAGGATTGACAGTTGATCCTGCGAAGATCGAAGCTGTGACCCAATGGCAATCTCCAACGACCGTCAAGGAAGTCAGAAGCTTCCTCGGACTTGCGGGCTATTACCGCAAATTCGTGGAAAGATTCTCTAGCATTGCTCGGCCGATGACTCAGCTCCTCAAGAAGGACAAGAAGTTCGAGTGGACACCAAAATGCGAAGAGAGCTTCCAAGAGCTCAAGAAGAGGTTGACCACCGCCCCAGTTCTGGCAACACATGATATTCACAAAGAGTTCGTGATATATTGTGATGCCTCTCGAACCGGATTGGGAAGCGTTCTGATGCAAGAAGGCCGAGTCATAGCTTACCTCTCCAGGCAGCTACGACCTCATGAAGAGAACTACGCTACTCACGATCTTGAGTTAGCAGCAGTGGTTCATGCCTTGAAGACATGGCGGCATTACCTCCTACGGAAACGGTGTGAGATATACACAGACCACAAAAGTCTGAAGTACATTTTCACCCAAAAGGAATTGAACATGAGGCAACGAAGATGGTTGGAACTCATCAAAGACTATGACCTCAGTGTTCAATATCACCCCAGGAAGGCTAACGTGGTGGCCGATGCCTTAAGCAGGAAGGCTTGCTCCTTGAATGCCATAATTCAAAAGAGGCAGCCAGCCCTGTTTAAGGGGCTCGAACAATTCAGTTTAGAATTGGTCACCCCTGGATTTCTGGATCATTTGGAAGTCAAACCAACCCTGATGGACGAAGTCAAGAAGGCGCAAGGTGGGCACGCAAGCATTGAAGGCATCAAGAAGAAGATGAAGCTAGGCAAGGCCCCAGGATTCTCCGAGGACGAGCACGGGATTGTTTGGTACAAAGGCCGCATCTGCGTACCAAACAAGATGGAGCTGAAGAACCTAATCATGCAAGAAGCCAACGACACTCTGTATTCCATCCACCCTGGAGGAACCAAGATGTATCAAGACTTGAAGGAAGGATTCTGGTGGCACGGGATGAAAAGAGAGATTGCAACCTATGTAAAGTGTGATGTTTGCCAAAGGGTCAAGGCTGAATATCAGCGACCCACTGGATTGCTCCAACCACTCAAGGTTCCTGAGTGGAAGTGGGATAAAGTCGGAATGGACTTCATCACTGGATTACCAAGGTCGAATAGAGGACATGACTCCATCTGGGTCATAGTCGACCATTTGACCAAAGTGGCCCATTTCATTCCTGTCAAGACCACTTATGATGGCAACCGGCTGGCAGCTCTCTACATCGACAGAATCGTAAGCCTTCACGGTGTTCCCAAGGAGATTGTGTCAGATCGAGGAACCCAGTTCACCTCAAGGTTCTGGAAGAAGTTCCAAGAAGCCTTGAGAACCAAGTTGTCTTTCAGCACAGCTTTCCACCCACAGACCGGAGGTCAGACAGAGCGAGTAAATCAAATTCTCGAAGACATGCTCCGAGCCTGTGTCTTGGAATATGGAGCCAAGTGGGAAGATTGCCTCCCTTTTGCCGAGTTCTCCTATAACAATAGTTATCATTCGAGCCTTCAGATGGCACCATTTGAGGTGTTGTACGGACGCAGATGTCGCACACCCCTCAACTGGTGAGAGACTGGAGAAGGGCTAGTCTTTGGACCGGATACCCTCCGCAAAGCAGAAGAGCAAGTCCAACTAGTCAGAGAGCGTTTGAAGGCAGCCAAGTCAAGGCAGAAAAGCTATGCTGACACTCACCGCTGGGATATGAGCTTCCATGTTGGGGACCATGTGTACCTGCGGGTAACTCCTCTAAAGGGAACCAAGCGTTTCCACATCAAGGGGAAGCTCACACCAAGGTTCATTGGACCCTTTGAGATCACTGCACGACGAGGAGAAGTGGCTTACCAGTTGGAACTACCACCTGAGCTATCCGATGTGCACAACGTATTCCACGTGTCACAACTCCAGAAATGTCTCCAAGTTCCGAACAAGCCTGATCTCTACAAGGATGTTGATCACCAAGCCATTGATCTCCAGCCTGATTTGACCTACCGTGAGAAGCCCATTCGCATTCTGGATGAAGCAGAACGACGGACGTGAAGCCGCACCATCAAGTATTTCAAGGTCCAGTGGAGCAACCACACGGAAGCAAAAGCAACCTGGGAACGTGAAGACTATCTGAGATCCGAGTATCCCGATCTCTTTTAAGACCTAGTTTAGGAATCTCGGGGACGAGATTCTTGTAAGGGGGGTAGGTTTGTCACACCCTGCATTTTGTCACATGTCTTTTGCATCAATAAAGCATGAAAATTTGGACCAGCAAAAAAAATTCTTGGCATCATTTGACTTTTATTTGGAAATGAGTTTTTCTTCCTATGTTTTCAAGTGCTCATTAAAGTCAACTACTACCTCTTGTAGAATTCATCTCCTTACCCCAAAACTTCTGCCCAATGATCATACCAAGTGTTTATAGCAGTATAGTATTTTCTTATAAAATTAATTTGGCCAAAATGTATTTTCAAAAATTAGTATTCCAAAAACCCCTGAATTGAGGTTTGCACTGCAAGTGCTTGATTTAGGGTGAGAAAATTATTTCAAAAAGTATATTTGAGACCTAGTAGTCATAGGACTCCCATAAACCACAAAAGTATAATTTTAAAAGTTATTTTCCTATTTTATTTAAAAGCTTTTTCTTAAGGCCGGAAATGGTCTTTAATAGGGAAACATTATTTAATTAATTTTCAAAAATATTTGCCAAAATTCAGGGAGACTCATAGGACATATATTGTCTATATATTAGAGTTTCAACACTTGGTCATGTTCAAAATAATGGGCTAATCCCCCAGAAACCCTTTCTGGATATTTCAAGCTTTTGAAATATTTACAAAGGAAATATTCTCTAAAAATTCCAGGGAAATTCTATCATGTCATATATGACATATTTGATGATCTTGCCAAGCCCCATGCCTTGGGAAGCAAGAAAACATCATCAAAACCCCTCAAAACCATTTTGTCCATATCTGAAGTTTGAGCAACTTTGCATTGCCAAACTTGTCCAAATGCTCTCAAACTTGGTGCACATGCTAGAATGGTCTAATAAGACATCTAGACCAAATGGCACAAGCTTTGGAGAAGGGTAACTTGATCAGAGTACCCCAAAACCATTTCTGTTCAAATTCAAATTTGAACAACTTTACATTACCAACTTTTTACCTGGGGCTTCAAACTTTGTGGGCATGATCATAACCTCAAATGATGACACTACACCAAGTGGTGCATCAAGGGGAGATGATTAGCTTGACTTAAACATGGTGAAACCATTTCTGTTGATTTCTAGGGTTCACCAAAGTTACATTGGCAAGTTTCTTCAAACAAGCCCAAATTTGGTGAAACACCCTATTTCCATATGCCATTTAATCCTGTTAAGTGTCATGGCCAGTGGAGATCAATTGCTTGCCCAAAACATAATCAAACACCTTCTGCCATTTTACCAAAACCACTGTTTTGGCCTCTTTTACTATTTACTTTTGCTTCAACTTTCTACCACAGCCTCACCTAGTCACCTTCTACCCCCAGTAACCTCCCCAGGACCAGAGCTCAATGATTGAAGGGTGAAAACCCCAATTTACCTTGCTGGACAGCCCAGTTCTTACCATCGTCCAGCTTCCCTCCTCTCTCACTGGACAACCAAGGCATCCAAGGCCACAACCAGATTGTTTACTCCGTGCTAGACCGCCCAGACACGGCGGACGCGCCCAGCTAGTCAACGGCATGCCGCGGCATGCAGAAGGCACGCTCCAGAGCGCGCTACAGTGCCCACCCGCACTGTAGCCTCGTCCAATCCGTCGCCCCCGACTACCTCGTGCTTCCCCCTCGCGCTGTTCGATGCGCCTCGGCGTCCGCAACGCCCCCTGGCGCTGTCCCCCTCCTCCTTCTCCCTCTAGTGGACGTCCTCGCACGTGCGCCGGCCGCCCGCGAGCTCCAGTCATCGGCTTCACACGCGCGCAGCAACAGAAGCATCCCCCGCTCCCTCTCTTCCTCTCATCTGCCCTGGACCTCGTCCAACAACCCCGCAGACTCCTCCCCAGCGCCTCGCATGCCCTGTGGCAACGAGCAGAGGCTCGCCGGCGCACAGGTCTAGGCACCGCACCGTCCGCCTATAAATAGACCCCCCGAGCCCCTCCTCTCCTCACCAGTCGCACTCTCCCTCTCTCAATCTACCCCCAGAGCCACTCGCCCCACTGCAAACCTGCCCGAGCTCGAGATCGAGCTCGAGCTCCACCGCGGCGGCTCCCCGTCGCCTGCTCGGTACAGGCCACTCCAGCCTCTTCTCGCACTCAATCTAGCACCACTGCATCACCCTGACGCGTTTCCCCTCTTTCCCCTCTCTGCAGCTGCCGGAATCGACCGGAGCACCGCTCGCCCGAAACTCCTTCGCCGCGTGTCCTCGCCGTCGGCGAACCAGGCCCCTCCAGCGACCCGCACCACCACCACTATAACGGCGACATCCTGCTGAGTCCATCCCTGCCCTTAGCTCGCCCCGTCGTGCCCGGAAACGTCGCCGGTGAGCTCGCCGGCTCTCTGCCAGAGGGTTAGGGATGACAGGCGGGCCTGTAGGATTGAAGAAGGTGAGAGTGTCTAGAGGGGGGGTGATTAGACTACTCGACATGATAAAAATTCTGTCTTTTATCAAGGACAGATTTTGACAGTTTTTGCATAGCACACAAGTCAAGTAGCATACTACACATGCAATTCTAGAGTATGGGCAGCGGAAAGTAAATTGCACAAGTAGTAAAGAGAAGTGGAGAAGATCAAACGCAATTTGGAGACGCAATGATTTTTCCCGTGGTTCCGATAGGAGGTGCTATCGTACATCCACGTTGATGGAGACTTCAACCCACGGAGGGTAACGGCTGCGCGAGTCCACGGAGGGCTCGACCCACGAAGGGTCCACGAAGAAGCAACCTTGTCTATTCCATCATGGCCTACGCCCACGGAGGACTAGCCTTACTCGGGGTAGATCTTCACGAAGTAGGCGATCTCCTTGCCCTTACAAACTTCTTGGTTCAACTCCACATCTCAAAGACGGAGGCTCCCAAGCGACACCTAACCAATCTAGGAGGCACCACCCTCCAAAAGGTAATAGATGTGGTTGATGATGATGAACTCCTTGCTCTTGTGCTTCAAATGATAATCTCCCCAACACTCAACTCTCCTCACTGATATGGCTGTGGTGGAAGAAAGGATTGAGTGGAAAGCAACTTGGGAAGGCTAGAAATCAAGTTTCATATGGTAGGAGTGGAATGACTTGATCTCAACACAAGGGTAGGTGGTTCTCTTCTCAGAAAGTGTATGGTAGGAGTGGTAGACTTTCTGATGGCTCTCTCCACGAATGAAGAGGGGGTGGAGGGGTATATATAGCCTCCACACAAAATCCAACCGTTACACACATAATTGAGCAATCTCGGTGAGACCGAAGTGAAAACTCGGTCAGACCGAAAGTTCAAATATAGTGAACGTTGGGGTTTTCGGTGGGACCGAAAATACCATCTCGGTGAGACCGAAAGTGCAAAAGATATGAACGTTGGAGTTTTCGGTGGGACCGAGAAAGAAAACTCGGTTAGACCGATTTGAGAAAGGACAGGAACATGCCAGTTTCGATGTGACCGATAATGCAATCTCGGTGAGACCGATTTGAGCCAAGACAGAAGCTGGTCAATTTCGGTGAGACCGAAAATGCAATCTCGGATATTCCAAAATGATGTCAAATGGTTACAGAAGGTTGGCAGTCCAGTTTCGGTGAGACCGATCTCAAACTCGGAATGACCGATTTTTCTAGGGTTTGGAATATGGCTGAAGTGGTTCATCTCAGTGGGACTGAGTTGGAAGAATCGGTTTGTCCGAGATTACTTATGAGTGTGTATAGTAGTGAGAGTTGCTGATAGTTGAAGGAGATATATCACTAAGCACTTGAGCAACCAGATCATCAACACACCCTCATCCCCTTTTAATAGTATTGGCTTTTCCTATGGACTCAATGTGATCTTGGATCACTAAACCAAAAATGGAGTCTTGAGCTTTTGCCAATGCTTGCCTTAGCATTTGAGGGGTCCACTTCTTCAGTCATCTTGCCATTCCAATGTGATTGGATTTCCTGAAACATACTTGATAAAAGCATTAGTCCAATCACAAAGTATGTTGTCATTAATTACCAAAACCACCCAGGGAGCAAATGTGCTTTCAATCTCCCCCTTTTTGGTAATTGATGGCAACACACTAAAGTCACTCTAAACAAGACATCAAAGCTTATTGAAAGAAGGACAGAATTATCACGAAAGCTTTGACAAGCATGTAGTACACAGGCTCCCCCTACAAGTGTGCAAGATTTCATAGATTATGGTTTTGGACTACCACAAGCACACAAGAGAGATAAGCAAGATGTGCTACATGCAGCTTGGCTATATGCATCAGAGCAGATGAAAGGAAATGAGTGAAAATGCATATGTGCATGGTGATTTCTTGCAAACAAGTATTTACAAGCAAGTCACCATCATGCACATTCTGCAAGATGCATATACTTACCTTGAGGTTCCTTGGCATTGTACCTGAAGGAATAAACTTGGGAAAACAAGGTTAGATAACACAAGAGTATCCCTTCAACCAACTGCAAGAACATCAAGAGTACCAAGCCAGGGAGGACATGTATAAAGAGTGTCTCATATTGAGCAAACATGTCTCCGAAGCTAAAAGATTTTCAATGAACACTGAGAGATTTTGCTTTCCATAAGATATCAAATGTGAAGATTCCTCTAAGTCTTCTCCCCCTAAACTAAAAGATTCCATAAGGTATCAGAACAAGGGGTTTTGATGGAAAGAGCAAAATCAAAAGAATGATGCCAATTGAGAATGATGTCCAAATGTAAAATACGGCAAAGCTTTGATGTGATTCTCTCCCCCTTAAGATAAGATTGCTTTTCTTCTCCCCCTAAGTCTCTACTCCCCCTACTCCCCCTAAGTCTTCTCCCCCTTTGACATCAAGTGCCGAAAAGGACAGCAAACTAGGTAGGGCAGGAAAGATGGAAAGAAAGAGAGAAAGAAGTGGGATCCTTAAGAATCACAACAGGGCAAGTAAGAACATTTACAGAGAAACAAATTGAATTTAAATATGAGTCTTCTCCCCCTTAAGATTTAAATTTGAGTGGAGCTGCAGAAGATGATATCCTGGAAGATAAATTGGTGACACCGAATTAGATGGATCGGTGGGTCCGAATCCTTTTTGGTTAGACCGGAAATTTTAAATCGGTGACTCCGAGTTTAATTCCAAGGAAATACAGAAATAATTCAGCTCACTTTGCGAGGAAAGTTTCAAAGGATTTGCAATGAATTTGTGAATGATTTTCAAGGAATTGATCAGAGCCAGAAGGATATTCACAAAGAAACATAAGAAAAGAAATAAAAAGATTCCTAGATGAAGTTTTTTTTTGTTTAAAGAAAACTCAATGAGAGAACATAAGAGAAAACAGAAAGACTCCAAAACATATGTACTTCATCTAGATAAAGGTCGGCGACAATATCACCTATGTTTGAGTATATTGACTTAGGAGTCAAATGAAGACATTTGATCATAGGTCATACTCATCATTTAAGCTCAAAATGGGGTTGCCATTTTTTGATTAAGCATTTGATGTGATCACATCTTATGAAGCTGCTTGTACTCATGACTTTGAGCAAAGCTCCTTAAAGATGTGAACAACATACCTTGGGCTTGTTGTTGCTTTACTCATGTAGATAAGCTTGATTTAGGTGCTCATTGAATGTGAAGTTGGAGCGCCATTTCTACTTGTGTAGTTCATCTTCCTACATGGGTTAGGCAAGCAAGGAAATACTCGAGGATATCCAAGATGACAAGAGTGAAATACTAGATGTATAAGGTGTCAAAAAGGATATGTAGAATTTTGTTCCTTGAACTCAACATCCCAAAGGGCTAGATACTTGGTCAAATGACAAGATTACTCAAGATTTGAGTGAGTGGTAATCTTGTGGAATGTAGATCATCCAAGTACCTGCAAGGAGTTAGATGCAATACAAGGAGGCAAATGTGTCCAAGACATATGATCATCATCATAAGAGAAATATCAAGGATTAGTCAAGTAGGCTCATGCCTTGCATGCATAAATGGAGTTCTTACTCCAAGTTTGAAGCATCAATGATGTTCAACTCACTCCTTAAGCGACAAAACACTTTCTCATCAAGAGGTTTTGTAAAGATATCAGCAAGTTGTTTGTCAGTACGAACATGCTTAAGATTGATGTCACCCTTGGCAATATGATCACGAATAAAATGGTGACGAACTTCAATATGCTTTCTTCGAGAGTGTTGCACTGGATTGTGTCCAATTTTAATTGCACTCTCATTATCACAAAGCAAGGGAACACGTCTCACATGTATCCCATAATGCTTAAGCGTTTGTGTCATCCATAGTAATTGAGCACAACACGAACCAGCAGCAATATATTCTGCTTCGGCAGTGGATAATGATACCGAATTTTGTTTCTTGGAGGACCAAGATACAAGGGATCGACCAAGGAATTGACACGTACCCGAAGTTGACTTTCTATCAACCTTGTCACCGGCATAGTCCGAGTCGGAATAGCCAACAAGGTCGAAAGAGGCTCTCTTAGGATACCAAATGCCAAAGTTTGGTGTGTGTATCAAGTATCTCACTATCCTTTTAACAGCTTTAAGATGACATTCTTTAGGGGCTGCTTGATATCGCGCACACATGCATACACTCAACATTATGTCAGGACGAGAAGCACAAAGATATAGTAGAGAACCAATCATAGATCGGTAAACCCTTTGATCAATGGGTTCTCCATCTTTTGTCAAGTCATTGTGTCCACTAGTAGGCATGGGGGTACTCATACCTTTGCTTTCTTGCATGTTGAACTTCTTGAAGAGATCCTTGGTGTACTTTGTTTGTGAGACAAAGGTACCCTCCTTAGATTGCTTGATTTGCAACCCAAGGAAGAATTTGAGTTCACTCATCATGGACATCTCATACTTCTCCGACATGAGCTGTCCAAACTTCTTGCTAAAATGGGGGTTAGTTGAACCAAAGATAATATCATCAACATATATTTGGCACACAAATAGTTCACCATTAACCCTTTTTGTGAACAGCGTTGAGTCTATCTTTCCAATCTCAAAGCCTTTTTCAAGAAGAAAACTAGTCAAGCATTTGTACCAAGCTCTAGGAGCTTGTTTAAGACCATAAGAGCTTTGTGCAACTTGTAAACATGATTAGGCTTTTTGGGATTCACAAAACCGGGAGGTTGTTTCACAAATACTTCCTCCTCAATTTCACCATTTAGGAAAGCACTTTTGATATCCATTTGATAGAGAGTAATATCATGGTGATTGGCATAAGCAAGAAGGATGCGAATGGACTCAAGTCTAGCAACGGGGGCATAGGTCTCACCATAGTCCATACCTTCGACTTGTGTGTAACCTTGAGCTACGAGACGAGCCTTGTTGCGGATGACTTGTCCATCTTCATCTTGCTTGTTCCGAAACACCCATTTGGTTCCAATGATGTTTTGATCATCGTTGGGCTTCTCTACCAAAGTCCATACCTTGTTCCTCTCGAAGTTATGTAGTTCTTCGTGCATAGCGTTCACCCAATCCGGGTCTTCAAGTGCTTCTTCTACCTTCATAGGTTCAATACTAGAGATAAATGAGTAATGCTCACAAAAGTTAGCTAAGCGAGTTTTAGAGCGAGTAATTCTCTCGGAGTTGATGTCGTTCATCATTTGTTCCACGGGATGATTCTTCTTGACTCTTGCTCGAACTCGGGATAGCTTTTGTTGATGTTGTAGCTGAGCTTCCTCATCCTCTTCATCTTCCTCTTCTTCTTCTTCATCATTGTTGTTGGTGTTGTCTTGAGGCGGTGGAGAAGGAGGTTGTGGTGGATCCTCTTGTTGCACTTCCTCATCTTGGTGAGTTCCACTTGTGGAGGCCTCCATGTTGCCTTGAGGTTCATCTTGACGTGAGGTAGGTGGCTCCACATATGTAGATGAGGTACTCTCCTTCACTTCCATGGGACGGATCTTTCCAATAGATAAGTCTTGGATAGCTTCCGATGGGTCCTTGTCTCCTACATCAATAGGCATTTGCTCTACTTGCGAGCCATTAGATTCATCAAACTTCACGTCTACCGTCTCTTCAACCTTTCGGGTGAAATTATTGTAGACACGGTAGGTGTGGGAGTTTGATCCATAACCAAGAAGAAAGCCTTCATGAGTTTTAGGAGCAAATTTAGACCGACGATGCTTATCAAGGATATAGCATTTTGAACCAAAGACACGAAAGTATCCCACTTGGGGTTTGTTACCGGTGAGAAGCTCGTATGATGTCTTGCCGAGAAGCTTATGAAGATAAAGCCTGTTGATAGCATGACAAGCTGTCTCGACCGCTTCTCCCCAAAAATGCTTCGGTGTCTTGTATTCATCAAGCATCGTTCTTGCCATCTCTATGAGCGTTCGGTTCTTCCTCTCAACAACTCCATTTTGTTGAGGGGTGTACGTAGCCGAGAACTCATGTAGAATTCCTTCCTCATCGAGAAAAGAGTCTACATTGGCGTTCTTGAACTCCGTTCCATTGTCACTCCGAACTTTCTTGATCTTCACCTCAAATTGATTTTGGGCATTTTTGGCAAAGGTCTTGAAGATCCTCTGAACCTGCGATTTATCATCAAGGAAAAATACCCACGTAAATCTGGAATAATCATCAACTATAACTAGACCAAAGGAGTTACCACCAAGGCTTTTGTAAGCATTGGGACCGAAGAGATCCATATGAAGAAGCTCAAGCGGTCTCCTTGTGGTCATGATGTTTTTCACGGGATAACTTCCACCAACTTGTTTTCCTGCTTGACAGGCACTACAAAGTCTATCTTTGTCAAAGAAAACATCTTTAACACCAAGAATATGATCACCTTTGATTAGCTTGTCTAGATTACGCATACCAACATGTCCTAGCCTTCTATGCCACAACCAACCTTTAGAGGATTTAGCAATGAAACAAGCTCTAGGTTGGGCTTTCTTAGTGAAACAACACTGTATAGATCACCTCTACGGATACCGGTAAATGCCATGTTTTGATTGTCACGACGAAAGACTTGGCAATCTACTTTGGTGAATAGCACATTGAATCCAAAGTCAGCTAATCTAGACACGGAAAGTAAATTGTATCCAAGAGATTCTACAAGCATGACATTTTGAATAGAGCTATCATGAGATATGGCCACCTTACCAAGGCCAAGTACCTTACCCTTGGAGTTGTCTCCAAAAGTCACATACTTGCGTGGCCATCGTTCTTTGCAAGCTCTCGAAACATGTCTTTGTCTCCGGTCATGTGATCGGTGCATCCACTATCAAGAATCCACTCTTTTCCGCCGGACATGTAGTCTCTCATATTTGCCATAAGATTGAGACTCTTCATGACCTTGTCTAGCTCGGTGTCCGAATCGGAGTAATCATCATCATGCTCATGCTCATCATCATATTGACCCATAGATTGTTCATCATCAACACCTAGGTCAATTTGATAAGTACTTGCATTAGTTTGATCAATGTGACAATAATTTTCGGAATGCAATGCAATAGCATTTCTAACTATAACATTGATAAGACCGGGATCACCCTTCTTTTTCATAAGATCATGAAGCTCAAAGAAGCATTTATCAAAGTTAGGATCATTGGGGTGCATCTTATCAAATTCAATAGTCTTGTATAGAATTTCATCAAGACTTCTCAAAGAGTAATCCGGACACTCAAAGTTTGTAACAAGATTAAGCAAGTCATCGGGTAACCCTCTAATGATAAGATTTACAGTTCTAAGGTTACGAAGCAAATCAAGCTCTTCATTCATGGTAGGGTGCAAGGGATCAAAAGGAGGCACATGGGGGGTCTTAACATATTTGCACAAATTGTACATTTTAAAGATACTAAGCATTTCAGACCTCCAAGAGTTATAGAACCTTCCATTAAGAACAGGCACTCTATGGCTAACACTCCCATCCGTAGACACGTCCATCTTCCTCCAATGGTGTGTAAACCAAAGCAATGGAGACCAAGGCTCTGCTACCAATTGTAGGATCGAAGAAGGTGAGAGTGGCTAGAGGGGGGGTGATTAGACTACTCGACAAGATAAAAATTCTGTCTTTTATCAAGGACAGATTTTGACAGTTTTTGCATAGCACACAAGTCAAGTAGCATACTACACATGCAATTCTAGAGTATGGGCAGCGGAAAGTAAATTGCACAAGTATTAAAGAGAAGTGGAGAAGATCAAACGCAATTTGGAGACGCAATGATTTTTCCCGTGGTTCCGATAGGAGGTGCTATCGTACATCCACGTTGATGGAGACTTCAACCCACGGAGGGTAACGGCTGCGCGAGTCCACGGAGGGCTCCACCCACGAAGGGTCCACGAAGAAGCAACCTTGTCTATTCCATCATGGCCTACGCCCACGGAGTACTAGCCTTACTCGGGGTAGATCTTCACGAAGTAGGCGATCTCCTTGCCCTTACAAACTTCTTGGTTCAACTCCACATCTCAAAGACGGAGGCTCCCAAGCGACACCTAACCAATCTAGGAGGCACCACCCTCCAAAAGGTAATAGATGTGGTTGATGATGATGAACTCCTTGCTCTTGTGCTTCAAATGATAATCTCCCCAACACTCAACTCTCCTCACTGATATGGCTGTGGTGGAAGAAAGGATTGAGTGGAAAGCAACTTGGGAAGGCTAGAAATCAAGTTTCATATGGTAGGAGTGGAATGACTTGATCTCAACACAAGGGTAGGTGGTTCTCTTCTCAGAAAGTGTATGGTAGGAGTGGTAGACTTTCTGATGGCTCTCTCCACGAATGAAGAGGGGGTGGAGGGGTATATATAGCCTCCACACAAAATCCAACCGTTACACACATAATTGAGCAATCTCGGTGAGACCGAAGTGAAAACTCGGTCAGACCGAAAGTTCAAATATAGTGAACGTTGGGGTTTTTGGTGGGACCGAAAATACCATCTCGGTGAGACCGAAAGTGCAAAAGATATGAACGTTGGAGTTTTCGGTGGGACCGAGAAAGAAAACTCGGTTAGACCGATTTGAGAAAGGACAGGAACATGCCAGTTTCGGTGTGACCGATAATGCAATCTCGGTGAGACCGATTTGAGCCAAGACAGAAGCTGGTCAATTTCGGTGAGACCGAAAATGCAATCTCGGATATTCCGAAATGATGTCAAATGGTTACAGAAGGTTGGCAGTCCAGTTTCGGTGAGACCGATCTCAAACTCGGAATGACCGATTTTTTCTAGGGTTTGGAATATGGCTGAAGTGGTTCGTCTCGGTGGGACTGAGTTGGAAGAATCGGTTTGTCCGAGATTACTTATGAGTGTGTATAGTAGTGAGAGTTGCTGATAGTTGAAGGAGATATATCACTAAGCACTTGAGCAACCAGATCATCAACACACCCTCATCCCCTTTTAATAGTATTGGCTTTTCCTATGGACTCAATGTGATCTTGGATCACTAAACCAAAAATGGAGTCTTGAGCTTTTGCCAATGCTTGCCTTAGCATTTGAGGGGTCCACTTCTTCAGTCATCTTGCCATTCCAATGTGATTGGATTTCCTGAAACATACTTGATAAAAGCATTAGTCCAATCACAAAGTATGTTGTCATTAATTACCAAAACCACCCAGGGAGCAAATGTGCTTTCAGGGCCCCGCCTGTCAGCCTCCCCTCGCCCTCGCTCCTCTCTCCTCTCACTAACGCCGGGCCCCGCCCGTCAGGTTTGAAAAACCCTGTCGCGTGCTGGCGCCGTGCGGTGGGCTGTTTTTGCCCTGGGCCGTTGCACTGTGGCCGTTCTGGCCCAGTGGCACAGAGCCCTTTTTCATTTTTATTTTCTGTGGATTTTCAAATAATTCCACAGAATTAAATATTTGTCCAAATGAATTAATTCCAGTTCCTAAAAACTTGTAAAAATCCAACCTATTTAATGATGTCACTTTCACACATGTCCATGGACATTTTCTGTTCTGTTCAAATTTAAATTCATATTTGAACATTAAAACTTCTGTTCAAATATCCATGGACCCCATTCTGCCACTCCAAAACACAAACTAAGAATTTTTGCCATCTTAGTTATCCCTCTAGTATTTAACAAAAATAAGTTGACATTGTTCTGAGCACTTTGGTTTTTCTGTTTTTATTGTGGTCTTATTTTCCCGTTGTTTATTGCGACGATTAGATACCGTATTTGACGAGGTTGCTAAAGAAGAAGGAGGGGAAGGATTTGAAGACTTTGAAGACCAAGCCAATCCAGGCAAGCAGCCCTTTGACCATGATACCCTTGTGTTCTTCGGAACCCATTTATTTCCGAATTCATGAAGATAAGAGTGACGGTGGTGACCTAGTTGAGAACCACCACATGATGCATGCTTTACTCATGATCTTGCTATGTGCTAGATGCAATGCAAATGATTAGTAGTGATGCTTAGTGATGCATATATGCCATGAAACCTTCGTGGTTGCATTCTTTTCAAAAAAAACTCATCGGGTGCCCCTAATGCCCGAGGGTGATGTTGAGTTAGGTCATCACTTGTGGAAGAGTGATGTGCCAATAAAGATCTTGTGCATGGGTGAAATGATGGATTAGATTTATGTGTGACTACCGTCCAAACCAAACATGTGCAACCACTCTACCCCTTATGGGATGGGGCATTATTGATTACTTAGGCGGATACTAGCATGGTGCCCGCATTACTAGTGACGAGAAGACTTGAGGTCTTTCCCGGGACGGGGTCGTGCTTGGATAGACGACCATGACTGTTTTTACAGGGCACCGGACACACCGTTGGTCCCTTCGTGTACGCGTGACATTGAAATTAGGGCAAGTCCCATGATCTATTGTTTGTACTTGAGGGCCGTGTACCAACGAGTGGACCCTATGCTAGTCTTGTCTAGGGAAAGATGATGACCGGGTGCTTCCCCCGAGTACTTGAGGTCCTGCGGGATCGTGGGTGACATGGAAGCTTCCCGGATCTTGTGGGTAAAGTGCGCAACCTCTGCAGGGTGTAAAACTATTCGAATAGCCGTGTCCACGGTCATGGACAGTTGGGTGTTGCTACTTAAACTATGTCCAGAATTTTACTATATCATTGAAAGTATGTGTGTGTGATGAGTCAAGGTGGTGACTTGACTCGTGGAGTTGAACCCTATTCATGTTGATATCGGTAACCTGTCCTCGAGGTTACGAGGATTTATTGATGCATATGCTTAATGGTAGAATATTTATTCTAGCTTGTAGCTAGATTGCTCATTGTTGTACAATTGCATTATTACCTTGAACCAAATCATGGGTTGCTTGCGAGTACATTAAAAGTACTCATTGGCTTGCCACTGGTTATTTAATTGGCCAGGCATGGAGGAACAGGAATATGAAGAAGAATTCTATGGAGACGATCATGCGAACTAGGACGCTATCCCAGTCAGAATGCCTGTAGGGTTAAGGCAGATGGCATGGGTTCTACTTATCTTCAAAGACTTCCGCTATTCGACTTATTTGCTATTCAGCCCTTGAGGCTTTATATATGTAAGACTTGGCCATAATGGCCATAATTTGTGTAAGACGGTATGTATGGATGTAAAAATCTTGTTATTCAGCTTCTGTGTGTTCAGTGAGCATTGATCTCTGGGATCACTGTACACGTGCATTCGATGATCTCGACTCTTAAGTCGGGGTCCCCACAGAAGATGGCCACCGGTGAGGGAACCCGCCTTCGGCAGGGTGCCGGAACGGGGTCTAGATTGGTTTTCGGTGGCAACAGAGGCTTTCGGCGGCGGAACTCTCGATCTAGGTTATTTTCCGGAGGTTTCGGTATATATAGGAGGTGTTGGAGTCGGGGACAAGTAAAGGGGGTCTCCGGGCTGTCCATGAGGCAGGGGGCGCACCCAGGGGGCGCCCTATCCTCGTGGGCAGCCCGGGAACCTTCTGGTCCCCCTCTGGCACTTCTTGAGTTTCTTCTGGTCCAAAAACGTCCTCCGTTGAGTTTCATGTCAATTGGGCTCCGTTTGATATTCCTTTTCTGTGATACTCTAAAACAAGAGAAAAACATAAACTGGCACTGGGCTCTGGGTTAATGGGTTAGTCCCTAAAATCATATAAAAGTGTATATAAAAGCCCATAAAACATCCTTGAATGATAATATAATAGCATGGAACAATAAAAAATTATAGATACGTTGGAGACGTATCACTCACCTCCTGACATGCTCCTGTTATCCTTACTTTTTCTTTGAGCATAACATGTGTTGTTATCTAGCCCACACAAACCACGGCTCTTAGCCCAGCTGAGACAAACAAGTATAGCAGCTATCCTATCCAGCTAGCTTCTCGGTCTATTCGGTGCAAAACCGAGTACCGAACTGATCGATCGGGTCACCGAAGCCCCCTGTTGAAGAATTCACCCGATTAACCAGTTAACTTGCCGATTAATCCCTACTCATAGGGTCACCGAGTAGCCAATAAACAGATAAATCGTCCGATTAATTGATTAAATGGCCGATTAACTTGCTGATTAGCCGATTAATCCCTTACTTGCCAGCTAACCGAGCAGGTACCAGTTAACGATTTCCTCAACAATGCCGAGGCCTTTGTTTTGTTTATTGCAAGAGACCGATCGGCCTACATTTTCTAGGACCCGAGAGAAGAAAAATACCGAAGTACAGAACCGTTTGGTTCTGGGGAACCGAACGCCCACGCCAACATGCAGGAAGGCACATTATGGGCATTCCGCTTCTTCAACACCATCGGCAGTCAAAATGATTTACACTTGTCTCTTCACCTTTACCGCCTGTAAATATTGTGGTTCATCATAGTTAATTGATGTCTAATCATGTAATTACTGAACATGTTGTACTCACAAATTTATTTATGGATTCGATGTTGAACCATTGTGCTGAGAATTTGAATTGCATGTTTCATATTTCAAAATTTCCAATTCAAATAATAAATTACAGGAAAAAATAAAAATATATAGGAGCGAATAAAATAATATGCACACAGTTAGAAAGAAAACAACATGTGCGATGAAAAAAAGAGAACAGACGGTTCTTTGACTTGAAACGTTTGCGATGCCCGACGGACGCACACACGGTTTCGTCTCATATGCGTGTGCGATTCATGGTAACACGACAAGCGTTTCAAACTAGTGTGCGTGTGTGATAGGAATACCAATAGCACACAGTTATGAAAATGGACACGTCGGCATTAGTAGAGGCACTGCACACATTTTACATTCTTGAACCGTGTGTGTTAACGTACCTATCACAAACATGCCGGCAGATTAAATGTTGATGTCCACCTTTTTCACATGACTATAGCAGTGTAATCGTTTGAGATGTCTCTCTGATCAGAAACGTATTGTCAAGAAGTAACGTGTGGGACTGTGGCAGCTTCTCATATATTTATTCTATGGCGATCGTCAGTAGCTGCTTGCCCATCCCCGACAGTTTCTGGGTCGTGTGGGAAGGATCCCCCTATCACCCACACTCACTTGGCGACAGTTCGAAATGCCATCACGGAAAGGGGTTAAAAACCGTTTGTATAGCACCGACGCGCACCAGTGATGTCAGGGTTTAAGCTTGAAACGGGGTTGGATCCTAGGTGTGGTCTGGATCGAGACGTCGCTGCCATTTTTAATAAAATTCACGAGTAGTGGAACAACAGTCTCATCATGTCCCCAACACATCCAATACAACTGTAAATTGTATAGGCTCACTAATTCGGCAAAGAGATGGTGATACACGTGTAATATGGATAGTAGATATAGGTTTTTGTAAACTGAAAATATAAAAACAGCAAGGTAGCAAGTGATAAAATATAGCACAAACGGTATTACAATGCTTAGAAACAAGGCCTGGGGTACATACTTTCGCCAGTGCAATCTCTCAACAATGCTAAAAATGAATCATATAACAATCCCTCAATGTGCGACAAAGAGTCACTCCAAAGTTCTTATCTAGCGGAGAACATAAGAAGAAGTTTTTTGTAGGGTACGAAACCACCACAAAGTTATTCTTTCTGATCAATCTTTTGAGCTATTCCTGTAAGTGTCACAAACAACCCTAGAGTTCGTACTAAAATAACACCATATGATACACATCAACCAACTCTAACGTCACCTAGATACTCCAATGTCACCACAATTATCCGTGAGTTGATTATGCAATATGCATCAAACAATTTTAGATTCATAATATTAAATCCAACACAAAGGACATCAAAGAGTGACCAAGATTTCTACCAGAGAAAGTAGGATGAAAACATGCATCAACCCCTATGCATAGATTACCCCAATGTCACCTCGGGAATCTGTGAGTTGGGTGCCAAAACATACACCAAGTGAACTAATATAATACCCCATTATCACCACGAGTATTCATATGCAAGACATACATCAAGTCTTCTCAAATCCATAAAAGTACGCAATCTGATAATAGTGAAACCTCAAAGGTAAAAACTCAATTCATCGCAACAAGATAGAGAGGGGGAAACACCATATGATCCAACTATATTAACTAAGCTCGCGATACATCAAGATCATGCCAAATCTAGAACACGGGAGAGAGAGAGAGAGCAAACACAGAGCTACTTGTACATACCCCTAGCCTCGAGGGTGAACTACTCCCTCCTCATCAAGGTGGTCGCCGGGATGATGAAGATGCATGGCATCTGGTGATGATCTCCCTCTCCGACAGGGTGCCAAAATAGGGCTCCAGATTTTGAAGGTGCAGAGGTGTGTGGCGGAGGAGTCCAAGTTCTAGGGTTATTTCTGACGGTTTCCCTATTTATAGGATTTTTTGGCGTTGGTTGATACGTTTGCAACGTATGTATAATTTTTTTTATTGTTCCATGCTATTATATTATCATTCTTGGATGTTTTACAGTCATTTTATGGCAACTTTATATCATTGTTTGGGACTAACCTATTGACATAGTCCCGAGTGCTAGTTGTTTTTTGCTTATTTTCAGCTTCGTAGAATATCCCTATCAAACGGAGTCCAAATGCAGCGAAACTTTTTGGAATTTTTTTTGGAGCAGAAGAGAACTTGGGAGCCAAGGAAGCACCTGGGGGAGCCCCGTGGGGCCCATAAGACACCAAGGTGCGCTAGAGGGCCCTGGCGCGCCTTGATGGGTTGTGGGGTCCATGGGGGTCTCCTCCATCGACTCTTCGCTCTATAAATCCTCAAAAATTGCAGAAACCATAGGAATACAAACGAAACACAATTCCAGCAGCCGCATGTTCCGGAGCCACGAGATCCAATCTAACACTATCACGGAGGGGTTCATCATCCTCATTGGTGCCTCTCTAATGATGCGTGAGTAGTCCACCATAGACATACGGGTCCGTAGAAAGTAGCTAGATGACTTCCTCTCTCTTTTTGATTCTGAATACAATGGTATCTTGGATATCTATCTGATGTAATGACTTTTTGCGGTGTGTTTGTTGGGATCTGATGAATTTTGAGTTTATGACCAGTTTCTATCCATTAATATTATTTGTGTCTTCTTTGATCTTTTATATGCATGCTTACTTATAGCCTCGTATTTCTTCTTCAAATCTTTGGTTTAGTTAGGCCAACTAGATCAATTTTTCTTGCCATGCGAAGAGGTGATGGGTTCGATCTTATGGTGTCCTCACCCTGTGACAGAAGGGGTAGCGAGGCACGTATGTATCGTTGCTATTAAGGATAACAAGATGGGGTCTATTCTACATGAATAGATCTTGTCTACATCATGTCACCATTTTTATTGCATTACTTCATTTCTCCATGAACTTAATACACTAGATGCATGTTGGATAGCGGTCGATGTGTGGAGTAATAGTAGTAGATGCAGAATCATTACAGTCTACTAATCTTGGACGTGATGCCTATATAATGATCATTCCCTTAGATATCGTCATAATTATTTTATCTTCTATCAATTCCCCAACTGGATTTTTTTACCCATAATATGCTATTTTCTTGAGAGAAGTAGGGATGCAAATGGTACGGATAATTTCCGTTCCGAATCCGCATCCGCATCCGATTTTAAGGATATGGTATGCACTTTCATAAATCTGACGGATATGGATGCGGATACGGATGTCAGTCAACTGGATATCCGACGAATATGGTAGCGGATATGGTATTGGTAATATCCGACGGATGTGGATTATCCGATATTTTTTACGGATTATCCGGTGTTATAAATAGGATTATCCGACGAATTTGACCCAATCAGCAAGCACAAATACCCAATTAGACCACTAACTAGAATCACCGCATACAATTTTCATATAACCCTGACCCTAATAACTTCATTGTATGATTGTACATATAGCATATACGTACAAACATAGCCAATTGACTTGAGAACACGTATTGTACAAGCTAACTTAGCTGATATTTAAAGAAATTATTTTATGGACTAGACAACACTATGAATCTATGAGTCTAATGTCTTGCTTGCTGCAGCGTGTAAGCTATTAATTTCATTGATCAGTAAAAATTTATTGATTACTTATATATTGGTCTTCTTTGCATATATCATTATAGATATTATTGGAAAGACGTACATTTTCTTTATCCATTTCCGGTCCGAGTCCGCTCCGAATCCGTAGTCCGATATAATCCATCTTCGAATCCGCATCTGGTCATTATCCGCTCCGCTCCGAATCCGACAAAAAAATGTGATAAAGGATATGGTAAAGGCATTATCTGATCCGATCTGATCCGTTTACATCCCTAGAGAGAAACCACTAGTGAAATCTACGGCCCCTGGGTCTATCTTTTATCATATTGCTTTCCGATCTATTTTTCATAGCATTTGTTTTCAGATCTATTATTCTGAAAACACAAAAATACCTTGCTGCACTTTTTATTTGCATCTTTTATTTTGTGTTCTTGCACGATCTATTTATCCAATCTTATACAGACAAATCTATCTTTTTACCGAGGAGGGATTGACAACCCCTCTTACACGTCGGGTTGCAAGTATTTGTTCTTTGTGTGCATGTACCGTTTACATAGTGTTGCTGGAGTATCCTACTGGTTAAATAACCTTAGTTTCACATCTTAGGGAAATACCTACCATAGATGTGCTGCATCATCCCTTCCTCTTTGGGAAAATACCGACGCAGTTTCTAGCCGCATCATTGGTCTCACGCTAAGATGGGCCACAGGGTGTGTAGGATCGAAAGTATGTCTAGAGGGGGGGGTGATTAGACTACTTATAAATATAAAAATTCTGCCTTTTGATAAAGAACAGTTTTTGGCAGATTCACAATTATGATCAAGTTAAGCATCACCCTACACATGAAATTCTAGAGTATAGGCAGCGGAAAGTAAATTGCACATGTAGTAAAGAGAGGTGGAGAAGAGCAAACGCAATTTGGAGACGCGGTGATTTTTCCCATGGTTCCGATAGGTGGTGCTATCGTACATCCACGTTGATGGAGACTTCAACCCACGGAGGGTAACGGCTGCGCGAGTCCACGGAGGGCTCCACCCACGAAGGGTCCACGAAGAAGCAACCTTGTCTATTCCATCATGGCCTACGCCCACGGAGGGCTAGCCTTACTCGGGGTAGATCTTCACGAAGTAGGCGATCTCCTTGCCCTTACAAACTTCTTGGTTCAACTCCACATCTCGATGACAGAGGCTCCCAAGCGACACCTAACCAATCTAGGAGGCACCACCCTCCAAAAGGTAATAGATGTTGTAGATGATGATGAACTCCTTGCTCTTGTGCTTCAAATGATAATCTCCCCAACACTCAACTCTCCTCACTGATTTGGCTGTGGTGGAAGAAAGGATTGAGTGGAAAGCAACTTGGGAAGGTTAGAGATCAAGTTTCATATGGTGGGAGTGGAGCAACTTGATCTCAACACAAGGGTAGGTAGTTCTCTTCTCAGAAATGTAAGGTAGGAGTGGTAGTTCTTTCTGATGGCTCTCTCCACGAATGAAGAGGGGTGGAGGGGTATATATAGCCTCCACACAAAATCCAACCGTTACACACATATTTGAGCAAACTCGGTGGGACCGAAGTGGACAACTCGGTGAGACCGAAAGTTCAAATAATGTGAACGTTAGGGTTTTCGGTGGGACCAAAAATACCATCTCGGTTATTCCGATTTGAGCAAAGACAGGAGCTTGCCAGTTTCGGTGGGACCGACTTCATCATCTCGGTGACACCGATTTGATGACAGAAGGTTACAGAAGCTTGGCAGCCCATGTTTCGGTGAAACCGATTTCAAACTCGGAATATCCGATTTTTCTAGGGTTTGGCTTATGGCTGAGGTGGTTCATCTCGATGTGACTGAGTTTGGAATATCGGTGGGACCGAGATTACTTATGAGTGTATATTGTAGTGAAAGTTGCTGATAGTTTAGGAGATGTATCACTAAGCACTTGAGCAACCAGATCATCAACATAACCTCATCCCCTTTTAATAGTATTGGCTTTTCCTATGGACTCAATGTGATCTTGGATCACTAAACCAAAAATGGAGTCTTGAGCTTTTGCCAATGCTTGCCTTAGCATTTTGAGGGGTCCACTTCTTCAGTCATTGCCATACCCATATCACTGAACTTCTCTGAAATGATTCTCAAGTAGCTATTAGTTCAATGATATATATGTTGTTATTAATGGCCAAAACCACCCGGGGATTAGTTGCACTTTCAATCTCCCCCTTTTTGGTAATTGATGACAACATATAGATCAAAGCTTCGACAAAGGATATAATCAATGAATAATATCGTCGCTTTGAGAAGTATGTGATAAGCAAGAGCTCCCCCTAAATTTGTGCATTATTTAAGATTTGCGTTTGAATGCAAATGCACAATCGATTAGGTTCATGGGTCACTCTTCCATGTCACATACATCTTGGTGGAGCGCACAAAATGATAAGAATGAACAACATGCACCCAATCACCAAGACAAGAGTAGATGGTCATACAAGATAGGAATAGCATATGATAAGCATTAAGCACACATTAAAGCATAGTACGACCAAGCACTCATTAAGGTAGCATCAAACGTAGTATCAAGCACACTGAAAGTTTCGAAAACCAAAAGTATCTCAAAGAGACCGCAAAAGAACGAAAGAGCAAAAGCGCAAAGATAACAGCACTCTCTCTCTCGAAGCCCTATGATCTATACAATTTCTCCCCCTTTGGCAACAAGTTACCAAAAAGTTCGAAAAAGCATAGAACTAAATGTCACTGGGGACTCTGCTGGCGGCTCCTGTCTGGGTTGATGTCGGAGTAGATATGACGGCATCGGCGAAGACTTCAGCTGATGTCTGTGCTGGAGGAGTGGACACTGGAGCTGTAGCTGGAGTAACTGCTGGAGCTGTGGGAGGTGCTGAAGTTATAGTCCTGGTGTCAGTCACTGGAATAGCAGCTCATCGGGATCCTTTGGGAACCGGAGCAGTCTGTCGCTGAGAATCCTGGACTAAGTCATCCTGCATAAGCTCTGCCTTGTCCTGCTTTGCTTCCTCCATGTCTGCCTCAAGCTTGTTGACAGTCACTTGAATTTCAGTCAGCTTCACGTCCAGAGCGTGGATCTTCTCGTCAACAATCCTCTCTAAGCTCTCCTGAGATTGTTCAATGCTGGCCAGGCGTTGTTCAATCCTTTGGGTAGCTTCAAGAATCTGCTCTCCGAAACTCTTTGGTTTAGCTGCTGCTGCTGCTTCTTTGTCAGCTTTGGCTTTCTTAGCAGCTTCGATCTTGGCTTGACCTTCAACAGATGTTGGATCCTCCTCGTCCATCACAACAACATTGTCTTCATGCTCTGGCTGCAGGGGTAAATGTTTCCTATCCAACAAGAATTTGCCCGTGCCAAACTTGGCATTGATAAGCATCTGAATCTGTGGGGCAAATCCACATGACCTTTTCTGGTCAGCTGCAGTCCTCTTAATGGTTTCTACCATTAAGTACATCACCTTGAAAGGTGCTTTCTCATCAAGTATATGCAGCATGTTGATAGAATATCCTCTGATCATGCGATGATCTCCAGACTTGGGCATCAAGGTATGCCTCAAAATGGTATTGGTGGTAGGTAAGCCTGCCTGGAGATGGTAGACTGAGCCGAGCTTCCATACTTCCAAATCTGCTGCGGGGATCTCCTTGTACATGTTCTTCATGGAATCATGATTCTTCTTTGGAATCCCATAGACATCAATATCATCTTCTCGCTGCACTGGAGCATTCAGAATTTCAGCCCATTCTTCAACGGAAGAAGAGAACCTTTGACCTTCAGTCATCCACGTGATCTTTCCATCAGGATAGAAGTGAGCTGTGGCATAGAATTGCATAATCATCTCATCGTTCCAACTGGTCAATTTCTGACCCACAAACTCTGCAACGCCACATGCAGTGAAGCTTTCATGCACATGTGGAAAGAGGTCTCTGTGCTCTTCGCTGTCAATGTATTCCCAGTCAACATATCTGGTGTCTGCGACTATTGGCTTCTTGTCCATCAGCACGGTCTCATAGAAGTCCTGCTGCTCTCTGGTGTGAAATCTGGGGTCTACAGCAGTTCTTCTCCTCACGTCATATGGGTCAGCTTGTCTCCATAGCCTGAGACCTCTATCTTTCCTTGCCTTCATATCCTCGGCTTGAGGATGAGCATCATTGTGAAGTGGCAGTTTTGGACGGAGTTTCAGCAACACTTGTCCTTCCTCATCAGACTCAGCTGGTGGCACATCACCCTTGTTCTTCTCAGATGCTGGAATATTTCTGGTAGTCCTCTTGGGCTTGGCAGCAAGCTTTGCTGGAGCTGCCTTAGCTTGAGCAGATTTCTTGGGCTTTGAAGTGGCTCCGGCCCTGATGGCATCACCCATGAGCTTCTGCTTCTGAGGAGCAGGCTGGGGTGCTTCTACCTCTTCATCCTCGACTGCTGCATCTGCATGAGAATCAGTATACACTACCCTCTTTCTCTTGGAGGTTTTCTTCACTTTGCTTGGAGCTGGCTCTCCCAAATACAGCTTCTTGGCAACAGTTGATTGCTTGACTTTGTTGGTGCCCTTCTTAGACTGCTGACCTTGTTGCTCTTTGGCAACAACCTTTCTCTTAGGCTTGGAGGTCACCTCTTCCTCAGCAACGAAATCAGAATCCTCATCATCGGAATTCTTTTCCTTTCTAGCTCTGGTGGCTGCAGGAGGCATGCCACTTGGTGTACTCCTCTCACCATCATCAAAAGGGCTACTAGTCTCAGGACTAGTGTCTGCCTCAGGAATGTTTGCAATAGGTGACTCTGACCTGTTCTGACTGTCACTGGCATCTGACATGGCTGACAACCTGTGAATAGATAAGGTATAGGCAGAGAAGAAGAGTTATCACAAACTGCAGAAGTTTTTGCAAAAAAAATGAGTTCAAATTCTAGTTTTAAGTTTTCACAGAAGACATTTCGGTCAGACCGAGTTTGAGTATCGGTGAATCCGAAGTGTTTAACTGAAGCTTTACACACCACTTTCGGTTTGACCGAAGTGGGTTTCGGTCCTGCCGATAACACTAGGGTTTCACACAAACTATATTTCGGTCACACCGATTTGCACAACTCGGTTGGACCGAAGGGTGCAGTGCAATGGCCAGAGGCCAAATCGGTCACACCGAAATTCTAAAATCGGTTTTACCGAGATGTGTTCCGTGGAAACCTAACCCTAAGAATTTTACTCGAATCTAGTTCAAACGAACCAATCTGGTGTAAAGGAAGATTTCAATCGTGGCAAGATATTGGGCAAACTAAACGTGCATTGAATCGGAGATGGGAGCACGAATGGGATCAAGACTCACCCTAACTTGGTGGAGTCTCTCTACGGCGGCAACGGCGCGGAGGAGAAGTCCGTTGACGGCGATGGAGACCTGCGGCGAGGGCGCACAGGCGACGACGGCGACGATCCGGAGATCAAGGCGACGGCAGCAAGGGATGTGGGGCGAAAACGTTTGAAGGAGTAATCAACGCGCGCGGCCCTTGGTATATATATCCCTTTGCTGTCGGTGGGACCGAGTTGTAAAACTCGGTGGCACCGAGATGGATAACTGCTAGGCAGTTATGCACTTCGGTCATGCCGAAAATTACAACTCGGTTTCACCGAGATGAAACCTAGATCAGTCTAAATGCTTTCGGTTTGACCGAGTTTGAATGAGTTGGTCTGACCGAAATCACTTAGAAGGTTTTGGAGGTTAGCCCTTGACAGATCGGTGGCTCCGAGTGCTCCTCACCCGGAGGGTCCGAAAATGACTTGTTCAAAGTTTGTGATGTAAGCATGAATAGAATTTGAGACAAGAAATCATAGATATCTAGGGGAGGTACTTAGGCATTCTTGTCCATCCATTTGGTCAGAAAAATCAAAACAACCAAAACAACAAATGGATGTCCTCGAATGGATAAAATTATGCATCCAACATGCTCACACAATAAGATAGCAAATGAAATATGTGTCAAACATGCACAACCAAAACTCTAGCAAATAACACACAATTTGTCGATGACTAGGTCATCTTTATATGAGTATATTGACTTAGGAGCCAAATGAGAACATTTGATCATAGGTCATACTCATCGTTTAAGCACAAGTGGGGTTACCACTTTTACATAAAGCATTGATGTGTTCACATCATTTGAAGATGCTTTAGCTCAATTTTTAGAGCAAAGCTCCCCCTAGATGTGAGAACCCCTTTTAAAGGGTCAAACTAACCTTGGGTTGTCGTAGAACACTTCATGTAGATGTTGAAGATGTGGATGCTCAATGTTGATGGAGATCATCAAGAGTTGGGAGCTATCCTTTGGATTAGGGCACTTTCAATACCTACATGGGTTAGTCCCACAAGGAACAAACAAGGATATCCATGGACATAGATTGAAGTTCACAATAGATGATGTCCATGAAAGCAATGATTACCTTGTCCCTTGACTTACCAACAAGAGGGTTTGTGACTCCATGAACTAGTGCATGATGTGGAAGTTGATTGCACAAGTTCTTGCCAAAATGAATGTGAGTGAAGTATGTTGGTGGAGTCACCCTCAAGAACCTTCTAGTTCTTCTTCTTTGGGATCCACATCATCTTGATGGGAATCCTTGGGGTTGTAGTTGAGCTTGACGAAGTAGAACTTGATGTTTCCTTGGGAACCCACTTGACCATGGCTTGAGGTGCTTCAATGAATGCATCAATCTCCTCTTGAAGCTTGTCCTTGGCCTTTAGCTTGTGGTCTTGTGGTGGAAGGTCATCTTGAGCTCGTTCCACATTGGAAGAAGTAGGATCATACTTCTCCTTTTGAGAAACAAACTGTGGAGTAGGATATTGACCTTCTTCCCACTCAACACCTTCGGCGTTGAACTTTCGCTCAAAACCAATTCCTTGATTCTTCCGGTGCCTTCCTTGCTTGCGAACAATTTCCTCAAAGTTCTTGCTTCCGGCAAGACTCTTGTAGACACCTTTCTCTATGATCCCTTTCAATAAACTATTTTCTTGCTCAAGTGTAACTTGGCTTGAAATGTTGTTAGTGGAATCAAGAGAACTACTAGAAGCAACAATATTGGATTTAGCATGGTTATTGTTACTACTAGAGGAAGAATTTTTCTTGTGCTTGTCATGCTTAGTCTTAATGGGTGGCAAGAAATTAGACAAGAGAAGTCGTTTGGCAAGATATGAAGAACTCTTCTTTCGAAGATCGTCATTGATCGCTTTTAGAAACTCATGTTCTTGCTCTAGAGTGAGCTTCTCGAAGCGTAGCTTCTCATGAGATCTTAGGAGCTCTCTATGATCTTCTTGAGTTGTTTCGTGAGCTAACTTAAGAATGTTTAGTTCTTTAGTTAGACGCTCAATCTCCTTCATAGCATTGTCATTCGACTCTTCTCGACTAAAAAGACTACTAGCATTTTCATCGTTACTAGGCTCACTAGATTTATCATGCAAGAGCTCATCTTCACCAAGCAAGTCATCCTCATCACTATTGAAGTCAATGAATTCAGGGTGTGATACCTTGGGGCCTTTAGCCATGAAGCATCTTCCAATTCCCTCATTTGGTGAATCAAATAAGTCGTAGGAGTTGGAGTTGGAGGATACGAGAGCAAGACCGGCAACACCTTCATCTTGACTGTAGTCGGAGTCGGAGTGATAGCTTCCATCGGATTGATTGTTGGAGTCGGAGCCGGAGACCCATTCACCTACATGAGCTTGATGTCTTCTTCTTGTGTAGCTCCTTGATGACTTGTCTTTCCTCTTCGAATCCTTGCTTCTCTGAGAGGGTCTTCGTTCATAACGATCATCTCTACTCCTTCTCTCTTTCCGAGGTGACTCATCTCTTGATCTTCTTCTTGGAGACTCTTCTCTTCTCTTGTGGGGAGCCGTACACTCATTTGAGAAGTGTCCGGGTCTTCCACAATTGTAGCAGTTTCGATCACGACTAGAAGATCTCTTTTCATCATATGATCTAGACTTTGAGCTTCTCTCTTTGCCTCTATACTTGTAGAATTTGTTGAAGTTCTTAACCATTAAGCTTATCTCTTCATTGGAAACTAACTTGTCACTTGAGGTTGTAGGAGCATCACTTGTAGCTTTGTAAGCACCACTCGACTTGTTGTGAAGCTCTTCCTTATCCTTAAGTGTCATCTCATGAGCAACAATTCTTCCAATGACTTCAGTTGGCTTGAGAGTCTTGTAGTTTGGCATCATTTGGATCAAAGTGCACACGGTGTCATACTTTCCATCCAAAGCTCTTAGAATCTTCTTGATGATGAATCGGTCGGTCATTTCTTCGCTTCCTAAGCCGGCAATCTCATTTGTGATAAGAGCAAGCCTAGAGTACATTTCAGCGACTCCTTCACCATCCTTCATCTTGAACTTGTCAAGTTGACCTTGAAGAATATCTAGCTTTGATTCCTTCACAGACTCGGTACCTTCGTGCATTTCAACCAAAGTATCCCAAATCTCTTTAGCATTCTCAAGACGGCTGATTTTGTTGAACTCCTCGGGACACAAGGCATTGAAGAGAATGTCACAAGCTTGAGCATTGTTTTGCAACATCCGTAATTCTTCCAGTGTAGCTTCGCGATCCAGAACTTTTCCTTCCTCGAAGAATTCACCTTGCATACCAACACAAATAATGCCCCATGCGGCTGGGTTATGACCAAGAATATGCATTTTCATTTTATGTTTCCAACTAGCAAAATTTGTACCATCAAAGTAAGGACCTCTACGAAAATTACCCTCACTAGACGCCATACTCTCCTAGGTTGTGAAACCAAGCTTATGGAGTCCAATGCAATGGAAACCAATACAATGGAGACCAAAGCTCTGATACCACTTGTAGGATCGAAAGTATGTCTAGAGGGGGGGTGATTAGACTACTTATAAATATAAAAATTCTGCCTTTTGATAAAGAACAGTTTTTGGCAGATTCACAATTATGATCAAGTTAAGCATCACCCTACACATGCAATTCTAGAGTATAGGCAGCGGAAAGTAAATTGCACATGTAGTAAAGAGAGGTGGAGAAGAGCAAACGCAATTTGGAGACGCGGTGATTTTTCCCGTGGTTCCGATAGGTGGTGCTATCGTACATCCACGTTGATGGAGACTTCAACCCACGGAGGGTAACGGCTGCGCGAGTCCACGGAGGGCTCCACCCATGAAGGGTCCACGAAGAAGCAACCTTGTCTATTCCATCATGGCCTACGCCCACGGAGGGCTAGCCTTACTCGGGGTAGATCTTCACGAAGTAGGCGATCTCCTTGCCCTTACAAACTTCTTGGTTCAACTCCACATCTCGATGACGGAGGCTCCCAAGCGACACCTAACCAATCTAGGAGGCACCACCCTCCAAAAGGTAATAGATGTTGTAGATGATGATGAACTCCTTGCTCTTGTGCTTCAAATGATAATCTCCCCAACACTCAACTCTCCTCACTGATTTGGCTGTGGTGGAAGAAAGGATTGAGTGGAAAGCAACTTGGGAAGGTTAGAGATCAAGTTTCATATGGTGGGAGTGGAGCAACTTGATCTCAACACAAGGGTAGGTAGTTCTCTTCTCAGAAATGTAAGGTAGGAGTGGTAGTTCTTTCTGATGGCTCTCTCCACGAATGAAGAGGGGGTGGAGGGGTATATATAGCCTCCACACAAAATCCAACACATATTTGAGCAAACTCGGTGGGACCGAAGTGGACAACTCGGTGAGACCGAAAGTTCAAATAATGTGAACGTTGGGGTTTTCGGTGGGACCGAAAATACCATCTCGGTTATTCCGATTTGAGCAAAGACAGGAGCTTGCCAGTTTCGGTGGGACCGACTTCATCATGTCGGTGACACCGATTTGATGACAGAAGGTTACAGAAGCTTGGCAGCCCATGTTTCGGTGAAACCGATTTCAAACTCGGAATATCCGATTTTTCTAGGGTTTGGCTTATGGCTGAGGTGGTTCATCTCGGTGTGACTGAGTTTGGAATATCGGTGGGACCGAGATTACTTATGAGTGTATATTGTAGTGAAAGTTGCTGATAGTTTAGGAGATGTATCACTAAGCACTTGAGCAACCAGATCATCAACATAACCTCATCCCCTTTTAATAGTATTGGCTTTTCCTATGGACTCAATGTGATCTTGGATCACTAAACCAAAAATGGAGTCTTGAGCTTTTGCCAATGCTTGCCTTAGCATTTTGAGGGGTCCACTTCTTCAGTCATTGCCATACCCATATCACTGAACTTCTCTGAAATGATTCTCAAGTAGCTATTAGTTCAATGATATATATGTTGTTATTAATTGCCAAAACCACCCGGGGATTAGTTGCACTTTCAGGGTGCCCACTACCCTCCAGCCCACGTCCAAGGCCCCTGACGCGCCCTGGTGGGTAGTGGCCACCTCCTTCACCTTCTTGTCCTCCCATGAAGCTTCTAGTGCCTCTTTTGTTCCAAAAAAACGTCAAAAGGTTTCATTGCATTTGGAGAACTTTTATTTCTGCACAAAAAACAACACCATGGTAGTTCTGCTTAAAAGATCGTCAGTCCGGGTTAGTTACATTCAAATCATACCAAAACCATATAGAATTCTTGTAAACATGACATGAATACTTCATAAATTATAGATACATTGGAGACGTATCAGCTGCATTGACAACCGCAACAGTGATGAGTTTGGTCACATGATGCAAGAGCAATATCAGATGTCCATGATGGGAGAGCTAAAATTCTTTATAGGGCTTCAAATTCGTCAACAACGCAATGGCATCTTCATACCACAAGAAAATTATCTCAAGGATTGCTTGAAGAAGTTTGGTATGCAAGATTGCAAAGGCTGCAAGACGCCAATGCCAACCAATGGCCACCTGAGCTCCGACAAAAATGGTAAAAACTTCGATCAAAAGGTATAACGCTCCATGATTGGTTCTTTATTATATTTATGTGCATCTAGGCCAGATATAATGCTTGGTGTTTACATGTGTGCCCATTTCCAAGCGACACGAAAGGATTCGCATCACCTCGTGGTGAAGCGAATACTTCGATATTTGGATCACACCCCAATGCTAGGATTATGGTATCCAAAGGGCTCGGAGTTTGATCTTGTTGGCTTCTCTGATGTGGATTATGTTGGTGACAAGGTGGATCACAAGTCTACATCAGGCACATGTCACTTCCTTGGCCGTTCATTTGTTTGTTGGTCTTCGAAGAAGCAGAACCGCGTATCACTCTCCACTACTCAAGCTGAATACATTGCTGCGGGATCCTGCTGCGCACAGCTTCTCTGGGTGAAGCAAACCCTCAAGGACTATGGCATTAGTAAGAACAATGTAGCTCTCTTTTGTGACAATGAAAGCGCCATCAAGATCGCACACAACCATGTTCAGCACTCCAAGACGAAGAATATTCAGATTAGACATCATTTTCTTCGAGATCATGTGCTGAAAGAGGACATTGACATCATTCACATCAACACCGAAGAGTAATTGGCTGATATCTTCATGAAGCCTTTGGATGAGAAGAGATTTTGCAAGCTGCGATGTGAGCTAGAAATCTTAGAATCCTCAAATGTCTAGTAAATGGACACACATCCTAACACTTATGCATTATCTTCTTTATTTGGTTTGTCTTCAAACTAGCGTTTATCTTCGCACCTGCTTTGAATCATTCGACTACTATATATACTAGTTTGTCCTCAACATCATTCACTTATAGCTATGTCTTCAAGTTGCTTTTCTGTGCTAAGTGAATGTGATTGGACCATTGCCCCGTATGTGCTTATCTCTCTCGCTCTCTCTAAACCTTCATTTGCATTTCGTTGACATGTGTCGATTGTCTTCACTTTGTCCTTCTGAGTCAAAGATTTTGACATATTAAAAATAATTTTCGATCCATATCCATTTCAGAAGTCGCCGGAGAATCCAGAATGACTTACCACCCAAAACGCTCTAGTGGGCTAGTGGGGTTAATGTGGTAGTAAAAACGGTGCATGCATGCTACATGTCAACCGCATGCGAAGTGCCAGGGGTAAAACCATAAATTCACCTGGACTGGGCTCCTCCTTATAAATACTTCGACCCCGCGGTCAATTATTTGATATTTCCTTCACACTTGTCGCTCTAACCTCCTTCAAACCCTAGCGCCATCGCCCGGATTCATCTTAGCCGGAGAAGAAGCACTTTGCTGCCGCAACTTCTTTGCCGAAGTACTCACGCCGGCCGTGGATATCTTCGCGCCGCCGCCGCCGTAGTTGTCTTCCACCTACAAGTTAGGGCATGGGAGATTGAACCGCTCGGCTTCTCCACCTCGTCGAGTTGTTCTTCGATTGTTCATCGTGCGGTAATTAAAATCACATTTTTACCACTCACTTGATTAGATAAATGTTTCAATATTTTCAAAAACTATTCTTTCACTTCCAATTCATCTTATCATATCTCGAAAAGCTTTCCAATTGTGTTACATGACTCGTATGATTCCTTACTTGTACTTATTCACGAATTTGTGCAAATCTGGAACCAACATGTCACACAAGTAAATGTCTTTGCAATATGAGTTCATTATCTTCAAACATATTTTATCTTAAAAAAACCTTTGAGAATGCATATGACCTCTCCTACTTCCCTCATATCTCTAATTCTTTCACACGTACATGTTCGTCGTTGAATCGCACGGTTCTCATAGTATGAATTCATTTGCAGACTTCTTACAGCTGCACCTTGACTCACCCGAAGCTAGTTCTTGTCGTATGAGTCGCGTGAAGCCTATTAGTCATGTGAAACCAATCACCTATCTAGCATTGATGGCTAAAGATAGTGCTCCGGCTCCTAGAAGTGGAGGTCTGATACGTCTCCAACGTATCTATAATTTATGAAGTATCCATGCTATTATATTATTCATCTTAGATGTTTTATATACATTTATATGCTATTTTATATGATTTTTGGGACTAACCTATTAACCTAGAGCCTAGTGCCATTTTCTGTTTTTCCTTGTTTTTGAGTTTTATAGAAAAGGAATACCAAACGGAGTCCAATTGACGTGCCAATTTTTGATGATTTTTTATGGACCAAAAGAAGCCCCTGGAGTAAAAGAGTTAGCCCAGAAGAGTCACGGGTTGTCCACAAGGGTGGGGGAGCGCCCACCCCCCTGGGCGTGGGCCCCTATCTCGTGGACGACTCGAAGACCCCCCTGGACGTGAGACCGACGCCAAAAATTCCTATAAATACATAAACCTCCAGAAAATAACTTAGATCGAAATTTTTGCCGCCACAAGCCTCTGTAACCATGAGAAATCAATCTAGGCCCTCTCTGGCACCCTGCCAGAGGGGGCCATCATCACCTAAGGCCATGGAGGAGGCTCCCGGAGGGGCCATCATCGCCATGAAGGCCAATGACCAAAGGGAGAACCTCTCCCGATCTAGGGGGGAGGCCATGGAGGAGGAAGCACAAGGGGGAGAACCTCTCCTCCTCTCTCTCGGTGGCGCCGGAGTGCCATCGGGAAGGGAATCATCGTCGCGGTGATCATCTTCATCAACATCACCATCCTCATCTCTTTATGCGGTCCACTCTCCCACACTCCGCTGTAATCCCTACTTGAACATGGTGCTTTATGCCACATATTATGATCCAATGATGTGTTTCCATCCTATGATGTTTTGAGTATATATCCTTTGTCTTTGGGTTGATTGATGATCTAGATTGGTACGAGTTGTATGTTTTATTTTGGTGTTGTCCTATGGTGCCCTTCGTGTCGCGCAAGGGTGAGGGATTCCCGCTGTAGGGTGTTGCAATACGTTCATGATTCACTTATAGTGGGTTGCTTGAGTGACAGAAGCATAAACCCGAGTAAGGGAATTGTTGCATATGGGATAAAGGGGACTTGACGCTTTAATGCTATGGTTGGGTTTTACCTTAATGATCTTTAGTAGTTGCGGATGCTTGCTAGAGTTCCAATCATAAGTGCATATGATCCAAGAAGAGAAAGTATGTTAGCTTATGCCTCTCCCTCAAATGAAATTTCAATGACGACTACCGGTCTTGTTAACAATTGCCTAGGACAATTCCGCACACCGATCCATCATTATTCCGCACTTGCTATTTATAATATTTAGTAATATATTCTAACTTTATGATAACAGCACCTACTTTTATATTTTAACTCTCCGATATCATGCAAAGTTATCCGTTTCATACCCAGAACGTAGTTTTATTTCTCGTTTCTAGTTGGAAGCAAATGTTCGGTGTACGTAGAGTCGTATCAGTGGCAGATAGGACTTGAGAGAATATTGATCTTACCTTTAGCTCCTTGTGGGTTCGACACTCCATACTTATCACTTCCACCATTGGGAATTTCTACGATGATTCCCTGCACTTGGGGACCATCAAGCTCTTTTCTGGCGCCGTTGCCGGGGAGCAATAGCGTGGGGTTGATATTCTCGTGTGTACTTGTTTGCTTTCTTCACTAAGTAGATTTTGTTTTTACTTTTTGTTTATGTTTAGTTGTGGGTGAAACATACAAAAAAAATTAAAATAATGAAAATACAAAAAAATGCTTGCCTCTTATGCCTAAAAAGTTTTTCAAAAAGAGAAGTGATTGGAAAGTTATGCATTGAAGAAGTGAGGGTCGACCTTGAGCACTTGTGTTCATGCTCACGGAAACAATGTAGAATTTTTCATGGAAGTTTCTCTATAAATAATTATCCCCTTGTATATATCCTTTGTATTATAAAAATAATGTGCCAAGCTTTGGTTTTAGGATGATTATATTGCTTGTTTTCTATGTGCAAAACAAAAAACAGAAACTTTGGCTGTACCGCATGATTTTACATTTTTTACTGGAACATCAAATGGTTCTGAAATTTTTTGCACATTACTTCTGTACAAATTGTTCAAATTTTTATAATTTTTTTAGATTTTTTTAGAGTTACTGAAGTTTACTAAACTTCTAGATTACTACATACTGTCCTGTTTTTGACAGATTCTGTTTTCTATGTGTTGATCGCTTATTTTGATGAATCTATGGGTAGTACCGGGGGGTATGAACCATGGTGAAGTTGGAATACAGTAGATAAAGTGCTAATATGAAATTGGAATAAGTTTGCAACAGTACCTAAAGGTAGTGATTTGCTTTATTATACTAACGGATCTCACAAAGTTTTTGTTATAGTTTTGTGTGGATGAAGTGTTTGAAGATCGAGGAGCTATCAATATGAGAAGAATAAATGGAGGCAAGAGTTCAAGCTTGGGTATGCGCAAGGCACCCCAAGTAAATATTTCAAGGATACTCAAGCATCTAAGCTTGGGGATGCCCCGGTTGGCATCCCATCTTTCTTCTTCAACAATTATCGGTAAACCTCGGTTTTTGTTTTGTTCACATGATTTGTGTCCCTTGTGTTTTTTCTTTTTTTTTTCTTTAAGAACCATGCTAGTATGAGATAGCCCTTCCTTGATTTATAGAATTATTTGTGTGCTTCACTTATATCTTTTGAGTATGATCTTATAGAATGATCTTTGTGCTTCACTTAAATCTTTTGAGTACGGTTTTGTAGAATGCTTCGTGTGCTTCACTTATATATTTTGAGCTTGGATATTTGCTAGTCGATATTAATCCTAGAATACTCCATGAACTTAACTTATATCTTTTGGAGTATGAATAATACTATCATCTAAAGTGGATTTGGAAGAGTGTCAACTTTAGTTAGTAATGATTCCACTATTTCGAGTTTGCTCCCACTATTCCGAATGAGAAGAATTTTGCTTATGTGGAGAGTAGTAAAATTTCTATGCTTGTAGATCATGAAAAGAATGCTTTATGTGATGGTTATATTGTTTAACCCATTCATGATGCTACTGAAATTTTTTATGAGGGAGGAATACATGCTTGTAGAAGTTGCAATAATATCAAGTTTCCTCTCTATGTGCTTAAAGTTTTGAAGTTCTACTTGTCTTGCCTTCCTATGCTAGTTGATTCTTGTTCCTATAAATTATGTGCTCACAAAATCCCTAGGCATAGGAAGTGGGTTAGATTTAAATATGCTAGTCATATTCTTCATGATGCTCTCTTTATGTTTCAATTCTTATCTTTTATGTGAGCATCATTGAAATCATCATGCCTAGCTAAAAGGCATTAAAGAAAAGCGCTTGTTGGCAACCCAATATTTACCCTTATTGTCTTTGTGTGTTTAAATGATTAAGCTACTGTAGTAATCATGTTTTATAGCTTTTGTTTCAAGTGCTAAGTAATACCCTTGGGAAGACTTGGGTGAAAGTTAATGTGATCATGCTGTAAAAAAAACGAAACTTTGCGCTCACGGGATTAGCTGCCATTTTTTACAGAAGAGTGCTTTTGAGTTGATTCTTTTTGTAGAAGATTAATAGAAAAATTCCTCACGTCCACCAATTCATTTCATAAGTTTTAGAGTAGGAGAAGTATGGTTGTTGTTCAGATCATTACAGACTGTTCTGTTTCTGATAGATTTTGTTTTCATTGCATAGTTTGCTTGTTTTCTAGTTTCTATGGCTTATATTTCTCAATATAAATTGTAGAAACAATATGGTACAGTAGGAATTGTGTGGAAACAATTATGAACCTTGTCTTTGACAGTACCAAAGTGACTGGTTTACTCTTTATCATACTAACCTATCTCACGAAGTTACGTTAAGTTTTGTGTGGTTGAAGTTTTCAAGCTTTGTGTGAGATATCGATATGAGGAGAATAAGGAGTGGAAAGGCCCTAAGCCTGGGGATGCCCAAGGCACCCCAAGGTAATATTCAAGGAAGACTCAAGCGCCTAAGCTTGGGGATGCCTCGGAAGGCATCCCCTCTTTCATCTTCAAAACTATCGGTATACCTTACTCTGAGCTATATTTTTATTCGTCACATGATATGTGTTTTGCTTGGAGCGTATTTTCAATTTTACTTGCTGTTTGAATAAAATCATTGGATCTGAAATTTTGAATGAAAAAAAATCCTCCCATGTCTAGTTAATTATTTGACTACTCAGTGCCCTTCACTTATATCTTTTGGAGTAGTTTGTCGTTTACTCACGTGCTTCACGTACATCCTATGAGTAAATGGTTGAATGAATTTAATATCATAAATCTGAATTTATATATTTTTCATATGCTTATACCATGGGTAGTAATGACTTCACACAGAATAAGTATAGGTAGTAAACTTATTGAAAGTTAGTAAACGCAGAATTGGTCACTTGAACAATTCATGAAAAAAATTGAAGGAAGAGAGATTTCACATATAAATATACTATCTTGGAAATCTTTTGTAATTGTGAGCACTCATTAAAATATGACATGCTAAAAGGTTGATGTTGGACAAGGAAGACAACTTAATGGGTTATGTTTTCCTATATCTGAAACGTTATATTGTCTTGAATCATCCAACATGTTGGGCTTGCCTTTCCCTCTCATGCTAGCCAAATTCTTTGCACCAAGTAGAAATACTACTTGTGCTTCCAAACATCCCTTAAACCAGTTTTGCCATGAGAGTCCATCATACCTACTTAAGGATTGAGTAAGATCCTTCAAGTAAGTTGTCATCGATGCATGCAATAAAATTTGCTTTCTAAATATGTATGATCTATTAGTGCGAAGAAAATAAGCTTTATACGAACTTGTGATATGGAAGAAATAAAAGCAACGGACTACATAATAAAGGTCTTTATCACAAGCGGCAATATAAAGTGACATTCTTTTGCATTAAGATTTTGTGCATCCAACAATAAAAGTGCATGACAACCTCTGCTTCCCTCTGCAAAGGGCCTATCTTTTACTTTTATCTTCTACCCTTATACAAAAGTCATGGTGATCATCACATTTCCTTTTTACACTTTTTCCTTTGGCGAGCACTTTATGTTGAAGCGATCCGGATAAATATATATCCACTTGGATGTAGGTTTTCATAAATTCTTATTGTTGACATTACCCTTGAGGTAAAAGGTTGGGAGGCAAAACTATAAGCCCCTATCTTTCTCTATGTCCGATTAAAACTTTGAACCCATAAATATCACATGAGTGTTAGCAATTGTGAAAGATTAAATGATAGTTGAGTATGTGGAGTTTGCTGAATCAAAGCTCTTACATAGACCCTTCCCAAAAATAAGATGAATTGCAATTGTTTGATGACTAAGAGCATTGTTTGCTAGTTTTCAAGAAAGTTTATGATTTATACTTTAACATGTGAATAGCTTGTTACTTGATCATGAAAAGTTTTATGAGATGAGCTACTGTTATGACACATAATGATGCTAGAAAAGGTGATTGAAATTATCATTGATCAAACTTATGCACCTGCTAGCATTCACACTTCATAAATTGTTTCTTTTATCATTTACCTACTCGAGGACGAGCAGGAATTAAGCTTGGGGATGCTGATACGTCTCCAACGTATCTATAATTTATGAAGTATTCGTGCTATTATATTATCCATCTTAGATGTTTTATATACATATATATGCTATTTTATATGATTTTTGGGACTAACCTATTAACCTAGAGCCCAGTGCCAGTTTCTGTTTTTTTCTTGTTTCTTAGTTTTACAGAAAAGGAATACCAAACGGAGTCCAATTGACGTGCCAATTTTTGATGATTTTTTATGGACCAAAAGAAGCCCCTGGAGTAAAAGAGTTGGGCCTGAAGAGTCTCGGGCTGTCAACGAGGGTGGAGGCGCGCCCACCCCCCAAGGTGTGGGCCCCTATCTCGTGGATGACTCAGAGACCCCCTGGACGTGAGACCGATGCCAAAAATCCTATAAATACAAAAACCTCCAGAAAATAACCTAGATCGGAAGTTCTGCCGCTGCAAGCCTCTGTAACCATGAGAAATCAATCTAGGCCCTCTCTGGCACCCTACCGGAGGGGGCCATCATCACCGGAGGCCATGGAGGAGGATCCCGGAGGAGCCATCATCGCCATGAAGGACAAGGACCAGAGGGAGAACCTCTCCCCATCTAGGGGGGAGGCCATGGAGGAGGAAACACAAGGGGGAGAACCTCTCCACCTCTCTCTCGGTGGCGCCGGAGTGCCATCGGAAAGGGAATCATCGCCGCGGTGATCGTCTTCATCAACATCACCATCCTCATATCTTTTACGCGGTCCACTCTCCCGCACCCCACTGTAATCCCTACTTGAACATGACGCTTTATTCCACATATTATGATCCAATGATGTGTTGCCATCCTATGATGTTTTGAGTAGATATCCTTTGTCTTTGGGTTGATTGATGATCTAGATTGGTACGAGTTGTATGTTTTATTTTGGTGTTGTCCTGTGGTGCCCTCCGTGTCGCGCAAGCGTGAGGGATTCCCGATGTAGGGTGTTAAAATACGTTCATGATTCGCTTATAGTGGGTTGCTTGGGTGACAGAAGCATAAACCCGAGTAAGGGAATTGTTGCGTATGGGATAAAGGGGACTTGATGCTTTAATGCTATAGTTGGGTTTTACCTTAATGATCTTTAGTAGTTGCGGATGCTTGCTAGAGTTCCAATCATAAGGGCATATGATCCAATAAGAGAAAGTATGTTAGCTTATGCCTCTCCCTCATATGAAATTGCAATGACGACTACCGGTTTTGTTAACTATTGCCTAGGACAATTCCGCACACCGATCCATCATTATTCCACACTCGCTATTTATAATATTTAGTAATATATTCTAACTTTATGATAACAACACCTACTTTTATATTTTAGCTCTCCGATATCATGCGAAGTTATCCTCTTCATGCCCAAAACGTAGTTTTATTTCTCGTTTCTAGTTGGAAGCAAACGTTCAGTGTACGTAGAGTCGTATCAGTGGCAGATAGGACTTGAGAGAATATTGATCTTACCTTTAGCTCCTTGTGGGTTCGACACTCCATACTTATCACTTCCACCAATGGGAATTGCTACGATGATTCCCTGCACTTGGGGACCATCAAGGTCGTCAAAGGCGTCATAACACCGCACATGATCTTCCTCCTCCTATGTATGAAAAATACAAGTCTAATCCCAAGGAAACCTATCCCCAACGCAAATCACGCACTCAGTGGATCAGAAGATATTGGGTAGAGGAGTGGTCCTTCTATCACGTTGTCACACTTGAGTATGTTGCAAAGAATGCCGTTAGGCCACCCTGGGCAGATATTGTATTCAGGAAGCATATCTGAAAGGATCGATATGGTTGAGTAGAGGGGGGTGAATAGGCACCTAACAATTTTTAGCTTTTCTTAACCAAATTAAAACTTAGCAACAAAGTAAGTTGTCTAGATATGCAACTAGATGGACAACCTATATGATGCAACAATAACAACCACACAAGCAGGAAAGCTATGGTATACAAAGAAAGCTTGCGCAAGTAAAGGTAAGAAATAACCACAAGTGGAGCCGGTGAAGACGAGGAAGTGTTAAAGAAGTTCCTTCCCTTTGAGAGGAGGTACGTCTCCGTTGGAGCGGTGTGGAGGCACAATGCTCCCCAAGAAGCCACTAGGGCCACCGTATTCTCCTCACGCCCTCACACAATGCAAGGTGTCGTGATTCCACTAGTGGTGCCCTTGAAGGCGGCGACCGAACCTTTACAAACAAGGTTGGGGCAATCTCCACAACCGAATTGGAGGCTCCCAATGACACCACAAAGCTTCACCACAATGGAATATGGCTCCGAGGTGACCTCAATCGTCTAGGGTGCTCAAACACCCAAGAGTAACAAGATCCGCAAGGGATTAGTCGGGGAAACAAATTTCTCTTGGTGGAAGTGTAGATCAATGCCTTCTCAAGCAATCCCTAGGAAATCAACAAGTTTGATTGGCTAGGGAGAGAGATTGGGAAGAAATGGAGCTTTGAGCAACAATGGAGCTTGGGGAGGAAGAGGTGAGTCTTTTTGAGGAAGAAGACTCCCTTTATATAGTGGAAGGACAAATCCAACCGTTACCCACCAACTCTGCCCGCAACGCGTGGTACTACCGCACATAAGTTGCGGTACTACCGCACCCTTGATGCGTAAAGCAACGGGCGGTAGTACTGCCGGAGCGGTACTACCGCACGTCCTTATGGTACTACCGTAAGGCAATGTCACACTCGTAGGGGAAGAGTGCAGACTAAATAAACTACGTCCGCGGCTACTTCCGCAGAGATACGATCGATGCAAAAACCCGACACAGTACTACCGCTTGTTAGAAGCGGTACTACCGCGTAGGATGCGGAAGTAAAAAATTACTTCCGCTCCTACTACCGTACTAGTTACGACGCTGGGGCCGGTCACGCGGTACTACCGTGTCCTTGGCATGGTACTACCGCAATGTGCGGTACTACCGTAACCATGGAGCGGTACTACCGTGGGGCCGTGCGGTACTACCGCCTTCTTTGAGCGGTACTACCGTATGCCTAAGAGTGGTAGTAGTAGGACGCCACTGTTTTTGCAAAGACAAGGAAAAACAGCCGGAGCTCCAGAGAAGCGAAAGAAAGGTGGTGCGAATAAATAGATGTGTACGTGTTGATTCCACCCAAACCTTTCTGAAGCGGACCCCCTCTTAATAGTATGGCTTTCCTATGACTCAATTCCACCGAAAAGAAACAAAAGGAAACACCGTCTTCAATAGGTTCCGAGGGGCACTTAATCGTCTTGTGCCTAGGTGTGATATATCTAAAAAGTTGAGTGCACACGATTAGTCCGCAAAAGCATTGTCATCAATCACCAATACTACTTAGGGCGAAATATGCCCTTATAATCTCACCCTTTTTGGTGGATTGATGACAACACGGGATTTGCACAAAGATATATTAAAAAAAGTAAGCAAACCCATCATGAATATGAAATATAGGTAAGCTCCCCCTAGATGTGTGCATACTTATGAAGATGATTTGGACTGCACAGCACACATACTAGGATCAACGCTCCCCCTATATTTTATAAACAACATACTCCTTGCAACTAAGAATATGACTCTACGCATGGACACAAGGAGGATAACAAGAGCACATATTAACAGGGCAAGGGAAGCATAAGCTCACAACCTAGCAGATAGCATATGTCTCACACCATATGATAGGTCTCACACAGACACGACACAAACCAGCGAAAGCAAACAAGGTTCGACCAACGAGAGCAAATAAACGCGGCACAAGACACACACGCAAATCCCTACACTCTCTCCCCCTTTGGCATCAAGACACCAAAAGGGCAGAGAGGACACCTAAAACATAAGTGGCAGCTCACGCGGAAGAGATCAGTCGTCACACGCCTCGTCAGACTCCTGCTGCTCCTCCTCGGAATCAGACCACTTGTATCCCTGCTTGGCAATCCACTCAGCCTCTGGAGTAACGTTCCTCTCAGACCCACTAGACACATCCTCGCCAAAAGTCCTTAGGATCTTCTTGTCGCGCCGGCGAGCCTACTTATGAGCGACATGAGACTTGTATTGACCCTTGGCCTACATACAGAACAGAGCCTTCATCTTGCTCTTCAGCCTTTTAGCCCACGAGGGCTCAGACGATGGGGGAGCATACCCTCCAGAACTCTCCTCATCAGCTGCCTCCTCCGCAATTTCCTCCTCATCCACATCCATCTTAGCCGCAGCAGCCTCCGCACGGGTAGTGGTGTTAGCCCATCGACTCTTGATGCGAAGCTTGATAGGCTCGTGATGAATCCAGTGAGGAGCCTCAAACTCTTCATCAGGATAGAGCTTCGCCCAAGTTTTGGTGATCAGCAGAAACAGATATGGACCATAAATAGGCACTTTGTGGGTGAATATCGCAAAGCGGAGCTCACACCACATGACATGTGAGGTATCAAGTGGTTGAGTCTGAGCACTATGGGCCTCCTCACACATAAGCATCATGTCCAGGAGGTATGAATGTACCTTATCCTTGTCCCCGATGCGAGGAAACAGTGAGTTGCGGAAGATCCTATGCATAATATCCAGAAAAGGGTTCATGACCCAAGTCTTCTTGCCACTAGTGAGCGTCTTCTCCACATAATAGGGAAGCAGCCGGTCCTTGTTTGCAGACTCTTGATTGGATGAGGGTGAACTCCAACGGGAGTGTGGAGCCCCTCATCAGCAACCTGAAGCAGATCCATGAAATCCTTCCAAGTAGCAGTCATCTTCTGTCCATTGGTCATCCAAGTCATGTTGCGTTCCTCCTTAGGATGGAAGTGAACCGAAGCAAAGAATTGGGCCACAATCTCTGGATCAAAGTCCATATGAAAAGACATGATATGCTCAATGCCAAACTGCTCCACAAGATCTAGAGCCTCAGCAAAATAGGCCCGGTGCTCCTCCTTCCTCATGTGATTCATGTCAATCCAATGTGCATCCACATATAAGTTGTGTTTGCTCTTGAGCACTTCTGTGAAGACAAGATACTGCTGGTTGGTCCAGTCCATGGAACTGAGCCCAGGGATTTGCATAGGGATTGATCTTCCTCCTGGCGATGAACTCTTGTGATGGAATCTCGTCCATGCCCATTGTTGGGTCCTTGTTCTTGGTGGTAGTTGACTTGGTTCTGCGTTGGGGGGGCAGTGGTGCCCTCAGGAACATCATCTTGGGTGCGCAGACGCTTTGACCCTGTGTCACGGCTGGGATTCAAGCGACGGACATTGGAACCGGAGCCACCACCTATGACACAAACACAAGAACACGAAAGAGAAACAGGGAGAATCAATGCAAAAGCCACAGCAAAGCACAAGAAACATGTAAAAATGATAATAAGTATGGGCTACGAAGAAGGTGTGGAGTGAATGGTAGTACTGCTCGAAGATGCGGAAGTAAAATTTTAGTGCCGCTCCGGGGGCGGTAGTACCGCGCCGGAGTGGTACGGTAGTACCACATCAGGAGCGGAACTAAAAGGTTGCTTCCGCGTCTAGCATGGTACTACCACGTCAGGGAAGCGTTAGTACCGTGACGCGTCACAACGGTAGTACCGCGGGCAACCTGTGGTAGTACCGCTCGGGGTCAGATCCGAATGTGGATATGATATATGAATGCCAAAGACAAACGAGCGGTACTACGGTTGGTCACAACACCTTTGTAGCAACATACTGACTAGCATTTCTACTGCACAACTACTCTCCTATACCCTAATCTTCCATGGATAAGGTCTACAAGAACACAAGAACAACATGCATCTCCCCAAAACCTAGAGACAACAAAAGGGCAAAAGAAGAAGGGATTTTGGGGAGAAACCTTGTTCCATGGCAAGAGGGCGAGGTGGGGAATGATCCCACCGGTCGGAATGCGAGGAGAGTGGCCGGAGACGGAGATCCGGCGAGGTCCTCTAGCGTCGTTATTCAGAGAGAGAGAGAGAGAGAGAGAGAGAGAGAGAGAGAGAGAGAGAGACGACGTGGGGGAAACGAGTTGAATGGGTATGGGGGAGTTAGAACTCCCCCTGCCCGCTTATAACCCCCTCCCATTTAAAACGACGTGGAGTTGATGACCCACAAGTGTAGGGGATCTATCGTAGTTTTTTCGATAAGTAAGAGTGTCGAACCCAACGAGGAGCGGAAGGAAATGATATGCAGTTTTTAGTAAGGTATTTTATGCAAGCACTAAAATTATAGGTAACAAATAGTTTTGTGATAAGGTAATTGGCAACAAGTGACAAAAGGTAAAAGTAAATAAGGTGCAGCAAGGTGGCCCACTCCTTTTTGTAGCAAAGGACAAGCCTGGACAAACTCTTATATAAAGGAAAACGCTCCCGAGGACACATGGGAATTATTGTCAAGCTAGTTTTCATCACGGTCATCTGATTCGCGTTCGGTACTTTGATAATTTGGTATGTGGGTGGACCGGTGCTTGGGTGCTGTCCTTACTTGGACAAGCCTCCCACTTATGATTAACCTCTAATGCAAGCATCCGCAACTACAAAAGAAGTATTAAGGTAAACCTAACCATAGCCTGAAAGATATGGATCCAAATCAACCCCTTACGAATCAACGCATAAACTAGGGTTGAAGCTTCTGTCACTCTAGCAACCCATCATCTACTTATTACTTCCCAATGCCTTCCTCTAGGCCCAAATAATGGTGAAGTGTCATGTAGTCGACGTTCACATGACACCACGAGAGGAGAGACAACATACATCTCATTAAAATATCGAACGAAGACCAAATTCACATGACTACTAATAGCAAGACTTCTCCCATGTCCTCGGGAACAAAAGTAACTACTCACAAGACATAATATGGTTCATGATCAGAGTGGTGTTAATATGCATAATGGATCTGAACATATGATCTTCCACCAAATAAACCAACTAGCATCAACTACAAGGAGTAATCAACACTACTAGCAACCCACAGGTACCAATCTGAGGTTTGGGTACAAAGATTGTATACAAGAGATGAACTAGGGTTTGAGAGGAGATGGTGTTGGTGAAGATGTTGATGAAGATAGCTCTCCCCAAGATGGGAGAGTTGTTGGTGATGACGACGGTGACGAATTCCCCCTCCCGGGGGGGAGTATCCCTGGCAGAACAGCTCTGCCGGAGCCCTAGATTGGTTTCCGCCTCGGTTCCGCCTCAAGACGGCGGCGTCTGGTCCCGAAAGCCTCCTCCTGATTTTTTCCAGGTCAAAACACCTCATATAGGAGAAGATGGGCATCGGGGGGCCTTCGGGGGGCCCACGAGACAGGGGGCGCGCCGTGGGAAGGGGGCGCGCCCCCCACCCTCGTGGACAGCCGGTGGCCCCCCTCGTGAACTTCTTTCGCCAGATATTTTTTATAATTTCCGAAATGGTGTTATGTTGAGTTTCGAGGCTTTTGGAGTTGTGCAGAATAGGTTTCCAGAGTTTGCTCCTTTTCCAGCCCAGAATTCCAGCTGCCGGCATTCTCCCTCTTCTTGTAAACCTTGTAAAATAAGAGAGAAAAGGCATAAGTATTGTGACAAAACATGTAATAACATCTCATAATGCAATAAATATCAACATATAAGCATGATGCAAAATGGACGTATCAACTCCCCCAAGCTTAAACCTCGCTTGTCCTCAAGCGAAAGCCGATATCGAAAAATATGTCCACATGTTTAGAGATAGAGGTGTCGATAAAAACAAAATACGGACATGAGGGCATCATGATCATTTTCATAACAACAACATATAAAAGTTGTCATATGATTCTTATGCTAAAGTAACAATTCATTCACAATATCAAGCATGAATCATAAACTTCATTGGAAACTAACAAACTTTGATCTCGGTCATTGAAGCAATTGCAATTTATCGTAACATCAGAAAGAGTCAATATAAGAGCTTTTCAGCAAGCCTACATACTCAACTATCATATAGTCTTTCACAATTGCTCACACTCACGCAATACTTATGGTTATGGAGTTTTAATCGGACATAGAGAAAGATAGGGGTTTATGGTGATGCCTCCCAACCTTTTACCTCAAGGGTAATGTCAACAGTAATAGACCATGAAAACTTACATCCAAGTGGGTATATATATGTCAGGATCTTTCCAACACAATGTTCTTGCCAAAGGAAAAAAATGTTAAAAGGAAAGGTGAATTCACCTTGACTCTTATAAGGCAAGAATAATAGATAGGCCCTTCGCAGAGGGAAGTAGAGGTTGTCATGTGTTTTTATGGTTGGATGCACAAAGTCTTAGCATAGAAGAACTTCACTTTATATTGCCACTTGTGATAAGGACCTTTATTATGCAGTCTGTCGCTTTTATTACTTCCATATCACAAGATCGTATAAAGCTAATTTCTCCCACACTAATAAATCATACATATTTTAGCGAGTTTGCAACATGACAACTTACTTGGAAGGATCTTTCTCAATCCATAGGTAGGTATGGTGGACTCTCATGGCAAAACTGGGTTTAAGGATATATGGAAGCACAAGTAGTATATCTACTTGGTGCGAGGAGTTTTGGCTAGCATGAGGGGGAAAGGCAAGCTCAACATGTTGGATGATCCATGACAATATACTTTATTTCGGATATAAGAAGACATAACCCATTATGTTGTCTTGCTTGTCCAACATCAACTCTTTAGCATGTCATACTTTAATGAGTGCTCACAATCATGAAAGATGTCCAAGATAGTATATTTGTATGTGAAGCCTCCCTTCTTTTATTACTTCCTATTAATTGCAACGATGACCAAAACTATGTTTGTCAACTCCCAACAACTTTTATTTATCATACACTTATATGTGAAGTCATTACCTCCCATAAGATCAATATGATCTCTTTGATACTTTTCATGTTTTCTTTCTTTTTATCATGACCCAAGTGAGGAAATCAAGCCCTTGACTCAACACTAATCTTTATTATATATCTCACGGACTCGATTACAAAGGGTAAAGATCATAAAGCAAAAGCTCACAACTAGATCATGCTAACTTTATTCTACTAGATCAAGATACTACCAAAAGGATCGAACTACGAAAAAAGGTAAAGATAGGAGTGATGGTGATACGATACCGGGGTCACTCCCCCAAGCTTGGCAGTTGCCAAGGGGAGTGCCCATACCCATATGATTATGTCTCCTTCTTCGGGGGTGGTGACGATGGAGTTGAAAGTAGTGACGCCAGATCATCATATACCAAGCGTAGGAGATCTTCCAGCTTGCGGATAATACCTTTGAGTGCAGCAAATACCTTTGAGTGCAGCAATGTAGTCCTTCAACAAAATATTTTCATTTGTGAGATGCTTGTTTCGAATTTGAGCTAACTCAATCATCCTGAAAGCTTCAATATCAGTTGAGGTAAAGAAATTGGGAAGAGATTTAGGGGTGTCTTCTTCTCCTGATGCCGGAGCCAGATCTTCCACTTCCATCTTGATCTTATTCTCCTTGTGGATCTCCTCGGGTCCTTCCCTCTTCAGATCTATCTTCATTAGCCAAGCATCGTTGCCTTCGTTGTTGGATGAGGGAGACAGCATGATGCCTGGCTTCGCAAACCCTAGCAGAAAACAACTCGAAACCAGAACAGAGGATTTTTTCGTGATACGGAGGTCAAAACCTTCGGGAGTATATATAATGATTTTTTACCGACCAAAAGGAGTAAGCCACAAGAAAACGGAGTCCAGGAGACACACAGGGTGCCCACGAGGCAGGGGGGTGCGCCCTCCACCCTCGTGGACGCCTCGTGTCTCTTTCGGACTGCTTCTTATTTTCCTATTTTTCTAAATATTCCAAAATGGAGAAAAATTGCCTTTAGAACTGTTTTGGAGTCGGTTTACCTACCGTATCACATACCTCTTCCTTTTCGGGGGCTGAATCATTTTGGAAAGTGTCCCTTATGTATTCCTTCGGGGTTACGGTTTCAATAACATTGGTTTCAACATTTATAGGATTACATGAGATATAATGTTTGATTCTTTGACCGTTCACCACCTTTGGATTTGTGCCTTCGAAGTTGTTGATTTTTATGGCACCGAAACGATAGACCTCCTTGATAACGTAAGGTCCTTCCCACTTGGAGAGAAGTTTTCCTACAAAAAATCTCAAACGAGAGTTGAATAGCAAGACATAGTCACCTACGTTAAACTCACGCTTTTGTATCCTTTTGTCATGCCATCTTTTAACTTTTTCTTTAAACAGTTTGGCATTCTCATAGGCCTGAGTTCTCCATTCATCAAGGCAGCTAATGTCAAATAGACTCTTTTCACTGACAAGTTTGAAATCATAATTGAGCTCTTTAATAGCCCAATATGCCTTATGTTCTAGCTCAAGAGGTAAGTGACAAGCTTTTCCATATACCATCTTATACGGAGACATACCCATAGGATTTTTGTATGGAGTTCTATAGGCCCATAATGCATCATCAAGTTTCTTGGACCAATTCTTTCTAAACCTATTAACTGTCTTTTACAAGATTAGTTTCAACTCCCTATTACTTAGTTCTACTTGACCACTAGTCTGTGGGTGATAGGGGGATGCAATTCTATGGTTGACATCATATTTAGCAAGCATCTTACGGAAAGCACCATGAATAAAGTGTGAACCACCATCAGTCATTAGATATCTAGGGACTCCAAACCTTGGAAAAATTACTGCTTTAAGAAACTTAATAGAGGTGTTATGATCAGCACTACTAGTTGGAATAGCTCCTACCCACTTAGTAACGTAATCAACAACAACTAGAATATGTGTGTACCCATTAGAGGCAGGAAACGGTCCCATATAATCAAAGCCCCAAACATCAAATGGTTCAATAACAAGTGAATAATTCATAGGCATTTCTTGACGTCTACTGATATTACCAATTCTTTGACATTCATCACAAGTTAAGATAAACTTACGGGCATCCTTGAAGAGAGTAGGCCAATAAAAACCGGATTGCAATACCTTGTGTGCAGTTCTATCTCCCGCATGGTGTCCTCCATAAGCTTCAGAGTGGCACTTCCATAGGATTTGTTCCTGTTCATGCTCAGGTACATAACATCTAATAATACCATCTACCCTTCTTTATAATGATGTGGGTCATCCCAGAAGTAATGTCTCAAATCATAGAAGAACTTTTTCTTTTGCTGGTATGTGAAGCTAGGAGGTATAAACTTAGCAACAATATAATTAGCATAATCAGCATACCATGGAGCAGTATGAGAAGTATTTATGACACCTAATTGTTCATCAGGAAAGCTATCATCAATAGGTTGTGGGTCATCAAGTATATTCTCTAACCTAGACAAGTTATATGCAACGGGGTTCTCAGCTCCCTTTCTGTCAATAATATGCAAGTCAAATTCTTGCAGCAAGAGAACCCATCTAATAAGTCTAGGTTTAGAATCTTTATTTTCCATAAGGTATTTGATAACAGCATGATCAGTGTGAATAGTAACTTTAGAATCAACAATATAGGGTCTAAACTTATCACAAGAAAATACAACTGCTAGAAATTCTTTCTCAGCAGTAGCATAATTTTTCTGGGCACTATCTAGAGTTTTACTAGCATACTGGATAACATTTAATTTCTTATCAACTCTTTTCCCTAAAACAGCACCTACAGCATAATCACTAGCATCGCACATAATCTCAAAGGGTAAATTCCAGTCAGGAGGCCGGACAATAGGTGTAGAGATCAAAGCTTTCTTAAGTATTTCAAATGCTTCTAGACAATCATCATCAAAGACAAAAGGATTATCATTTTGTAGAAGATTAGTCAGAGGCCTGGAGATATTGGAGAAGTCCTTAATGAACCTCCTATAAAATCCGGCGTGACCAAGGAAACTTCGTATACCTTTAATGTCCTTTGGGCATGGCATCTTTTCAATAGCATCAACTTTAGCTTTATCAACTTCAATACCTCTTTCAGTAATTTTATGTCCCAAGACAATGCCTTCATTAACCATAAAGTGGCACTTCTCCCAATTCAAGACAAGATTAGTGTCTTCACATCTCTGCAAAACTCGATCAAGGTTGCTTAAGCAATCATCGAAAGAAGTTCCGTAAACAGAGAAATCATCCATGAAAACCTCAACAATCTTTTCACAAAAATCAGAGAATATAGCCATCATACATCTTTGAAAGGTAGCAGGTGCATTACATAAACCAAAAGGCATACGTCTATAAGCAAAGGTACCGAAAGGATAAGTAAAAGTGGTCTTTTCTTGATCCCCTTTTGGCACAGGTATTTGAGAGAAACCAGAATAACCATCTAGAAAGCAGAAATGAGTATGGTTGGATAACCTTTCTAGCATTTGATCAATAAAAGGCAAGGGGTAATGATATTTCTTAGTAGCTTTATTTAACTTACGGAAATCAATTGCCATCCTATAACGTGTAACTATTCTTTGCGGGGTCAATTCATCTTTATCATTAGGAACGACAGTCATACATCCCTTCTTAGGGACACAATGGACAGGACTTACCCACTGGCTATCAGCAACTGGATAGATAATACCTGCCTCTACAAGCTTTAGTATTTCCTTCCTTACCACTTCTTTCATCTTAGGATTTAACCGTCGTTGATGATCAATAACCGGTTTAGCATTTTCTTCCGAATTTATCTTCTGTTGGCAGATAATGGGACTAATGCCCGTAAGATCATCCAGAGCATATCCAATAGCAGCACGGTGCTTCTTCAGAGTTTTCAATAGTTTTTCTTCTTCCTGCTCTGAAAGGTTAGCAGTAATAATAACAGGATATATCTTCTTTTCATCAAGATAAACATACTTAAGATTATCAGGTAAAGGTTTAAGTTCAAACACGGGATCACCCTTGGGTGGAGGAGGATCCCCTAGGATTTCAACAGGCAAGTTGTTTTTCAGTACGGGTCCATGTTTACAGAATATGTCATCTATTTCCCTTCTCTCATTCATATGCATATCATTTTCATGGTCTAGCAAGTATTGTTCTAAAGGATCATTAGGAGGCATGGCAATAGAAGCAAGACCAATAATTTCATCCTTACTGGGTGGTTCCTTTTCAGGGGGTTGTCTACGGAATTTAGAAAAGTTAAAATCATGAGACATATCCCCTAATCCAACAGTGACAATATCTTTCACGAAGTCTGTCTTGGCATTAACAGTATTCAAGAAGGGTCTACCAAATATAATGGGACATAATTCATCTTGTGGGGAACTAAGAACAAGGAAATCAGCAGGGTATTTAACCTTCCCACACAAGACTTCAATATCTCTAACAATCCCCACTGGTGACATAGTATCTCTATTAGCAAGCTTAATAGTAACATCAATACCTTCTAACTCAATAGGTGCAGTATCATGCATAATTTCTCGATATAAATCATGAGGGATAATACTCGCACTAGCACCTACATCACATAAACCATGATAACAATGATCTCCTATCTTAACAGAGATAACAGGCAAGCCCATAATAGGTCTATGTTTGTTCCTAGCATTGGGTTTGGTTATTCTAGCAGACTCTTCTTAGAGATAAATAACATGTCCATCTAAATCTTCTACCAAGAGATCTTTAACCATAGCAACACTAGGTTCAACTTTAATTTGCTCAGAGGGTGTAGGTGTTCTAGTATTACTTTTACGAACTATAGTTGAAACTTGAGCATGATCCTTTATCCTAACAGGGAAAGGTGGTTTCTCGATATAAGCGGTAGGAACAATAGGATCAACATTATAAGTGATAGTCTTTTCTTCAACTTTAACAGGTTCAACTACTTTTACTTCAATAGGGGGATGGTATTTAAACCACTTCTCCTTGGGGAGATCAACATGAGTAGCAAAAGATTCATAGAAAGAAGCTACTATCTCAGAGTCAAGTCCATATTTAGTGCTAAACTCACGGAAAACATCAGTATCCATAAAAGCTTTAACACAATCAAACTTAGGGGTCATACATGACTCCTTACCTTCGTCAAGATCCCAATCTTCAGAGTTGCGTTTAATTCTTTCCAATAAATCCCATTTGAATTCAATAGTCTTCATCATAAAAGAACCAGAACAAGAAGTATCGAGCATGGAGCGATTATTAAGAGAAAGCCGAGCATAAAATTTTTGAATGATCATTTCTCTTGAGAGCTCATGATTGGGGCATGAATATACCATTGACTTAAGCCTCCCCCAAGCTTGAGCGATGCTTTCTCCTTCGCGAGGCCAGAAATTATAAATATAATTACGATCACGATGAACCTGGTGCATAGGGTAGAACTTGTGATGAAATTCCAACTTCAGACGATTATAGTTCCATGATCCCATATCATCACATAGCCTAAACCATGTCAATGCATCTCCCTTCAAAAATAAAGGGAAGACCTTGTTCTTGATAACATCCTTGGGCATACCTGCAAGCTTAAACAATCCACAAACTTCATCCACATAGGTTAGATGTAAATCGGGATGCAATGTTCCGTCTCCTGTAAAAGGATTTTCAAGCAGTTTCTCTATCATACCCGAAGGAATCTCAAAGCAAACATTTTCAGTAGGTGCAGTAGGTTGAGGAGCAACTCTTTGCTCTTCTGATCGGGGTGAAGATACCCTGAACAAGCCCATCAAAGGATTTTGAGCCATAGTAACAAGTGACAATAAATTTCAGCACACTATACAAATTTTTCCTTGCCAAATTCCAATTACCAAAGGCGCTTCACTCCCCGGCAACGGCGCCAGAAAAGAGTATTGATGACCCACACGTGTAGGGGATCTATCATAGTCCTTTTGATAAGTAAGAGTGTCGAACCCAACGAGGACCAGAAGGAAATGATAGGCAGTTTTCAGTAAGGTATTTTCTGCAAGCACTGAAATTATAGGTAACATATAGTTTTGTGATAAGGTAATTGGTAACAAGTGACAAAAGGTAAAAGTAAATAAGGTGCAGCAAGGTGACCCAATCCTCTTTGTAGCAAAGGACAAGCCTTGGACAAACTCTTATATAAAGGAAAACACTCCCGAGGACACATGGGAATTATCGTCAAGCTAGTTTTCATCACGATCATTTGATTCGCGTTAGGTACTTTGATAATTTGGTATGTGGGTGGACTGGTGCTTGGGTGCTGTCCTTACTTGGACAAGCCTCCCACTTATGATTAACCTCTAATGCAGGCATCTGCAACTACAAAAGAAGTATTAAGGTAAACCTAACCATAGCCTGAAACATATGGATCCAAATCAGCCCCTTACGAAGCAAAGCATAAACCAGGGTTTAAGCTTCTATCACTCTAGCAACCCACCATCTACTTATTACTTCCCAATGACTTCCTCTAGGCCCAAATAATGATGAAGTGTCATGTAGTCGACGTTCACATGACACCACTAGAGGAGAGAAAACATACATCTCATCAAAATATCGAACGAAGACCAAATTCACATGACTAATAATAGCGAGACTTCTCCCATGTCCTCAGGAACAAAAGTAACTACTCACAAGACATAATATGGTTCATGATCAGAGGTGTATTAATATGCATAATGGATCTGAACATATGATCTTCCACCTAATAAACCAACTAGCATCAACTACAAGGAGTAATCAACACTACTAGCAACCCACGGGTACCAATCTGAGGATTGGGTACAAAGATTGGATATAAGAGATGAACTAGGGTTTGAGAGTAGATGGTGCTGGTGAAGATGTTGATGAAGATAGCTCTTCCCAAGATGGGAGAGTTGTTGGTGATGACGGCGGTGATGATTTCCCCCTCCCTGAGGGAAGTATCCCCGGTAGAACAGCTCTGCCGGAGCCCTAGATTGGTTACCGCCTCGGTTCCGCCTCGAGACGGCGGCGTCTGGTCCCGAAAGCCTCCTCCTAATTTTTTTCCAGGTCAAAACACCTCATATAGGAGAAGATGGGCATCGGGGGGCCCACGAGACAGGGGGCGCGCCCCCCACCCTCGTGGATAGCCGGTGGCCCACCTCGTGAACTTCTTTCGCCAAGTATTTTTTATATTTTCTGAAACGGTGTTCTGTTGAGTTGTGGGGCTTTTCGAGTTGTGCAGAATAGGTTTCCAGAGTTTGCTCCTTTTCCAGCCCAGAATTCCAGCTGCCGACATTCTCCCTCTTCTTGTAAACCTTGTAAAATAAGAGAGAAAAGGCATAAGTATTGTGACAAAACATGTAATAACAGCCCATAATGCAATAAATATCAACATATAAGCACGATGCAAAATGGACGTATCAGTAGTACCGCGTATCATTGCGGTAGTACCGCCCGGGCGGAAGTACCGCTCGCAGGGCGGTAGTACCGCTCTCCAGCGGCAGTAAAATATTACGGCCGTGTTGGTTGCGGTAGTACCGGTAGGCTCTCGTGCGGTAGTACCGTGACTGACCACGGTAGTACCGCTCCCCAAGAAAGTGCAAGTTTCGACCAGGAAGGCTTAAGCAAGACAGCTACGGACAAGAGCACACAAAGAAAGCGACAGGAAAGAAGGACAACATACCACTAGAACAACACATGAGACACCCCTCCTGAAAGAGGTCGGTGGCCGGAGCCACCTATGTTTGAGTTACTTGGTATGGCACCACGAAGAATTATCCTTGGGCCCATGACCAACACTAGTCTGGAAGCACTTGTACCATCTAAAATGGCAAACAACAAAGACTCGATCGATTTATGCATAATGGGGGGAGGAAGAGTTCATTGAGAGAACAATACTCCCCCTATGTCCATGCCTACACCTAGGCAAGATAATCAAGTTGAGTGAGAGGAGTGTGTGCAAGGTTTCAATCCACATTGCTCAAATTTATGATATTTAGCTCATGCCTTAACTCGCGAAATCTTGCTTCATCCAGTGGCTTCGTGAAGATGTTTGCAAGTTTATCATGAGTGTTGACATAATGAAGCTCTATTTCTCCTCGCCGGATATGATCCCGGATGAAGTGATACCGAATCTCAATATGCTTCGTCTTGAAGTGTTGCACCGGGTTGAGAGAAATCTTGATGGCACTTTCATTGTCAAACCAAAGAGGCACTTTGTCACAAGTGACACAGTAATCCTTTAAAGTTTGCCTCATCCATAGAAGTTGTGCACAACAACTGCCAGCTGCCACATACTCTGCTTCGTTGGACGAGAGAGATACACAACTTTTCTTCTTGGAAGACCAACTTACCAAAGAGCAACCAAGGAATTGGCACCCTCCGGAAGTGGACTTCATATCGACTTCGTCTCCCGCCCAATCCAAATTAGAGAAACCTACAAGGTTGAAGTTTGCTCCTCTTGGGTACCATAAGCCAAAGTTTGGGGTATGAGCCAAATATCGAAAGATTCGCTTGACTGTCACAAAGTGACTTTCCTTAGGTGAGGCTTGAAACCGTGCACAGATTCCCACACTCAACATAATATCTGGTTTAGATGCACAAAGGTAAAGCAAGGATCCAATCATAGAACGATATACCTTTTGATCCACCGCTTTACCATTGGGATCAATGTCAAGTTGGCACTTGGTAGGCATTGGAGTAGTAGCTGGCTTGACATCACTTAGATTAAACCTCTTGAGCATGTCTTGAGTGTATTTGGCTTGTTTGATGAAGATTCCTTCTCTTCTTTTCTTAATCTCAAATCCAAGGAAGTACTTCAACTCTCCCATCATGGACATCTCAAAATGCGTGGTCATGAGTGAGGCAAACTCATCATTGAAAGCTTTGCTAGGTGAACCAAAGATAATATCATCAACATATAGTTGGCAGACAAATAACTCCCCTTTGACCTTCTTAGTAAAAAAAATGGGGTCGATTTTCCCAATTTCAAACCCACGATCTTGCAACAACTCGGTAAGATGCTCATACCATGCACGTGGGGCGTGTTTAAGGCCATAGAGTGCCTTATCGAGTTGATACACGTGATTGGGGAACTTAGGATCCTCAAAACCCTGGGGTTGTTTGACATAAACTAACTCATTAATAGGACCATTAAGAAACGCACTTTTCACATCCATTTGTTGCAATTTAAAGTTATTATGAGAAGCATAGGCAATCAACAAATGAATAGATTCAAGGCGAGCGACGGGGGCAAAGGTTTCACCGTAGTCGATACCCTCGACTTGGGAGTAGCCTTGAGCCACTAGACGAGCCTTGTTGCGAATGGCAACGCCATGAGCATCTTGCTTGTTCTTAAAGATCCACTTGGTTCCAATGACATTATGGTTTTCCTTTGGCCTTGGCACCAGACGCCACACTTTGTTGCGCTCGAAGTTATGGAGTTCTTCATGCATGGCATTGAGCCAATCGGAATCTTCGAGCACCTCATAGACCTTTTGAGGTTCAACACAAGAGACAAAAGCTTGATGAGCACAATAGTTTGTTAATTGTCTACGAGTGCTTACCCCCTTTGTGATGCTTCCAAGAATATTCTCCATGTGATGCTCTCTAGAAGCGAGCCTGGAAGCAACTTTAGCAGCATGACACTCCAATTGCTCTTCAAGAGATAATTGAGGAGCCTTGAGTTGATTGTCTTGAGCGTCGTCAAGAGCTAGATCTTGAACTTGAGCTTCCTCTTGATCTTGATCATGCTTAGAAGAGGGAACTTGGCCTTGTGCATCATTTGGTGGCTCACCACCATCTTGTGGTTGATCTTGCACTTGGCCTTATTCGTCCGGTTGAGGGCCTTCACTTTGTTCTTCGGAAGCGTGTGGGTCTTGGGTAGATGATGGTTCCACTTGAGTGGAACATTGTCCTTCTCCTTCGGCCACAAGGGGTTCCTCAATGGGTAGGATATAGCCAACACCCATTCTTCTTATGGCTTGAGGAGGAATTTCATCACCTACATCACAAGTACCACTTTGCTCCACTTGGGAGCCGTTATTCTCATCAAACTCTACGTTACACGTCTCCGCAATGAGTCCATTGGACTTGTTGAGGACACGGTAAGCATGAGAGTTTGTAGCATAACCAACAAATATGCCCTCATGAGCTCTAGATTCAACTTTATACAAACGAGCACCTTTCTTGGGGATGAAACACTTACACCCGAACACCCGGAAGTACTTGAGATTGGGCTTGTTACCGGTAAAAAATCTCATACGGAGTCTTGTTCAAGCCTTTGCGGAGATAGAGCTGATTGGATGCATGACAAGCGGTGTTGATGGCTTCGGCCCAAAAGTTGTATGGAGACTTGAATTCTGCCATCATGGTCCTTGCCGCGTCCATCAATGTCCGGTTCTTTCTCTCTGCTACACCATTTTGTTGAGGGGTATAAGGTGCGGCATATTGATGTTTGATCCCCTCATCACTAAGAAACTCATCCAAGGTGCAGTTCTTGAACTCGGTGCCGTTGTCTCTTCGGAACATCAAGATCTTTGCCTCATGTTGATGTTGAGCTTCATTTGCAAAGTTGATGACGGTTTGTTGGGTCTCACTCTTCTTCTTGAAGAAATATACCCAAGTGTATCTTGAATAATCATCTACAATCACCAAGAAATACTTTATGCCCCCAAGACTATCAAAGGATGGAGGCCCAAAGAGATCCATGTGAAGGAGCTCTAATGGTCTTTTTGAGTAGATGATAGTTGTGGGAGGGTGAGCCGTGTCATGTAACTTTCCTTCAATACAAGCACTGCAAGCACGATCTTTGGCAAAGCTAACATTTGTTAGTCCATGGACATGGACCCCCTTGAGAAGACTTTGCAAAGATCTCATATTGACATGGGCTAACCGGCGATGCCAAAGCCATCCCACATCAACTTTAGCCATTAGGCAAGTCGCAGTCTTAGTGGGTTGCTCCGAGAAGTTTACCACATAGAGACCGTTCTAGACATGGCCAACATAGGCTACTTTAGAGTCTTGCTCCACAAGAGGGCCACGGTATCAATATCAAAGAATGTGGCAAAGCCCATGAGTGCAAGTTGACGAACAGAAAGTAGGTTGTATGCAAGGGACTCAACAAGCATGACTTTCTCGATCATGAGATCATGAGAAACAACAACCTTGCCAAGCCCCAATACCTTAGACTATGAAGCATCACCCCATTCGACATTGGTGGCCATAGATGAACCTTGATGCACGTCCACCACCAAGTCTTTGCTTCCGGTCATATGATTTGTGGCTCCACTATCGAGCAACCATGATCCCCCACCGGAAGCAAACTCCTACAAGAGATCAATGCTTGGATTTAGGTACCCATTTGGTAATGGGTCCTTTGAGGTTAGTAACAAGGGTCTTAGGAACCCAAATAGACCATTCAATGTACTCAGAGGAAGAACCAACAAATTTAGCAAAAACATGTCCATCACTAGCACGGCACAAAACATATGAAGGATTGAAGTCGTCGGCTATGTTTGATGGCATGGCGGGGTTTTTCTTGACTCCACCACTCTTCACATTGTTCTTCTCCTTAGGAGCATGTCACATCCCTAGCTTTACTTTGCCCTAGGATAGTTTTTGCCTGTGCATCATGTTTAAAATCTTGTTAAACTTGAAATGGGGATGTTCAAACCCTAGCACTAAATGAATTCAACTAGGGTCAAATTAAAATCTTTTTCAATAAACCCAAAATGCCCTTGGGAAAAGTTCATCATTTTTGGATTGATTAAAAACCTCTGCCAAAAATGTTGCACATATTTCTAGGACCATTCTGGATTTTTGAATTAAATATGAACTATTTGCATTTGGGCATTTAAATGCTATATACTATTTTAAATGTCCAAATATTCATAAACTAAAATGTTTACTGTTGGAAATAATCCAAACAGTAGCCTCAAGCAGTTTCATAAATTTTGAGCTTGTTTAAGTATTTTAGATAAAGCCAAAACAAATGCAAAAATTAGAAAATAGAAACAGTATAAGAAAAACAGAGAGAGAGAGTAACTCACTTGGGCTAACTTACCTGGCGGCCCAGCACGGCCCAGCCCAACTGGCTGATGCCAGTCATCTCCCACCTCTCGACAGGAGGACGAGGGGCGCGTGGCCGCCGCGCGCCGGCACACGCCGTGGCCACCTCCTACCTCTCTGCCTGTCTCCTCGTCGCCCTGAGATTGCCACGCAGCCCCGACCTCTCTTCCACTCTCTTCGGCACTTCTCCTTCCCCCTGGTGCTCTCTCTCTCTCGCAACCACCGACCGCCATCGCCGTCGCGCTCGCTGCCACCGCGGCCATCGGCCACCACACACCGCGCCAACATGCTCAGAGGCACCGCCGCGTTCCGTTCGTCCTCTCCATAGAGCTATGAGACGCCGGGAGGCTTTGCTTCGTCGTCACCGACCCCTTCTTCAACTTCGGGTGCCGCCGCTCGTCGCCGTCGATTCGCTCCGGCCAAGCCGTCCTCGAGCCCGTTTCGACGCCCCCTGCACGCGCCGTGAGCACCTGCGTCTTTCCCCTCTCTCCCCGCGGTCTAACCCGTCCCCTAGCTAACTCCAACACCGGACCCGAGAGCTCCACCCCGCCGGCCGCCGTTGAACTTGTCGCCGCCGTGGCCACAGCCGCCTCTGCCCGTTTTTGAGCGCGTCACCATGCTCAGCACATCACCAGGAGGCTGTATCACTCAGCCGTTCGTCCCCTCGTGCACCACAGCATCGACTCCCTCGATGCCCGATCGCCAGCCGCCGCCGCGAGCTCGATTCCAACGAACTCCGGCCGCCCCAGCAACTGCCGCTTGCCGCAACGGATGCGCAGGAACGCGGGCTTCACGTAGATAGTCACCACGGCCATTTTGGTCGCCTGTGGGCGTTTTCCGACGCCCTCCGCCGCGCTCAGCCTCGCCGGCGGCTAGCCGCCGGTCGTTTGGCCTCTCTGACCGGGGGTTTGACCTCCCCCGAGTCGCTGACAAGTGGGCCCTGGCCCCAGCTAATTTAAATTAAGTTTTCTGTTAAGCTTAATTAACCCTTCTGACACTAACATGTGGGCCCTCGCGCCTAATTAGGTTAGTCTAATTTTCCTGTTTAGATTAGTACTAATCATGTGGACCCCACATGCTAGTTTTGACTTTGGACAAGTCAATGTTGATTGGTCCCACCTGTCATGCACACAAACCAGCCTTAGTCACTGACCAGTGGGCCCCACTGGTCAGGTTTGACTGGACCAGCCCCTGTTGACTTGCTGATGTCAGCATAACCTAGTGCTGACGCAATAAGTGTTTTCTGGACTTTTAAATAAATCAGAAATGATTTATTTATTTCAGAAAATATTCAAAACTTCTAAAAATCATATAAAATCAACCGTAGCTCACATGAAAATAATTTATATATGAAAAATGATCAGAAAAATCCAAGGAATCTTGTTATGTCGTTTTCATGCATGTTTGAACAAGTTAAACCTGTTGATCAGGTCAAATCAGTTAAATGGCATTTAAATAATCACATATGGAGTTTGAATTTGAACCTTTGATTCAAACCAACTTCATTTAACATGATTGCTAGTTGCATTAGCTCAATCAACAGCATATTGCCATGTCATGAGCATGCATCATATTGTCGCATTGCATTGATTGTGTTCTCTTTTGTTTGTCGATGTTTGTCCCCTCTCAGTAGACGTTGTTCCGACGATGTGATCGATGACACCGACGAAGACTCATTGATATCTTCAGAAGTGCCAGGCAAGCAAAACCCCATTGAGCATTCCGATACAATCCCACTCTCTCGCTCTTGCTCTCTTTTACTGCATTAGGACAACAACGCTTCAATTGTTATCTGCTGCGGTAGTTGAACCCCTTTCCACTGCATGACCCGTCATTGCCACAGTAAATAGTTGAAACCCACTAGTATGAGTAGGAGTTGTTTGAGCCATGTTGTGCCTACTCATTCATGCTTTCTGGTTATGCCTGCTATTGCTTAGAGTTGTGTCAGGTCTAATTCATCGGGAATGAATTGGAAGGGTGATGAACATGTCCTACTGTGTGTGAGCTAAGTATGTGAACACGATTTGGTAAAGGTAGCGATGAGAGGCCATGTAGGAGTACATGGTGGGTTGTCTCATTGCAGCCGTCCTCAGGAACTGAGTTCTGTGTTGGTTGGTCCATGAAACAGCTACTACCACACATTGGGATCCTTAATTAACTCTCTCGACTTATTAATCAACATGATCTCTGTCCAGGAGTTGCAACTAGTTTCTGGTGTTTGTAGTTTACTGGAGGTCGTGCGCAGCGCTGACCCTCGGGGTGGGCTGTGATGCGGCAGGTACGTGGCACGGTGTACCGATTGCCCGTTTGGTGATGCGGGAACCCTGTACACATCGTTTGGGGCCGTGAGCGACACCCCGGCCAGATCTCCCCACGGATGGAACCCAAATAGGCGATAAACCTGGACGAGAGACTTGTGTGGTTAGTCAGGTCGTGGCCGACACCCTCGCTGGGCCTCCGCTTGAAGGTTGCCGAGTACATGTCGTGTAAACGGCGGTAAGTGGTGAGAGCGTGTGTGAAGAAGTACACCCCTGAGGGTTAAATATAATCTATTCGAATAGCCGTGTCCGCGGAAATGGACTTCTGGGTTGCCTATTACAGTTCATAGACAAGTGAAAGTGGATACTCTAAAACACGCAAGATAAGCGTGAGTGCTATGGATGGCCTTCTCGTAGGGAGACGGGAGCGGATCCATAGTGGTGTATTGATTGGTGAATATGTGGACTCGTGTGCGCCACCTCAAAAGAGTTACTTGCAGTCGTAGTTTAGGATAGCCACCGAGTCAAAGCTGGCTTGCTGCAGTCAAACTCCACCACCTCTTTGTTGATACTGATGCATATGTAGCTAGTTCTGATGTAAGTCTTGCTGAGTACCTTTGTACTCACGTTTGCTTAATTTATGTTTTTGCAGAGAGAACTCAGTCTCGCTAGTGGTTCCGCGTGGACTTCAACGTTTAGCTTGTTACCTCAGCTACGATCTTGTACCCTTGTAGGATCTTGTAGATAGTCAGGCTTCTCAGCCCTTTTCATTTGTAGTTGTCTGTACTCAGACATGTTATGCTTTCGTTGCCTGTATGCTCTGTATGTTGGGTCATGTGACCTCTGATTGTAATTAATGCTATGATGGCTCTTCTGGGCCTTATCTATATGAGTTGTTGAGTTATGTTGTGATGCCATGTTGTACAGCACATACTTGCATGTTATGCGTACGTGTAATGTGTATTGTTATGTGTGGGATCCGACACCTAGTTGTTTACCCTTGGTAGCCTATCTTACTGGGAAATGTCTCCTAGAGCATTCCACTGAGCCTTGGTAGCTTGCTACTACTCCGGAACACTTAGGCTGGCCGGCATGTGTCCTTCTTCGTTCCTGTGTCTGTCCCTTAGGGGAAATGTCACGCGTTGTTCCTTTAAGTCCTTGTAGCTTGCTACGACTTGGGTTCATACGTTGATGACCGACACGTTCGTTGCTGGGTCATGTATGCATGTCTCTGTAATTTAGTGCCACTTTTGGTTTATAACTAGTCATGTCGGCCCGGGTTCTCTGTCATATGGATGCTAGCGACACTATCATATACGTGTGCCAAAATGCGCAAACGGTCCCGGGCCAGGTAAGGTGGCACCTGTGGGGATACCGTGCGTGAGGCCGCAAAGTGATATGATGTGTTACAGGCTAGACCTGTGTGACTTAGGATCGGGGTCCTGACAGCTTTGGTATCAGAGCCTGACTGCCTGTAGGATTAGTAAGCCAAACTGGTCGAAGTCGTGTCTAGAAACTCTTTAGTTATGTAAGGGAATTGTTTGTAGAAGGGAACGTAAGGCTCTTTTTACTCCTTTGCCCTATGACCTTCTGATCTGAGTCACCTTCTTCTTTCTACGGGGATTAAGAACTAGGATTCTCATTCTATTTATCAGGATCACGTTATTGTGGATTCAACCCTCAGTTTAGTTTCTACTACTTCTGTTTGTTCAAACTGTTGGTCTCAGAACCTTGACATTATGATGTTAAGTGGATATGCTACCCTTTTGCTTGGATCTCAAAAGTATTTTCGAGCATTTGCAGCCGTTATGCTGTCCGAGTCATCCCAGGTCTCTAAACAATCTGATGCATTTGCAAATCATTCCTACCTGTTCTTAATGTCCTTCTAGGCCAGATTAACCACACTAGATGGTGAGTTGTGGTACTCTGTTACCTCGACACATATGTTGGAGTTATTATTATGACCCTAAGTATCTTAGAAGATCACCCAGTAATCCAGCAATGCTTTATATTCCCAGTGTGATGATTCTGGCAATTATTCTCGAAAGCATCCCATGATGCCATTTAGTTAGTAGGCATTCTACTCATGGGTTCTTAAACCCGAGATTCTCCCTACTTACTTCATGTTGGTAGTATTTGCTCGTCCCTTTAGGATACTAGTAACCTTGTGATAGTCCTCGAGGTTCGTGGTATATCATTCTTCCAAATACCATGAACCATCCTTGGCAGAAGTTCTCCCGAACCAAAAGATCACAACCAGAGTGCTCTTGAGTAGTACTGCATTCATATTGTGACTCTGCCAGTCCTACCTTTCTGCATGGGTTATCCGGAAGAAATATGTGGAAATTGTTCGACATACTAATCTATGCATCCACAACTCAGAAAGCTATATGTTTCTTTGAGTTGTCCCTTTTAGTTGTATTATGACCCTCATCTATCAGTTGATAGTCAGGAGTAGTCGTGCACTTCTGTTCATCGATGCCTTTTACTCTTGTGGTCCGTCAAGCCATTCTATTCTGGAATGACTAGGAGAAACAAACTCCAGTACCTTATCCATATCCAGGATTGGGTCAAAGAAGTTGTACTCCGCAGATGAAGAATGCTGATCCAGCTTCTAAACTGTTCTATCCTGGAGTATTACCATCTTTATGTCAAGAATGTCATGAGAATTGCACCACCTCCTATGAACTTTTGATAAGGTGATACTTCTCGCCATTATCGTTCATTCCTTGGTCTCCGTGTTATCGTAGCCGGAATACCGACAAGTGAATTGTGATGTGTGAAATCAATACCCCTAGCAATCTCGTTGCTTGGCGGTTAAAGGACAACAATTTCATTCTTAGTGTGTTGGTTACTAATCACCATTCTAAGATTGACCGTGCTACCTAGTCCATTTTTCTGGTGCACTCGTTGATCAATGAGTTAGGATTGCATAAATCCCTCATCCTTTTGTGTGGGGACCCCGACTTAGAAGTCGAGATCACCGAATGCACGTGTACAGTGATCCCAGAGATCAATGCTCACTGAACACACAGAAGCTGAATAACAAGAGTCTTACATCCATACAAATAGTCTTACACGAATTATGGCCATTATGGCCAAGTCTTACATAGATAGAGCCTCACGGGCTAAATAGCAAATAACTCAAATAGCGGAAGTCTTTGATAACGGGTAGAACCCATGCCATCTGCCTTAACCCTACAGGCATTCTGACTGGGATAGCGTCCTAGTTCGCATGTTTGTCTCCAAAGAACTCTTCCTCATATTCCTGTTCTTCCATGCCTGGCCAATTAAATAACCAGTGGCAAGCCAATGAGTACTTTGAATGTACTCGCAAGCAACCCATGATGTGGTTCAAAGTAACAATGCAATTGAACGATAATGAACAATCTAGCAAAGGGCTAGAGTAAATATTCTACTATCAAGTTTATGCATCAATAATCTCGCGTAACCTCGAAGACAGGTTACCGATATCAACATGAATATGATTCAACTCATCGAGTCAAGTCACCACCTTGACTCATCACACACATACTATCACCGATGAAGTAAAATTCTGGACATAGTTTAAGTAGCACCACCCAACTGTCCATGAACGTGGACACGGCTATTCGAATAGTTTTACACTCTGCAGAGGTTGCGCACTTTACCCACAAGATCCGGGGAACTTCTGTGTCATCCACGACCCACGGTACCTCAAGTACCCGGGGTAAGCACCCGGTCATTACCTTTCCTTAGACGACACTAACATAGAGTCCACTCGTTGGTACATGGCCCTCGGGTACAACAATAGATCACGGGACTTGCCCTAATTTCAATGTCACACGTACCCAAAGGGACCAACGGTGTGTCCGGTGTCCTGTGAAAATTGTCATGGTCGTCTATCCAAGCACGACCCCGTCCCGGGAAAGACCTCAGGTCTTCCCGTCACTAGTAATGCGGGCACCATGCTAGTATCGACCTAAGTAATCAATAAAGCCCCGTCCCATAAGGGGTAGTGTGGTTGCACATGTTTGGTTGGGACGGTAGTCACACATAAATCTAATCCATCATTTCACCATGCACATGATTTTACTGGCACATCACTTCTTTCTCAAGTGATGACCTAATTCAACATCACCCTCGGGCATTAGGGGCACCCGATGGGTTCATGCAAAGGTTTTTAACCACGAAGGTTCATGTCTCACATGCATCATCAAGCATCAAGACTAACTATTTGCAGGTCAACTAGCACATAGCAAGATCAAGTTCAAGCATGCATCATGTGGTGGTTTCAACTAGGTCACCACCGTGAATCTATCATCATGCATCGGAAACAACGGGTTCCGCAAAACAAGTGTATCATGGTCAAAGGGTTGCTTGCCTAGATTGGCTTGGTCTTCAAAGTCTTCAAATCCTTCTCCTTCTCCTTCCACAGCAACTTCGTCAAATACGGGATCTATACGTCGCATAATATCAACGGAAAAATAAGACCACAAATAAAACAGAAAAATCAAAGTGCTCAGAAAAATGTCAACTTATTTTTGTTAAATACTAGAGGGATTTCTAAGATGGGGAAAAATCTTAGTTGGAGTTTTGGAGTTACAGAATGGAATCTATTGATTTTAGAACAGGAGTTTTACTGCTCAAATTTGAATTTAAATTTGAACAGAACAGAAAAGTTTCATAGATGTGAGTGAAAGTGGTACCATTAAATAGGTTGGAATATTACAAGATTTTAGGAGTTGGAATTATTTTATTTGGACCATTATTCTTTTCTGTAGAAATGTTTAAAACAATTACAGAAAAGAAAAAGGAAAAGTGCCCTATGCAACTGGGCCAGAGAAGGCCACAATGCACGGCCCAGGGCGGACCAGCCCAGCCGCACGGGTGCCTGCGCGCGCACGTCAGGTTTTTGAACCTGACGGGCGGGGCCCGGCAGTCAGTGGCAGAGAGGAGGGGGAGAGAGGTGTGGGTATGACGGGTGGGGCCCGCCTGTCATCTCCAACCTTGCGGCCACGGCGACGGCGAGCTTACCAGCGAGGTTTTCGGCCACGGCGACGGCAACGGAGGGCAGGGTTGGGTCCAGCGCCGAGTGGCGGATGTAGGGGTGGTGGTACGGCACGCCGGGGAGGTCGGGTTCGCCGGCGGCGAGGTGGGACGGCGGAAGCTCGTCGGGAAGTTGTTGCTCCGGTCGTTTCCGACTGCAACAGGAGGGGGAAACAGAGGGGAAATGGTCAGTGAGGCGAGGGTGTTCCGAATCGGGCAAAAGAAGGGGCAGGGGAGGCCCGTACTGCGAGATCACCGGCGGCCCGACGCGGCGGAGCTCCGGTCGATCCCGAGTACTGGGACTAGCTCGGGAGGAATGGGTGGTGCTGGAGGGCTCAGTGAGGTGTGGTGGAGCTGATGATGTTGCTGGAGAAGCTCGGGGGGTCCTATTTATAGGAGGTAGACGGAGGCCCGTGGTCCAGTGCGTCGGCAAGCTCTGGCTCGAAGCTATAGCGCACAGGGGGCGAGGGGAATGAGTCCACAGAGTTGCTGGACGAGCTCCACGTTCAGCTGAGGTGAGAGGAGGAGCGGGGGAGCTTCTGGAGCGCGCGCGCGTGCGAGGCAGAAGAGTGGCCGTTGTGGGCGGCCGGTGCGCGTGCGATGATGATCACTGGAGAACGCAGGAGGAGGGGGGACAGCGCCGGGGCGGTCGCGGACGTCGAGGAGCATCGACTGGCGTGAGGGAGTGGCCCGAGGCTGTCGGGGGTGGCTGATTGGCTGGAGCTACAGTGCGTGTCTGCACTGTTGCATGCTCCAGAGCGCGCGTATGGCTGGCACCACCGTGCCCTCGCCGCTCCGGTCAAAACCAACGCGCCCAAGAGTGTCTAGAAGGTCAGGGGAGCAGTAAAGAAATGGCCTGCGGCCTTGGATGCCCTGGAGATGCTGAGAGAGAGGGAGGATGCTGGTGACTTGGTGAAAACTTGCTGTCCAGCAAGGTAAACTTGGGTTCTTACCCCTCAATCATGGAGCTGGGGTGCTGGGGAAGTTACTGGGGGTAGCCAGTAACTGAATGATCATGTGGTAAAAAGTTGAGGCCATGGAGAAGAGTAAAAGTGATCAAGATGGAGGCTTTAGTAAAAAGCCAGAAGGTGTTTGATCAGTGTTTGGTCAAGCAAATGACCTCCACTTGACATGGCACTTAACAGGATTGTAAGACATGAGAAAATAGGGTGCTTCACCAAATTTGGGCTCATTTGAAGAAACTAGCCAATGTAACTTTGGTGAACCCTAGAAATCAACAGAAACAGCTTCATCTTGTTTGAGTCAAGCTAATCATCTCCCCTTGATGCACCACTTAGTGTAGCATCATCATTTGGGGTATTGATCATGCCCACAAAGTTTGAAGCTCCAGATAAAAAGTTGGTAATGTAAAGTTGTTCAAATTTGCATTTGAACAGAAAGGGTTTTAGGGTGATCTGATCAAGTTGCTCTATTCCAAATCTTGTGCCATTTGGTCTAGATGCCTTATTAGGCCATTCTAGCATGTGCACCAAATTTGAGAGCAGTTGGGCAAGTTTGGCAATGTAAAGTTGCTCAAACTTCAAATATGGACATAATGGTTATGAAGGGGTTTGAGGATGTTTTCTTGCTTCCCAAGGCATGGGACTTGGCAAGATCATCAAATATGTCATATATGACATGATAGAATTTCCCTGGAATTTTTGGAGAATATTTCCTTTGTAAATATTTCAAAAGCTTGAAATATCCAGAAAGGGTTTTAGAGGGTTTAGCCCATTATTTTGAACATGACCAAGTGTTGAAACTCTTATATATGGACAATATATGTCCTCTGAGTCTCTCTGAATTTTGGCAAATATTTTTGAAACAGTTAAATAATTTTCCCCTATTAAAGACCATTTCTGGCCTTAAGAAAAAGCTTTTAAATAAAATAGGAAAATAACTTTTAAAATTATACCTTTGTGGTTTCTGGGAGTCCTATGACTACTAGGTCTCAAATGTTCCTTTTGAAATAATTTTCTCACCCTGAATCAAGTACTTGCAGTGCAAATCTCAATTCAGGGGTTTTTGGAAAACTAAATTTATAAAATACATTTTGGCCAAATTATTTTTGTAAGAAAATACTATACTGTTATATAACACTTGGCATGATCATTGGGCAGAAATTTTGGGCATGGAGATGAATTCTACAAGAGGTCATAGTTGACTTTAATGAGCACCAGAAAAGGCACATGAAGAAAACTCAATTTTCAAATAAAAGCCAAATGATGCTAAAAAAAATTGCTGGTCCAAATTTTCATGCTTCAAAGGTACAAATAACATGTTACAAAATGCAGGGTGTGACAGACCTACCCCCCTTACAAGAATCTCGTCCCCGAGATTCCTAAACTAGGTCTTAAAAGAGGTCGGGAAACTCGGATCTAAGATAGTCTTCTCGTTCCCAGGTTGCTTCTGCTTCGGTGTGGTTGCTCCACTGGACCTTGAAATACTTGATGGTAATGCTCTGCGTCCGTCGTTCTGCTTCGTCCAGAATGTGAATGGGCTTCTCGCGGTAGGTCAAATCAGGCTGCAGGTCAATGGCTTGGTGATCCACATCATTGTAGAGATTAGGCTTGTCTGGAACTTGGAGACATTTCCGGAGTTGCGACACATGGAATACATTGTGCACATCGGATAGCTCAGGTGGTAGTTCCAACTGGTAAGCCACTTCTCCTCGAAATGCAGTGATCTCAAAGGGTCCAATGAACCTTGGTGCGAGCTTCCCCTTAACGTGGAAACACTTGGTTCCCTTCAGAGGAGTTACCCGCAGGTACACACGATCCCCGACATGGAAACTCATGTTCCGACGGTGAGTGTCAGCATAGCTCTTCTGCCTTGACTTGGCTGCCTTTAATCGCTCTCTGACTAGTTGGACTTGCTCTTGTGTTGCGCGGAGATTATCCGGTCCAAAGACTAGTCCTTCTCCAGTCTCTGACCAGTTGAGGGGTGTGCGACATCTGCGTCCGTACAACACCTCAAATGGTGCCATCTGAAGGCTCGACTGGTAACTGCTGTTGTAGGAGAACTCGGCAAAAGGGAGACAATCTTCCCACTTGGCTCCATATGCCAAGACACAGGCTCGGAGCATATCTTCGAGAATCTAATTGACTCGTTCTGTCTGACCTCCGGTCTGTGGGTGAAAAGCCATGCTGAAAGACAACTTGGTTCCCAAGGCTTCTTGGAACTTCTTCCAGAACCTGGAGGTGAACTGGGTTCCTCGATCTGACACAATCTCCTTGGGAACACCGTGAAGACTTACGATTCGGTCGATGTAGAGAGCTGCCAGCCGGTTGCCATCATAAGTGGTCTTGACAGGAATGAAATGGGCTACCTTGGTCAAATGATCGACTATGACCCAGATAGAGTCATGTACTCTATTCGACCTTGGTAATCTAGTGATGAAGTCCATTCCGACTTTATCCCACTTCCACTCAGGAACCTTGAGTGGTTGAAGCAATCCAGCAGGTCGCTGATATTCAGCCTTGACCCTTTGGCACACATCACACTTTGCAACATATGTTGCAATCTCTCTTTTCATCCCATGCCACCAGAATCGTGCCTTCAAGTCTTGGTACATCTTGGTTCCTCCGGGGTGGATGGAATACGGAGTGTCGTGGGCTTCTTGCAGAATCAGCGTCTTCAGCTCGGTGTTGTTTGGTACGCAGACGCGACCTTTGTACCAAACAATCCCGTGCTCGTCTTCGGAGAATCCTAGAGCCTTGCCCAGCTTCATCTTCCTCTTGATGCCTTCGATGCTTGCATGTCCATCTTGTGCCTTCTTGACGTCGTCCATCAGGGTCGGTCTGACTTCCAAATGATCCAGAAATCCAGGGGTGACCAATTCCAAACTGAATTGTTCGAACTCCTTAAACAAGGATGGCTGCCTTACTTGAATAACGGCATTCAAAGAGCAAGCCTTCCTGCTTAAGGCATCAGCCACCACGTTAGCCTTCCCGGGGTGATATTGAACACTGAGGTCATAGTCTTTGATGAGTTCCAACCATCTCCGTTGCCTCATGTTCAATTCCTTTTGGGTGAAAATGTACTTCAGACTTTTGTGGTCTGTGTAGATCTCACACCGCTTCCCTAGGAGGTAATGCCGCCATGTCTTCAAGGCATGAACTACTGCCGCTAGCTCAAGATCGTGAGTAGCGTAGTTCTCCTCATGGGGTCGTAGCTGCCTGGAGAGGTATGCTATGACGCGGCCTTCTTGCATCAGAACGCTTCCCAATCCGGTTCGAGAGGCATCACAATATATCACGAACTCCTTGTGAATATCAGGTGTTGCCAGAACTGGGGCGGTGGTCAATCTCTTCTTGAGCTCTTGGAAGCTTTCTTCGCATTTTGGCGTCCACTCGAACTTCTTGTCCTTCTTGAGGAGCTGAGTCATTGGTCGTGCAATGCTAGAGAATCCTTCCACGAACTTGTGGTAATAGCCCGCTAGTCCGAGGAAGCTTCTGACTTCCTTGACGGTCGTTGGAGATTGCCATTGGGTCACAGCTTCGATCTTTGCAGGATCAACAGATAATCCTTCCTCGGTCAAGACATGACCTAAGAATCCAACTTTATGCAGCCAGAGCTCACACTTGCTGAATTTGGCATATAGTTGGTGCTCACGAAGCTTATCTAGGACCATCCTCAGATGCTGCTCGTGCTCTTCCTCCGACTTCGAGAACACAAGAATGTCATCAATGAAGACAACAACAAACTTGTCCAAATATTCCATGAAGACTTTATTCATGAGATACATGAAGTAGGCCGGGGCATTGGTTAACCCAAAAGACATGACCGTGCACTCGTACAGGCCATATCTGGTTACGAATGCCGTCTTCGGAATATCTTGGGGTCTGATCTTCAGCTGGTAGTACCCAGATCTGAGGTCGATCTTGGAGAATACCTTGGCTCCGCTGAGCTGATCAAACAGATCTTCGATCTTGGGAAGTGGATATTTGTTCTTGATTGTAACTTCATTGAGGGAACGATAGTCAATGCATAAGCGGATGGTACTGTCCCTCTTTGCCACAAACAGAACAGGAGATCCCCAAGGGGAGGCACTCGGGCGGATAAATCCTTTCCTTAGCTACTCTTCCAGCTGCTTCTTCAACTCGGCTAATTCTTCCGTCCCCATTCTATAAGGCTTCTTATAGATGGGTCCTGCTCCGGGCACGAGCTCGATGATGAACTCAATGTCACGGTCAGGGGGCATTCCCGGTAGTTCATCTGGAAAGACATCAGGATACTCACATACCACAGGTACTTGATCTAACCCAACTTCAGACAAACAGTTGACTTTAGCGGCTTGAGCGGAAGAGGAGTTGGAAGCAAACTTGACTTCGACTCCTTGGTCATTGGTCACAGTGACTGTCCGATTGGCACAGTCTAATAAGCCTTGGTGCTTACTGAGCCAATCCATCCCTAAGATCACATCCAAGCCTTGCGATCTCAGGATGATAAGGTCTGCTAGGAAGTCTACACCATTAATGGTAATACCGACTCCTTTACAGCCTATCTTGGCTCTCATCTCGGCTCCGGGGGTTTGTACCACCATAGGGTTATTCAGGGGTGTAGGGGTCATGCCACTTTTTAATGTAAATCTTTGAGTGAGAAATGAATGCGTTGCTCCGGAATCAAACAAGACAGTTGCAGGTGCTGAGTTGACAAGGAACGTACCCAGCACGACGTCCGGGTCTTCCTGGGCTTCTTCAGTAGTGACGTGATTCACACACCCCTTCCCATGGTTAGGTGGATTGCGAGGAGCTGGGTTCCTTGGTGGCATTCCACGGCCTTGTCCCTAGTTCTGCGCATTGGGGCGCGGGGCATCAGGCTTCTTTTTGGGGCACACCCTTGAGATGTGTCCGGACTGACCACATCCAAAGCAAGTGACTTGGTTTGGATTGTTGATCTTGTTGCCACCACTGGTATTGGGGTTGAAAGTTGGCCTGGGATTGGCATACTGCTGAGGCTAAGGGTTGGTACGAGGTGCAGGAGCTCTTGGCTGCTGATAGGTTGGCTTGGCCGGGGCTGACTGCCACGGACGAGGCTTCTGGTTGCTGGAACTTCCCTTACTGACCAACTTGCGCTTGCGAGTATCTTCCAAAGCACGCCGCTTGTCTTCAAGCATAAGTGCCTTGTTCACCAGGTCAGGGAAAGACGGGCAGTCGCACACGACAAGCGAGTATTGCAGAGTCTGATTGAGGCCTTCCATGAAGCGCTCCCTTTTGGCAGCATCGGTGCTGACATCTTCAGGGGCATACCTTGACATAACACTGAACTTCTGCATGTACTCCTTGACAGTGCCACTTCCTTGCTTCAGGGCTCGGAACTCACGCTTTTTGATAGCCATGATTCCGGAAGGAATGTGGGCCTTGCGGAATTCTGCCTTGAAGTTAACCCAAGTGATGTCTTGTTCATCATGCATGACCTTGAATCCATCCCACCAAGCTCTAGCAGTCCCCCCGAGGCAGTGGGCTGCATAAGCCACCTTCTCGCGGTCTTCGGTGCATCCGACTAGTTCTAGTATCTCCTCAATGGAGCGGACCCAGTCGTCTGCATCCAGGGGTTCAGCAGTCTCGATGAAGGTTGGCGGTGCATGCTTCTTGAACTCTACCAACGTGGAACGTCCATTGCCATTCCCCGCCGGCTGGCGGTTGTTGGCGACAGCTTGAGCAATCAGCTGGAGAGCTGCAGTGTTGGCTTGGCGTTCCTCTCGGAAAGCTTAGAGAAGCTGAGCCATGTCCATGCTTGGAGGAGGTGGTGGTGGGCTTGGTCGTTGGTTTGGTCGTGGCCTGCCTCAGACTGAGCGGATGCTCCGGCTTCGGGCTGCTGGGTAGAGGTACCAGTACGAGTTACAACAGGCATCCTGTTGGAGCGGTAAAAGGTCTCATGACTCGGAAGAGGGAAAGCAAGATAGATGGGTGCCTAGTAAGGGGGTGGGTGTGACACTAAATCAAATCATGCAAGGGCCGAAAGGCCAAAACACATTCATTAAAATCCAAATGGGTGATGTAGTCGTTTTACACATTCCCGAAGGAAGAATACGACATACATCCAGACACAACAAAAGCAAGCACTAGATGGTTTCATATGAACCATACAAGGACTCGACTGCGCATAGGGGTTACACGACCTATCCTACCGTAGAGGTTACAACTGGCATATCCGAGTAGCGAATAATGCCTAAGCGGGGAAATGCTCGATCGCGTATTCCGGCTCTTCTGGGTCTTCCTCCTTGTCTTCATCTGTCTGGGCCCCCTTGTCACTTGAGGGTGTCGGGGAGTGGAGGAGTTGGATACGACGGTGCTTCGTCGGTGGTGCAGGGAAAAGCTTGCGACATTCCCTGGCCGTCATCCGGCGTCGCCGAGGTGGTTCTTCATCCTTGGAAGATACATCCTCGGAGGGCCTTTCGCCTCGATATGCGATAGCGGATTGTCCAGAAGGTGCTCCTTCCTTCTTGATCCTATTTGCCTTCTCTTGAGCTCGAGGAAGAAGTGCCTTGGTCTTGTGAAGTTCTTCTCGAAGCTTCATTGGTTCCGAGGCCAAGTCTTGTGCCAAGCTGTCGGCACATAGACTGAAGTAGGTCTGGAACCGAAGCGAGAGTCCTTCCTTCAGTGGAGGGGCTAGTGCGCTGCTTTCTTCTTCACCTTCCTTCCGGTAAGGTAAGAAGCGAGTCGTCATCTTGGCTGCCATCTCCGGAAGAAGCTCGCGGAGACGGGTTAGTGCCTTGAGTGCAGCAGCCTCGACAGCGAGAGGTAGTGTTGCCATCTGGGGTCCCTCGAAGAACCAAGTTGTGGGAGGATCGTTTGCCTTCACGATCACTTCCACATGGTACTCCACCTCAGTGTCGCTAACCCAATGCTCAAGGTAGGTGAGAATGGGTGATCGGTGGAACTGACACTCCTGGAGGCTATCCTCGAGAAGTAAGGGAAACCCAGTGGTCAGGTGCTCTTCGGGTACAGCGGCCATCTACAAAGGTGGAATAGGAGGGGTTAACAAGCTGATGAAATCTCAGTTTTAGAAAAGAAGATAGGTTCAGAAGGTTTTTGAAAAGGGGGTCTCATCTAACTAACGCCCATGCTAACTAAGGCTTCCTACAGTCAGGATGGCTCTGATACCAGCTCTGTGGGGACCCTGACTTAGAAGTCGAGATCACCGAATGCACGTGTACAGTGATCCCAGAGATCAATGCTCACTGAACACACAGAAGCTGAATAACAAGAGTCTTACATCCATACAAATAGTCTTACATGAATTATGGCCATTATGGCCAAGTCTTACATAGATAGAGCCTCATGGGCTAAATAGCAAATAACTCAAATAGCGGAAGTCTTCGATAACGGGTAGAACCCATGCCATCTGCCTTAACCCTACAGGCATTCTGACTGGGATAGCGTCCTAGTTCGCATGTTCGTCTCCAAAGAACTCTTCCTCATATTCTTGTTCTTCCATGCCTGGCCAATTAAATAACCAGTGGCAAGCCAATGAGTACTTTGAATGTACTCGCAAGCAACCCATGATGTGGTTCAAAGTAACAATGCAATTGAACGATAATGAACAATCTAGCAAAGGGCTAGAGTAAATATTCTACTATCAAGTTTATGCATCAATAATCTCGCGTAACCTCGAAGACAGGTTACCGATATCAACATGAATATGATTCAACTCATCGAGTCAAGTCACCACCTTGACTCATCACACACATACTATCACCGATGAAGTAAAATTCTGGACATAGTTTAAGTAGCACCACCCAACTGTCCATGACCGTGGACACGGCTATTCGAATAGTTTTACACTCTGCAGAGGTTGTGCACTTTACCCACAAGATCCGGGGAACTTCCGTGTCATCCACGACCCGCGGTACCTCAAGTACCCGGGGTAAGCACCCGGTCACTACCTTTCCTTAGACGACACTAACATAGAGTCCACTCGTTGGTACATGGCCCTCGGGTACAACAATAGATCACGGGACTTGCCCTAATTTCAATGTCACACGTACCCGAAGGGACCAACGGTGTGTCCGGTGCCCTGTGAAAACAGTCATGGTCGTCTATCCAAGCACGACCCCGTCCCGGGAAAGACCTCAAGTCTTCCCGTCACTAGTAATGCGGGCACCATGCTAGTATCGACCTAAGTAATCAATAAAGCCCCGTCCCATAAGGGGTAGTGTGGTTGCACATGTTTGGTTGGGACGGTAGTCACACATAAATCTAATCCATCATTTCACCATGCACATGATTTTACTGGCACATCACTTCTTTCTCAAGTGATGACCTAATTCAACATCACCCTCGGGCATTAGGGGCACCCGATGGGTTCATGCAAAGGTTTTTAACCACGAAGGTTCATGTCTCACATGCATCATCAAGCATCAAGACTAACTATTTGCAGGTCAACTAGCACATAGCAAGATCAAGTTCAAGCATGCATCATGTGGTGGTTTCAACTAGGTCACCACCGTGAATCTATCATCATGCATCGGAAACAACGGGTTCCGCAAAACAAGTGTATCATGGTCAAAGGGCTGCTTGCCTGGATTGGCTTGGTCTTCAAAGTCTTCAAATCCTTCTCCTTCTCCTTCCACAGCAACTTCGTCAAATACGGGATCTATACGTCGCATAATATCAACGGAAAAATAAGACCACAAATAAAACAGAAAAATCAAAGTGCTCAGAAAAATGTCAACTTATTTTTGTTAAATACTAGAGGGATTTCTAAGATGGGTAAAAATCTTAGTTGGAGTTTTGGAGTTACAGAATGGAATCTATTGATTTTAGAACAGGAGTTTTACTGCTCAAATTTGAATTTAAATTTGAACAGAACAGAAAAGTTTCATAGATGTGAGTGAAAGTGGTACCATTAAATAGGTTGGAATATTACAAGATTTTAGGAGTTGGAATTATTTTATTTGGACCATTATTCTTTTCTGTAGAAATGTTTAAAACAATTACAAAAATGAAAAAGAAAAAGTGCCCTATGCAACTGGGCCAGAGAAGGCCACAGTGCACGGCCCAGGGCGGACCAGCCCAGCCGCACGGGCGCCTGCGCGCGCACGTCAGGTTTTTGAACCTAACGGGCGGGGCCCGGCGGTCAGTGGCAAAGAGGAGGGGGAGAGAGGTGTGGGGATGACAGGTGGGGCCCTCCTGTCATCTCCAACCTTGCGGCCACGGCGACGGCGAGCTCACCGGCGAGGTTTCCGGCCACGGCGACGGCAACGGAGGGCAGGGTTGGGTCCAGCGCCGAGTGGCGGATGTAGGGGTGGTGGTACGGCACGCCGGGGAGGTCGGGTTCGCCGGTGGCGAGGTGGGACGGCGGAAGCTCGTCGGGAGGTTGTTGCTCCGGTCGTTTCCGACTGCAACAGGAGGGGGAAACAGAGGGGAAATGGTCAGTGAGGCGAGGGGGTTCCGAATCGGGCAAAAGAAGGGGCAGGGGAGGCCCGTACTGCGAGATCACCGGCGGCCCGACGCGGCGGAGCTCCGGTCAATCCCGAGTACTGGGACTACCTGGGGAGGAATGGGTGGTGCTGGAGGGCTCAGTGAGGTGTGGTGGAGCTGCTGATGCTGCTGGAGAGGCTCGGGGGGTCCTATTTATAGGAGGTCGACGGAGGCCCGTGGTCCAGTGTGCCGGCGAGCTCCGGCTCGAAGCTACAGCGCACAGGGGGCGAGGGGAATGAGTCCACGGAGTTGCTGGACGAGCTCCACGCCCAGCTGAGGTGAGAGGAGGAGCGGGGGAGCTTCTGGAGCGCGCGCGCGTGCGAGGCAGAAGAGTGGCCGTTGCGGGCGGCCGGTGCGCGTGCGACGATGATCACTGGAGGGCGTAGGAGGAGGGGGGCCAGCGCCGGGGCGGTCGCGGACGTCGAGGAGCATCGACTGGCGCAAGGGAGTGGCCCGAGGCTGTCGAGGGTGGCTGATTGGCTGGAGCTACAATGTGTGTCCGCACTGTTGCGTGCTCCAGAGCGCGCGTATGGCTGGCACCACCGTGCCCTCGCCGCTCCGGTCAAAACCAATGCGCCCAAGAGTGTCTAGAAGGTCAGGGGAGGAGTAAAGAAATGGCATGCGGCCTTGGATGCCCTGGAGATGCTGAGAGAGAGGGAGGATGCTGGTGACTTGGTGAAAACTTGCTGTCCAGCAAGGTAAACTTGGGTTCTTACCCCTCAATCATGGAGCTGGGGTGCTGGGGAAGTTAGTGGGGGTAGCCAGTAACTGAATGATCATGTGGTAAAAAGTTGAGGCCATGGAGAAGAGTAAAAGTGATCAAGATGGAGGTTTTAGTAAAAAGCCAGAAGGTGTTTGATCAGTGTTTGGTCAAGCAAATGACCTCCACTTGACATGGCACTTAACAGGATTGTAAGACATGAGAAAATAGGGTGCTTCACCAAATTTGGGCTCATTTGAAGAAACTAGCCAATTTAACTTTGGTGAACCCTAGAAATCAACAGAAACAACTTCATCTTGTTTGAGTCAAGCTAATCATCTCCCCTTGATTCACCACTTGGTGTAGCATCATAATTTGGGGTATTGATCATGCCCACAAAGTTTGAAGCTCCAGATAAAAAGTTGGTAATGAAAAGTTGTTCAAATTTGCATTTGAACAGAAAGGGTTTTAGGGTGATCTGATCAAGTTGCTCTATTCCAAATCTTGTGCCATTTGGTCTAGATGCCTTATTAGGCAATTCTAGCATGTGCACCAAATTTGAGAGCAGTTGGGCAAGTTTGGCAATGTAAAGTTGCTCAAACTTCAACTATGGACAGAATGGTTATGAAGGGGTTTGAGGATGTTTTCTTTCTTCCCAAGGCATGGGACTTGGCAAGATCATCAAATATGTCATATATGACATGATAGAATTTCCCTGGAATTTTTGGAGAATATTTCCTTTGTAAATATTTCAAAAGCTTGAAATGTCCAGAAAGGGTTTTAGAGGGTTTAGCCCATTATTTTGAACATGACCAAGTGTTGAAACTCTTATATATGGACAATATATGTCCTCTGAGTCTCTCTGAATTTTGGCAAATATTTTTGAAACAGTTAAATAATTTTCCCCTATTAAAGACCATTTCTGGCCTTAAGAAAAAGCTTTTAAATAAAATAGGAAAATAACTTTTAAAATTATACCTTTGTGGTTTCTGGGAGTCCTATGACTACTAGGTCTCAAATGTTCCTTTTGAAAAAAAATTCTCACCCTGAATCAAGTACTTGCAGTGCAAATCTCAATTCAGGGGTTTTTGGAAAACTAAATTTATAAAATACATTTTGGCCAAATTATTTTTGTAAGAAAATACTATACTGTTATATAACACTTGGCATGATCATTGGGCAGAAATTTTGGGCATGGAGATGAATTCTCCAAGAGGGCCCCACTGGTCAGGTTTCAATGGACCAGCCCCTGTTGACTTGCTGATGTCAGCATGACCTAGTGCTGATGCAATAAGTGTTTTCTGGAATTTTAAATAAATCAGAAATGATTTATTTATTTCAGAAAATATTCAAAACTTCTAAAAATCATATAAAATCAACCGTAGCTCACATGAAAATAATTTATATATGAAAAATGATCAGAAAAATCCAAGGAATCTGGTTATGTCATTTTCATGCATGTTTGAACAAGTTAAACCTGCTGATCAGGTCAAATCAATTAAATGGCATTTAAATAATCACATATGGAGTTTGAATTTGAACCTTTGATTCAAACCAACTTCATTTAACATGATTGCTAGTTGCATTAGCTCAATCAACAGCATATTGCCATGTCATGAGCATGCATCATATTGTCGCATTGGATTGATTGTGTTCTCTCTTGTTTGCCGATGTTTGTCCCCTCTCAGTAGATGTTGTTCCGACGATGTGATCGATGACACCGATGAAGACTCATTGATATCTTCAGAAGTGCCAGGCAAGCAAAACCCCATTGAGCATTACGATACAATCCCACTCTCTCGCTCTTGCTCTCTTTTACTGCATTAGGACAACAACGCTTCAGTTGTTACCTGCTGCGGTAGTTGAACCCCTTTCCACTGCATGACCCGTCATTGCCATAGTAAATAGTTGAAACCCACTAGTATGAGTAGGAGTTGTTTGAGCCATGTTGTGCCTACTCATTCATGCTTTCTGGTTATGCCTGCTATTGCTTAGAGTTGTGTCAGGTCTGATTCATCGGGAATGAATTGGAAGGGTGATGAACATGTCCTACTGTGTGTGAGCTAAGTATGTGAACACGATTTGGTAAAGGTAGCGATGAGAGGCCATGTAGGAGTACATGGTGGGTTGTCTCATTGCAGCCGTCCTCAGGAACTGAGTTCTGTGTTGGTTGGTCCATGAAACAGCTACTACCACACATTGGGATCCTTAATTGACTCTCTCGACTTATTAATCAACATGATCTCTGTCCAGGAGTTGCAACTAGTTTCTGGTGTTTGTAGTTTACTGGAGGTCGTGCGTAGCGCTGACCCTCGTGGTGGGCTGTGACGCGGCAGGTACATGGCACGGTGTACCGATTGCCCGTTTGGTGATGCGGGAACCCTGTACACATCGTTTGGGGCCGTGAGCGACACCCCGGCCGGATCTCCCCACGGATGGAACCCAAATAGGCGATAAACCTGGACGAGAGACTTGTGTGGTTAGTCAGGTCGTGGCCGACACCCTCGCTGGGCCTCCGCTTGAAGGTTGTCGAGTACCTGTCGTGTAAACGGCGGTAAGTGGTGAGAGCGTGTGTGAAGAAGTACACCCCTGCAGGGTTAAATATAATCTATTCGAATAGCCGTGTCCGCGGAAATGGACTTCTGGGTTGCCTATTATAGTTCATAGACAAGTGAAAGTGGATACTCTAAAACACGCAAGATAAGCGTGAGTGCTATGGATGGCCTTCTCGTAGGGAGACGGGAGCGGATCCATAGTGGTGTATTGATTGGTGAATATGTGGACTCGTGTGCGCCACCTCAGAAGAGTTACTTGCAGTCGTAGTTTAGGATAGCCACCGAGTCAAAGCTGGCTTGCTGCAGTCAAACTCCACCACCTCTTTGTTGACACTGATGCATATGTAGCTAGTTCTGATGTAAGTCTTGCTGAGTACCTTTGTACTCACGTTTGCTTAATTTATGTTTTTGCAGAGAGAACTCAGTCTCGCTAGTGGTTCCGCGTGGACTTCGACGTTTAGCTTGTTACCTCAGCTACGATCTTGTACCCTTGTAGGATCTTGTAGATAGTCAAGCTTCTCAGCCCTTTTCATTTGTAGTTGTCTGTACTCAGACATGTTATGCTTCCGTTGCCTGTATGCTCTGTATGTTGGGTCATGTGACCTCTGATTGTAATTAATGCTATGATGGCTCTTCTGGGCCTTATCTATATGAGTTGTTGAGTTATGTTGTGATGCCATGTTGTACAGCACATACTTGCATGTTATGCGTACGTGTAATGTGTATTGTTATGTGTGGGATCCGACACCTAGTTGTTTACCCTTGGTAGCCTATCTTACAGGGAAATGTCTCCTAGTGCTTCCACTGAGCCTTGGTAGCTTGCTACTGCTCCGGAACACTTAGGCTGGCCGGCATGTGTCCTTCTTCGTTCCTGTGTCTGTCCCTTAGGGGAAATTTCACGCGTTGTTCCTTTAAGTCCTTGTAGCTTGCTACGACTTGGGTTCATACGTTGATGACCGACACGTTCGTTGCTGGGTCATGTATGCATGTCTCTGTAATTTAGTGCCTCTTTTGGTTTATAACTAGTCATGTCGGTCGATGCTAGCGACACTATCATATACATGTGCCAAAATGCGCAAACGGTCCCGGGCCAGGTAAGGTGGCACCCGTGGGGATACCGTGCGTGAGGCCGCAAAGTGATATGATGTGTTATAGGCTAGACCTGTGTGACTTAGGATCGGGGTCCTGACAGAGCACCCTCTCCCTCTTTCACAAAGGTTTGCTTGAGAGGAGGAGGTTGCTTGGTCTTGTCGTTCTTCTTCTTCTTTGGCTTGGGAGCAAAACCAATACCTTCCTTTGCCACAACTTCCTTTTGATTGCTCAAAATATCGTTGAGGTTCTTCTCACCTTGTATACATGACACAAGGCCTTTCTCACATTGTTTCTTCAACTTGGCATTCTCTTCAACAAGATGTGTCAGAGATATTGACCATGGGTGTCCTCATCGACCACCCATGGTATTTTCAAGACAATTGGGGGCCTCCTGTCACCCCCCGGCCGCCTGCTCATCGGGCTGCCTCCTGGGGCAGCGATGCCCAGGAGGTGGCTGCGAGCAGGCGGCGGGGGCCTAGACAGGCGGCAGCCTCATGGCCAGCTATTGGGGAACGTAGCAGAAATCAAAAAAATTCTATGCTTCACCAAGATCAATCTATGGAGTCGTCTAGCAACGAGGGAGAGGGGAGTGCATCTACATACCCTTGTAGATCGCGAGCGGAAGCGTTCAAGAGAACGTGGATGATGGAGTCGTACTCGTTGTGATCCAAATCACCGATGATCCTAGCGCCGAACGGACGGCACCTCTGCGTTCAACACACGTATAGAGCAGCGATGTCTCCTCCTTCTTGATCCAGCAAGGGGGAGGAGAGGTTGATGGAGATCCAGCAGCACGGCGGCGTGGTGGTGGATGCAGCGGTATTCCAGCATGGCTTCGCCAAGTAGCACTGGAGGAGGAAGGGGTGTCACGGGAGGGAGAGGTAGGCGCCAGGGCATGGGTGCGGCTGTCCTCCCTCCCCCCCCCCACTATATATAGGGGCCCTGGGGGCGCCGGCCTTAGGAGATCCAATCTCCTAGGGGTGGCGGCGGCCAAAGGAGGGGGGACTTGCCCCCCAAGTCAAGTGGGCGCCCCCCCACCCCTAGGGTTTCCAACCCTAGGCGCAGGAGAGGCCCAAGGGGGGCGCTGCGCTACTTTCCGATTCAGGTACCACAGGAACAACTTCGTGCGCTGCGCTACTTTCCGGTTCGGAAGGGGTGACTGTCACCTCATCAAGTTCCACTTTCCTCCCACTCACATCTTTCGAGAGAAACTCTTTCTCCAGAAAGGATCCATTCTTGGCAACGAAGACCTTGCCTTCGGATCTGAGGTAGAAGGTATACCCAATAGTTTCCTTAGGGTTCGAGCTTTTCAGGTTGAAGTTTCTTGACATAAGCATCGCAACCCCAAACTTTCAGAAACGACAACTTAGGTTTCTTGCCAAACCAAAGTTCATACGGTGTCGTCTCAACAGATTTAGACGGATCCCTATTTAAAGTGAATGCAGCAGTCTCTAAAGCATAACCCCGAAATGATAGCGGTAAGTCGATAAGAGACATCATAGATCACACCATGTCCAACAGAGTACGATTACGACGTTCGGACACACCGTTACGCTGAGGTGTTCCAGGCGGTGTCAATTGTGAAACAATTCCACAGTTCCTTAGGTGTGTGCCAAATTCGTGACTTAAATATTCTCCTCCACGATCCAATCGTAAGAACTTTATTTTTATGTCACGTTGATTCTCAACCTCATTCTGAAATTCCTTGAACTTTTCAAAGGTCTCGGACTTGTGTTTCATCAAGTAGACATACCCATATCTACTTAAGTCGTTTGTGAGGGTGAGAACATAACGATAGCCTCCACGAGCTTCAACACTCATTGGACCGCACACATCGGTATGTATGATTTCCAATAAGTTGGTCGCTCGCTCCATTGTTCCGGAGAACGGAGTCTTGGTCATCTTGCCCAAGAGGCATGGTTCGCACATGTCAAATGATTCATAATCAAGAGACTCCAAAAGTTCATCTACATGGAGCTTCTTCGTACGTTTGACACCAATATGACCAAGGCGGCAATGCCACAAGTATGTGGGACTATCATTATCAACCTTACATCTTTTGGCATTCACACTATGAATGTGTGTAACATCACGTTCGAGATTCATTAAGAATAAACCATTGACCAGCGGGGCATGACCATAAAACATTTCTCTCATATAAATAGAACAACCATTATTCTCGGATTTAAATGAGTAGCCATCTCGCATTAAACTAATCCCGAAGGTAGATGTAGAGGTAGCGTGCCGACGGCGATCACATCGACCTTGGAACCATTCCCGACGTGCATCGTCACCTCGTCCTTCGCCAGTCTCCGTTTATTCCGCAGCTCCTGCTTTGAGTTACAAATGTGAGCAACTGCACCGGTATCAAATACCCAGGAGCTACTACGAGCGCTGGTAAGGTACACATCAGTAACATGTATATCACATATACCTTTGACGTTGTCGGCCTTCTTATCTGCTAAGTATTTGGGGCAGTTCCGCTTCTAGTGACACATTCCCTTGCAATAAAAGCACTCAGTCTCAGGCTTGGGTCCATTCTTTGGCTTCTTCCCGACAACTGGCTTTCCGGGCGCGGCAACTCCTTTGCCGTCTTTCTTGAAGTTCTTCTTACCCTTGCCTTTCTTGAACTTAGTGGTTTTATTCACCATCAACACTTGATGTTCTTTCTTGATCTCCACCTCCGCTGATTTCAGCATTGAATACACCTCGGGAATGGACTTCTCCATCCCTTGCATATTGAAGTTCATCACGAAGCTCTTGTAGCTAGGTGGGAGCGACTGAAGGATTATGTCAACGACCGCTTCATCTGGGAGATTAATTCCCAACTGAGACAAGCGATTGTGCAACCCAGACAATTTGAGTATGTGCTCGCTGACAGAACTATTCTCCTCCATCTTACAACTGTAGAATGCGTCGGAGACGTCATATCTCTCGATTCGGGCATGAGCTTGGAAAACCATTTCCAGCTCTTGGAACATCTCATATGCTCCGTGGTGCTCAAAACGCTTTTGGAGCCCCGATTCTAAGCTGTAAAGCATGCCGCACTGAACCAGGGAGTAATCATCACAACGCGACTACCAAGTGTTCATAACATCTTGGTTCGCTGGGGCGGGAGCGTCACCTAGCGGTGCTTCAAGGACATATGTTTTCTTGGCAGCTATGAGGATGATCCTCAAGTTACGGACCCAATCCGTATAGTTGCTACCATTGTCTTTCAGCTTGGTTTTCTCTAGGAACGCGTTGAAGTTGAGGGTAACATGAGCGTGGGTCATTGGATCTACAAGACATATTGTAAAGATTTTAGACTATGTTCATGAGAATTAAGTTCATCTAAACAAATTTAATGAACTCCCACTCAGATTGACATCTCTCTAGTCATCTAAGTGATACACGATCCGAATCGACTAGGCCGTGTCCGATCATCACGTGAGACGGACTAGTCATCAACGGTGAACATCTTCATGTTGATCGTATCTTCTATACGACTCATGTTCGACCTTTCGGTCTTCCGTGTTCTGAGGCCATGTCTGTACATGCTAGGCTCGTCAAGTGAACCCTAAGTGTATTGCGTGTGTAAATCTGGCTTACACCCGTTGTATGTGAACGTTAGAGCCTATCACACCCGATCATCACGTGGTGCTTTGGAACAACGAACCTTAGCAATGGTGCACAGTTAGGGGGAACACAATTCTTGAAATTTTAGTGAGAGATCATCTTATTTACTACCGTCGTTCTAAGCAAATAAGATGTAAGAACACGATAAACATCACATGCAATCAAATAGTGACATGATATGGCCAATATCATTTTGCTCCTTTTGATCTTCATCTTCGGGGCTCCATGATCACCATCGTCACCGGCATGACACCATGATCTCCACCATCGTGTCTTCATGAAGTTGTCTCGCCAAACATTACTTCTACTACTATGGCTAACGGTTAGCGATAAAGTAATTACATGGCGTTTATTCAGTGACACACAGGTCATACAATAAAATAAAGACAACTCCTATGGCTCCTGCCGGTTGTCATACTCATCGACATGCAAGTCGTGATTCCTATTACATGAACATGATCAATCTCATACATCACATATATAATTCATCACATCCTTTTGGCCATATCACATCACACGGCACATGCTGCAAGAACAAGTTAGACGTCCTCTAATTGTTGTTGCAAGTTTTTACGTGGCTTCTATAGGTTTCTAGCAAGAACGTTTCTTACCTACGCCAAAACCACAACGTGATATGCCAATTTCTATCTACCCTTCATAAGGACCGTTTTCATCGAATCCGATCCGACTAAAGTGGGAGAGACTGTCACCCGCTAGCCACCTTATGCAACTAGTGCATGTCAGTCAGTGGAACCTGTCTCACGTAAGCGAACGTGTAAGGTTGGTCCGGGCCGCTTCATCCCACGATGCCGCCGAATCAAGATAAGACTAGTAGCGGCAAGAGAATTGAACAAATCTACGCCCACAACTGCTTTGTGTTCTACTCGTGCAAGATACTACGCATAGACCTAGCTCATGATGCCACTGTTGGGGAACGTAGCAGAAATCAAAAAAATTCTACGCTTCACCAAGATTAATCTATGGAGTCATCTAGCAACAAGGGAGAGGGGAGTGCATCTACATACCCTTGTAGATCGCGAGCAGAAGCGTTCAAGGGGACGTGGATGATGGAGTCGTACTCGTCGTGATCCAAATCACCGATTATCCTAGCGCCGAACGGATGGCACCTCCGTGTTCAACACACGTACGGAGCAGCGACGTCTCCTCCTTCTTGATCCAGTGAGGGGGGAGGAGAGGTTGATGGAGATCCAGTAGCACGACGGCGTGGTGGTGGATGCAGCAGTATTCCAGCAGGGCTACGCCAAGCAGCACTTGAGGAAGAAGGGGTGTCACGGGAGGGAGAGGGAGGCGCCAGGGCATGGGTGCGGCTGCCCTCCCTCCCCCCCCACTATATATAGGGGCCCTGGGGGGCGCCGACCCTAGGAGATCCAATCTCCTAGGGGGGCAGCGTCCAAAGGGGGGGACTTGCCCCCCAAGTCAAGTGGGCGCCCCCCACCCCTAGGGTTTCCAACCCTAGGCGCAAGGGAGGACAAGGGGGGCGCACCAGCCCACTATGGGATGGTTCCCTTCCCCTTTCAGCCCATGGGGCCATCCGGGATAGGTGGCCCCACCCGGTGGACCCCCCGAGACCCTTCCGGTGGTCCCGGTACAATACCGGTGACCCCCGAAACTCTCCCGATGGCCGAAACTGGACTTCCTATATATAAATATTTACCTCCGGACCATTCCGGAACTCCTCGTGACGTCCGGGATCTCATCCGAGACTCCGAACAACTTTCGGGTTACCGCATACTTATATCTCTACAACCCTAGCGTCACTGAACCTTAAGTGTGTAGACCCTACGGGTTCGGGAGACACGTAGACATGACCGAGACGACTCTCCGGTTAATAACCAACAGCGGGATCTGTATACCCATGTTGGCTCTCACATGCTCCTCGATGATCTCATCGGATGAACCACGATGTCAAGGATTCAATCAATCCCGTATGCAATTCCCTTTGTCTATCGGTATAGTACTTGCCCGAGACTCGATCGTCGATATATCGATACCTTGTTCAATCTCGTCATGGCAAGTCTCTTTACTCGTTCTGTAACACATCATCCCGTGACCAACACCTTAGTCACATTGAGCTCATTATGATGATGTCTTACCGAGTGGGCCCAGAGATACCTCTCTGTCATACGGAGTGACAAATCCCAGTCTCGGTTCGTGCCAACCCAACAGACGCTTTCGGAGATACTCGTAGTGTACCTTTATAGCCACCCGGCTACGTTGTGACGTTTGGCACACCCAAAGTATTCCTACGGTATCCGGGAGTTCACAACCTCATGGTCTAAGGAAAAGATACTTGACATTGGAAAAGCTTTAGCATTACGATCTACACGATCTTGTGCTAGGCTTAGGATTGGGTCTTGTCCATCACATCATTCTCCCAATGATGTGATCTTGTTATCAATGACATCCAATGTCCATGGTCAGGAAACCATAACTATTTGTTGATCAACGAGCTAGTAACTAGAGGTTTACCAGGGACACGTTGTGGTCTATGTATTCACACATGTATCACTGTTTCCGGATAATACAATTCAAGCATGAATAACAAACAATTATCATGAACAAGGAAATATAATAATAACCATTTTATTATTGCCTCTAGGGCATATTTCCAACACCAGCATCCAGAAGACGGCCCCACGCCTCCCCCTTGGGACGCGTGCTTTGGAACCACGACAAGGCTAAGGCATGGCTACAGTTGAACATGTCCTTAGAGAATCTATGAGGGCGTGGCTACAGTGAGGGTGTATCTTATGCACGCTCCTTAAGCGGCGTATCACTGTAGCCATGTTGCCAGTGACCTAGCCCCGGTCAGAGGAAGCCATGATCCCACTACCCACAGGCGGCAGAGCTAGCAGGCGGCCGGCCCCACCTGCCAGTGGTGAACAAGAAGCAAGCGGCCCCTAGTAGGCGACCTGAGGGACGGGCCACCTGGTAGCAGGCGGATAACCATGCCCTAGGAGTCTGAACCCCATCAAGATGACAAGACAGGACGTGGTGGCAGCGTATGGCAGGAGGCGGCGGCATTGTAGCCATTCCTCTCCCGAGGATGATGCCGTCAGCAGAAGAACGCCCATAGTAAAAAGCAATCACGAGGGCCCGCAGACGGCAGGCCCCATCAAACAGGCGGGAAGGCCGGCACCCGAAGACGCTGACAGCTGGGGGCCATTCCGCCTGGATTACTATTGTACCCCTGGGGGGTAGGCCTATATAAACTCCCAAGGGTCCTCCATGTGGAGGGGTTGGACCCTAAAAAGAAGAAGAAGAAGAAGAAGAGAGACACAATGAGAGAGAGAGAGAGACAGATAGGGACAAACCCTGCCCTTCTTCTTCCTCTAGACGACACAGCTCAAGAAGCAACCTTGTAGCTATCATATTGACATTAGTCATGACGCGGAGTCCCCGCAAAGCAGGACTAGGGGTGTTATCTCCACGGAGAGCCCCGAACCTGGGTAAGATTCGTAGGCGTCCTAAGTATCGCCTTATCTCGCTTCCAGGGCCCGGCGGCGTTCTATTGTCCCCATGCATGATAAGCCATCCTTTGTCATATGTCGCACCAAAACCCCGACATTTGGCGCCCACCATGGGGCAAGGTGCACCGTCGTACAGAGACATGTTCTGGACGGGAACTTTGTTCCTCCCTGGTGAGCATAGCCAGCTCGGCACGCCCGCATGCATGGATGTCGGGATGCTACACGGCACTGAGGCCGCATGCGCCACAAGCGGACTCGCCGACCTTCTCGTCGGCGTCCACATTCACGACGAGACCTCTCCGGCCGCAGAGCCAGTTGTCTCGGAGAGCTGCCTCGTCGAGCTCCTCGACAAGCTCCACATCGTCGACGAGCGCACCTCCGACATGGAGTCCGTGGGCTCCTCTGATCCACCAGTCGACATGATCATCGACCTCGATGAGGCGTCCGCCGATTCCTTCCCCGAGCATGTGGTGATCATCGGTGATCCCCTCCCCACTGCAGCATGCGGCAGTGGCGTCAGCACCGTTACGGAGGTGCTGGCCACCAGCCACAACGAGCCTTCCGACGGGTCTGGCCAAGACCCGCTGCAGGCGGCCATGCAGAGCCTTTCCGCCCCCATCACCGCGGGAACAAACGGTGCGGCGCTGGAGGCACTCCGCGTCTCGCTCCTCGACAACGCCAACAATCTAGCCGCCTCCCGGCGCCTCACCGAAGCCTACCGCCGTGAGATGGACTGTGCCATAGGCGGCACACCGGCTGCTGGCGAGCCCAGCCGGGCTGGTGCTGTCCGCAATCGTGGCGGAGTGCTGGCCGACATGTTGGGGGCCCCACGGCCAGTATACCCCACCCCGTCGGAGAACCTAAGGGTTTCCCAGGCGGCAGCTGATGAACTAGGCCACTTAGAGGGAGATGAACTTTGCTGCATGACTCAGCGCCTCCGGTAGCTCCTCGACGCAGCTACCGCGCAGCAGCAAGCCCGTCGCCGGGCCTTGGAGGCCGGAGCGCAAGCAGATAACTTCCCTCTTCGGCGGGAGCAAGGAGCCACGTCCCGCTCTCCAACAGTCGGCACTCGCAGCCGGCGTGACTCAGAGCCGGCTGCTAGCCGCAGCAGACAGACTCGCATCACCATCGAGCACGATCAAGACGGCTGCCCAAGGGTTGTAGAGCAGCGAGAGGAGCGTCTGCCTCCTCCTCGCCGGGAGAGGCGTGCATCTCCGCCGCCTGTCGACCATCCTTCTCTCGCAAGCCGCTTGGGCCACCACGAGGGAGTTGGGGAAAATGATGCCCGCCACCGCCTTGACCGACTAGCTCGGTCCCAGGCGGTCGAATAAGAAGATGCCCTCGGCCCAGCTTGCTTCGGCCCCCGCATCCATGACGAGCCTTTTCCCAAGGGTTTCTCGCTCCCCAGAGACACCCCCAAGTACAACAGATCGGTGAAGCCCGAGGACTGGCTGGTGGACTACTCCACGGCTGTCAGCATAGCAACCGGCAATAGGCGTGTTGCGGTGAAGTATGTGCCACTCATGCTCTAGGGCACGACACGGACGTGGTTGAACAGCCTCAAGCCCAACAGCATCAACGGCTGGTTGGAATTTACCGACGCCTTCACTCGCAACTTCACCAGCACCTACAAGCGTCCTCCCAAGCCACGCCAGCTCTCCTTATGTGTCCAAGGTCCGAATGAGTCTGCTCGTGATTACCTGACGTGTTGGGCTGAGCTGCGCAACTCTTGCGATGGAGTGCATGAGGTACAAGCCATTGAGTATTTCACGGCCGGGTGCAGAGAAGGCACCTTGCTCAAACACGAACTCCTCTGCGACGAGCCTGCCACGCTGGACGAGCTGTTAAGCATAGCAAACAAGTATGCCACTGTTGATTCCTCCATGAAGTCTGAGCTGCAAGTGGATGCCTCTGGAAAGATGGCAACCCCAGCTCCTAGAACGCCGGCTCGAGAGTCCAATCGGTGCCAGTAGCAGACTGATCACAAGCGCAAGGCCCACCCACCGCTTCCAACAGTCAGCTGGTGACAGCAGTTGATGACCAGTAGCCAGAAGCTCAAGCAGGTCCCAAACGCCAGAAGGGCGGCAAGCCAGCCTGGCAGCCCGCCTTCTCCTTCGATCAAGCTCTGGATGCTCCTTGGAAGTTCCACAGCGGTGCGAAGCCCTCCAAACACACTACATGAAAGTGTCACTGGTTCACGCGGATTGCTAGAGGGGAAGCTCTGCCACCGCCGCCTGCTGGGCAGGCGGCTCCGCCTCCCAAACCACCGGCTGCTCGCCCAAGCGGCCAGGTCCAGGATGAGTTCCCAAAAGAGAACGGAGCCTACGTCGTCTTCACGAGCAAGGCGGACGATAGGCACAGCCGGCGCCAGCAACGCAGAGAAGTCAACACCATTGCCGTTGAAGCCCCAGAATTCATGCGCTTGTCCGAAAGGCCCATCAGCTGGAGCCGTGAAGATCACCCGGCCATCATGCCTTCACCAGGAGCTTATGCCTTAGTTCTGGATGCAACTCTCTCCACCAACAGGCGGGTCTATCGTTTCTCCCGAGTGCTAGTACACAGCGGCAGCAGCATCAACATCATGTACCGTGACACCATGGAGAAGTTGGGCATCAAAGAGAAACAACTTAAACCTACCAGGACTGTGTTCCATGGCATTGTTCTGGTCCTCTCTTGCTCACCAATCGGCAAGGCCAAGATTGATGTCCTGTTTGGTGACAAGAAGCATTTCCGGCGGGATCCGGTCTGGTTTGAAGTGGTGAACCTAGAATGCCCCTATCACGTGATATTGGGCCGGCCAGCTCTTGCGAAGTTCATGGCAGTACCCCATTACGCCTACCTCAAGATAAAGATGTCGGGTCCCAAAGGAATAATCACCATAGTTGGGGACTATGAGAAGTCCGTCACATGTGCAACTGCCAGCAGTCGGCTGGCCGAGTCCCGTGTCGTAGCTGAAGAGAAGCGCCGTCTGGAACGGTTGGCGGCAATGGCTGGCGAGCAGCCAGCCGTACCATCCGATCCCAGGGAGGCGAAACCGCAGGGCTCATTCTAGCCGGCCAAGGAGACGAAGAAGATTGCTTTGGACCTGTCTCGCCCGGAGCGATTTGCTGTCATAGGGTCAAACCTAGACAGCAAATAGGAAAGCGAGCTCGTCGATTTCCTCCATGAGAATTGGGACATCTTCGCATGGTCCCCCAAAGACATGCCAGGTGTCCCGACGGACTTCGCCGAGCACAAGCTACATGTGAGAGAAGATGCAAAGCATGTCAGGCAACCACTCCGCCGCCTGTCAGAAGAAAAAAGAAGAGTTGTTGGAGAAGAGGTCGCCCGCCTGCTAGCAGCCGGCTTCATTATGGAAGTGTTCAATCCTGAGTGGCTCTCCAACCCTGTCCTAGTGCTGAAGAAGAAGAACAAATGGCGCATGTGCATTAATTACACCAGCCTCAACAAAGCTTGCCCTAAAGATCCGTTTGCTCTGCCGCGAATAGACCAAGTGATTGACTCCACAGCCGGATGTGAGCTGTTGTCATTCCTTGATGCATATTCCGGATACCACCAGATCAAACTTGATCCGGCCGACCGCCTGAAGACCCCCTTCCTCACGCCATTTGGGGCCTTCTGCTACCTGACTATGACGTTCGGCTTGAGGAATACTGGCGCTGCCTTTCAGCGTTGCATGCAGAAGTGTCTCCTCGAGAAACTTGGCCGAAACGCCCACGTTTACGTGGACGATATCGTGGTGAAGACGGAGAAGAGGGGAACTCTCTTGGAGGATCTCCAAGAGACCTTCGAAAACCTGCGTCGCTTTCAGATCAAGCTAAACCCGGAGAAATGCGTCTTCGGGGTACCAGCAGGCCAGCTCCTTGGTTTCCTGGTATCTGAACGCGGCATCGAGTGCAACCCCGCGAAGATCAAGGCCATTGAGAGAATGGAGAGGCCAACTCGCATACGGGACGTCCAGAAGTTCACGGGGTGACTGGCATCGCTCAGCCGATTCATCAGCCGGCTGGGCGAAAAGGCACTCCCCTTGTACCAACTAATGAAGAAGACCACTTACTTTGAGTGGAACAACAAGGCGGATGAAGCCTTCCAACAGCTCAAGAAAGTGTTGTCCACGCCGCCTGTCCTGGCGGCGCCAACAGACAAGGAACCCATGTTCCTTTACATAGCCGCCACCAGCCGGGTGGTCAGCACTGTCATTCTGGTTGAGAGCCCAGAAGACGGCAGGGCCTTGCTTGTCCAGAGGCTGGTCTACTACTTGAGCGAGGTGCTGTCAGTATCCAAGCAGAACTACCCCCATTACGAGAAGATGTGCTATGGCGTGTACTTCACCGCCAAGAAACTCAAGCAGTACTTCCAAGAGCATCCGATCACGGTCGTATGCACGGCCCCGCTTGCTGAGATCATGGGCAACAGAGATGCTTCAGGCAGAGTGGCGAAGTGGGCCATTGAGCTGGGCCCCTTTGCCATCTTCTACCAGCCCCGCACCACCATCAAATCGCAAGCGTTGGCCGACTTCCTCGTCGACTAGGCCGAGACCCAGTACCTGCCGCCTGCTCCAGATTCAACCCATTAGCGGATGCACTTTGACGGATCAAAGATGTGCACTGGCTTGGGAGCCGGCGTCGTCCTCATCTCTCCCAAGGGCGACAAGCTCAAGTACACCCTGCAAATCCACTTTGCCGCCTCCAACAATGTGGCCGAGTATGAGGCACTCATTCACGGGCTCCAGATGGCCAAAGAGATTGGCATCCGCCGGGTGCTGTGCTACGGTGACTTAGATTTGGTTATCCAACAGTCCTCTGGGGACTGGGACGCCAAGGACGCAAACATGGCAAGTTATCGTTTCCTTGTCCAACAGATCAGTGGGTACTTTGATGGTTGCGAGTTCCTCCACGTACCACGAGCTGACAACATGCAAGCCGATGCCTTAGCACGAATTGGCTCCACCCGCCAAGCAATACCAGTCGGCGTGTCCCTCCAATGCTTGCGCGAGCCATCTATCAAGCCATCACGAGAGTCAGAGTCAATCTTCATGTGAGCCGATCCTGGGGCAGCCGGCCCAGGAACTGCTGCACCGGCACCTGGCCTGGAGACTGCTGCGACTGGCCCGAGGACTGCTCCAGCAGGCGGCAAAGAAACTTCAACTCCAGCAAACGGCCCAGGGACTGCTGCAACTGGCCTGGGGACTACTCCAGCAGGCGGCCAAGAAGCGTCGGCTCCAGCAGACAGCCCGGGGACTGCTGCAGCCGGCCTGGGGACTTCAGAAGCACAACAGGAGGCTCACCCCAGCCCTCCGCCTCCCAGCCCAACCGCCCTGGTCTCCGTGGCAGAAATAACAGGAGTCTCAGCACCGTCTTGGGCATAGCCAATCCTCAATTTCCTACTCAAAAGAGAGCTGCCAGCAGATGAAACCTTGGCACGATAGGTTCAACGCCGAGCTTCAGCATATACAATAATTAACAGAGAGCTTGTCAGAAGAAGTGCAACCGACATCTTCCAGCGCTACGTGGAAGCAGAAAAGGGTCTGGCCATTTTGAGAGATATTCAACAGGGGGAGTGCGGCCACCATGCGGCCTCAAGATCCCTCGTTGCCAAAGCTTTCCGCCACGGATTCTTCTGGCCGACTGCTTTGGACGACGCCAAAGATTTAGTCAAGAAGTGCAACGGCTGCCAGAGCTTCAGTTCCAAGCAACACTTTTCGGCTTCTGCACTCAAGACCATTCCGATCACTTGGCCATTTGCAGTCTGAGGACTGGACATGGTGGGTCCTTTCAAGACAGCCCGAGGCGGTTTGACCCATTTGCTTATGGTCGTGGACAAGTTCACCAAGTGGATCGAGGCAAAGCCAATCAAGAAACTCAACGGCTCAACTGCTGTGACCTTCATCGCAGACATCACAGTCCGGTATGGCATACCACACAGCATCATCACCGACAACGGCACAAACTTTTCCAAAGGCGCATTGGCCTGTTTCTGTGCAACACAGGGCATCCGACTGGACTTAGCGTTCGTTTCCCACCCGCAGTCAAACGGCCAAGTTGAGCACGCAAACGGCCTTATCTTGTCCGGCATTAAGCCCCGGCTGGTCGACCCTTTGGAACGATCAGCCGGCTGCTGGATCGAAGAGTTGCCGTCTGTCCTCTAGAGCCCCAGGACAACTCCGAACAAGTCAACCGGCTTCACTCCCTTCTCCTCGTCTATGGGCCCGAGGCCGTCATCCCAACAGATGTTGAGTTTGACTCGCCTCGTGTCACCATGTACACAGAAGCCGAAGCAAAAGAAGCACGAGAAGACGGCGTGGACCTGCTGGAAGAGGCCCGGCTGGTAGCACTCCGTCGGTCCGCCATCTACCAACAAGGTCTTCGTCGCTACCATAGCCGGCGAGTCAGGCCATGTTCCTTCCGTGAGGGGGATCTTGTGCTCCGGCTGATCCAGCGAACAGCCGGCCAGCACAAGCTCTCAGCCCCTTGGGAAGGACCATTCATCATCAGCAAGGTACTAGGCTACGATGCCTACTACCTCATCGATGCACAGAAGCCAAGAGCATGCAAAAGAGACGACTCAAGCAAGGAGTCGGAGCGCACGTGGAATGCAAACCTACTTCGCCGCTTTTATAGCTAAAGACAGTATGTGTCATGCTATCTACTTTATTTTGAGAAACAATGGGACCCCCGAGGAGTTCTCGGGGACTGTCCAACCCTTTATCTATATGATAAGATTTATGCATGTGAATGAGTATTTCCATTCCTTCGCCCGGCACCGGGACCAAGCAGACGGCCCGGGGGCTTGCCGCCTGGCCCTATGTTTAAAGCCTTTTCTTCAGCAGTCGGACAAGTAGTGTGCCGGCATCCAAGCCCTCTCCCACCTACAGTCACAGACTCACAGAACGCGGTTATTGACTGGCGGGAGTCAAAGGCAGGAAGTGTTGCCCACATGAAAAATGGCTAAAGAAAAATAAACATAGGGAAAGACGGCCCTTCATACAAGTTGGCCGGCTGCCGAGCAGCCAGCTAGCCAGCTTCTAGCTTAGCCAAACTGCATTCCAGAGGGTGGGATACTTCCCTATCCGGAAAACAGCTAAGTACCTGACCCAGTCACAGACCACGGAGTGGCTGTCTGGCTGGCGGGACGGCAGTTAAAGGAAACAGCAAAAGAAAAACGCCCGAAGGAACAAATGACGGTGCTAACTCTAGAACCCAGCAAACAGCATAGACATATGCAGAATTAAGAGAATATTTATAACAAAAGGCCTCGAAGGCCGCCTTCTAGCAATATCTTACGAGTACACCCAGTGGGTGGAATTGTTCGGACTAATCCTACCAAGTCTTAAGAAAAACAGGAAATGAAAGATACACAACGACGCCTAAGCTAGAGGTGCAGCCGGCGGAGCGGGTGGCACGACGGGATCAATGGGGTCGGCTGCTGGGAGGCTGCCTGATGGGTCTAGGCCTGGTCGCTTCCCGCAGCAAACGGCGCCGTCCCGCTGGGCCCGCTCGTGGAGGCCTGGTCGGGCTGGTAGCGAGCAGACGGCTCCGCCTCCTGGGAGCTGGTTTCCTCATCGACGTCTTCCTCGTCCTCGTCGTCGTCACTTGAGGCGATCTCCTCATCTAGCTCCTCCGGCGCCGCCAGGTCTAGCCCAAAGTTATCAGGTGGCACCACATGGCCATTTTCATCCAACTCTGGAATGAAAACGGCAGTGTTGGCGTAGTCAGCGAGGGAGGCGACGCGCTTGACAAGATCTCCTCGCACTGCGGCTAGTTCAGGCTCGGCTTCCAGGTGGAAGGTCGCCAGCTGGGCGAGGTCCAGGTCCGGGTACCAACCCTTGGCGAATTCCAGAGCGATCCGTGCACCAGCCCTCGCTGCAGCGCCCTTGCAGGCCTCAAAGCGGCGGCCAGACGCCTCCAGCCAGTCGGCGGTCCGGCTGGGAGTGCGGAGTACTGGGACGTCTGGCCACAGGGCGGCCAGTACCTGGGCCCCAGCGCGTTGCAGGCGGCCAGGCAAGCGGTGGGCCGGCTGGAGGCGTGCCTTGACGGCGAGAAGCTGTTCGTTGGGAGTCCGGGGCACGTTGGGTGCGATCACCCGGCCCGCCTGGCACCTCTCATCGCACTGGACCTCAATAGCCTGGCTGGCGGCAACAGAATGGCCAGGGAAGAATTATGCGCCAAGAACAAGACAATGAATCAGAAAAAAGAAAGCCGGTCGTAGCAGACGGCAAGCACATGAAAGCAGGGCAGGCGGCTTAACATCGACCATGTCCGCAATGGCCCCGTAGCCATCCTACAGGGCCGCCTCCTTCTCGGCCCAGTTCAAGCGTTCGGTCTCGAACTCGGCCCGAAGGAGCTCCTCAGCGTCCGCCAGCTTCCCGAGCTCCGCCTTGTGCATCGCCGCCTGGTCTGCCAGTTCCATGGCTAGGCGGTCACGGTCCTAGGCGGCGAGGCTGTGCTCCTGCTCCTTAGTGGCGAGTTCGGCCTGGACCCCGCCCAGCTGATTGCGGAGGTCGGTCACGGTCGCTGGCAAGAAAGGAGAAGGAGCATCAGCATCAACAGGAAGACAAGACAACCTTGGAGTTCCAAGCCGCCTGCTCAGCAGCCGGCTCTGAACTCGGGGACTACACCCAGCGGGTGCGCTGACGCGCCCCCGCAAGGAGGAAAAGAAAACACTTACCCTAGCTGTCGGCCAGAGCAGCCCTCAGTTGCGCCAGCTCCTGACGCTGGGAGTTGAAGTCCGCCACCCAAAGATTGTGGTAATCCTGCGGCGAGAAACAAGTCAGCCCACAAAGTGACGCCTTGGAGTTCCAAGCCACCTGCTCGGCAGCCGGCTCGAAACTCGGGGACTACACCCAGTGGGTGTGCTGACGCGCCCCCACAGAAGAAATTGAGGAAATAAAAATAGATACAAGGAGTCAACATACCCGGACAGAGGTTTACGCAGCCAGGAACTCCCGTAAGACCGTTTGCACGACCTCGCCCAGGGAGTTGAAGCGGTCGAGGACATCTCGTGACGCGACGATCAGCACGCCGCCACCTCCGGGCATCCAGCCTGGCGGCACTTGATGGGCCTCGAACCCCTCGTTGGTTACCCCAAGTGGAAGGTGTAAGATGCAGTAAGTAAAAGTGTTTTCCCCTAGCAAAGATGCCAAGGATCGAATCCCCAGAGACTCCTAGGTTCAACAAGTAGGTGTCAACTGCTAACGGCGCAATTAGCAATCAACGTGGACCTGCACACAGATACAAATAACTTTGCTCCCAACGAGTACAGAGAGGTTGTCAATCTCTCCGGCCTTGTAGTTCACAAAGGGTTAAAAGCAATATGATAGCAGTGATAGATATTGTTTTGCAATAGTAAGTAAATAGCGAAAAGTAAATAGTGGATGTGATCAATGATGGTAATATGGACCGGAGTCTCATGATGTTCACTAGTGATGTCTCTCTCCCAAAAGACGATAAAACAGCTATGTGAGGTAAACAAATTACAGCTGGGCAAGTGACAGGACCACGAACGCAAACCAATGCTGACTACATTGCAAGAAAGGTTGAGGTTCAAAGCATGGGCGGTACGCCAAAGTAAGTAGACCGAAATCCATCAATATCTACTACTAATCATCCACCTTGAGATATCTATCCAGAACATCTCGCTGGTATTAAGTTGCGAGTCCCACCCATAGTGTAAACTCAATGCAACAGACAACTGCATTAAAAGAACTTTGCGTAAAGTAAACAATCCTTGCACCCGCGGGCACAAGCACCGTTGTTTTCCCCCTTGTGGCAACAGCACATCCCCTAGACTCATGTTTCTGTCACTCAAGCTAGTCATCGAGGGGCATGAACCCACAATCGAGCATAACGTTCCCTCTTGGAGTCACTACTTACTACTCGGCCAAAGCAATAAATAACAACGGAGAACATGCAAGAATTACTTATGAACTAAAATATAAAAGAGGTGAATCAAATATATTACTCAAGATCAATATGAACATAATCTCATAATCCATCGGATCCCAGCAAACTCAACATAGCAACAGCATAAGGATTACATAGATGCCTCGATCATGTAGGGCAGCTCACGAGGACTAATTAGTGAAGCACAAGAACGGGAGGAGAACATCACATAGCTACCGGTCATGGACTCATGGTCCAAGGGAGACTACTCATGAGTCATCCGGGAGGCGTCCATGGTGGTGGAGAAGCTCCCGGTGGTGATCCTCCCCTCCGGTAGGGTGCCAGGAAGAGTTCTCCTGGTGCTCCCGATCTTGGAAGCGGCGGCGGCGGCGGAACAGAGATGGGATCGCGAAAAGAAGTCATGTTCTGAGGGTTACGGAGGACCCTTTAAATATATGCCAAAGTAGGGCACCGGGGTGCACTGGATTAGTAAGTTAGTCCAAATATGATCAAAAGTGTATGGAAGTGTATGAATATCATAGCAATATCACCCAAAAGTGGCATGGAGCAAGCAGAAATTATAGATACGTTTTGGACGTATCAACATCCCCAAGCTTAATTCCTGCTCGTCCTCGAGTAGGTAAATGATAACAAGAATAATTTCTGTGGTGACATGCTATTAACCATATAGGACTTTCTCATAGTCATATGACAAAAGCTTACTGAGACAATGATGCTAAAGTAATTAAGTTGCCTCAAGAGAAAATCACAAATGACTGAAAGTTTTACAACATGAAACTGAAACATCAAAAAGATTTGCAATGAACATGATGTGCAAATATGATAAAGTGATATCTAGCTTGCCCCCTTTAGTGATGCAAAACATAAATGCAAGGGCACCTTCAAGGTTTAAGTGATGACTAGATACAATCATTTCAGAATAAACGATATCACAATCATGGAAAAGACAATGCTGCTTTGGGACAATGCACATTACACTCAGAATGACAATCATGCTCTCAGTAGTTGGTGCTTCAACATAAAGGTAAAAGAAAGGTTAAGTGCTAAAGCTTTTTATTTTGAAAACATGGAAGCAATTGTGTCAACGGTAGTAGTACTTCATATGTGTCATGCATAAAACATCTTATAAGTTGCATGCCTCATGCATCGAATACTAATAGTGCTCGCTCCTTGTCCTAATTAGCTCGGATCCCCATGGGTTATCATTGCATTGCATATGTTTTAACCAAGTGTCACAAAGGGGTACCTCTATGCCACCTGTACAAAGGTCCAAGGAGATAGATTGCATTTGATTTCTCGTTTTTGATAGATCTCAACTTGAGGACATCCATACCGGGACAACATAGAAAATAGATGATGGACTCCTCTTTAATGCATAAGCATATTCTCATAAGAGATTGAGGATTAAGGTCCAAGCTAAAACTTCCACCATGATGCATGGCTTTGGTTGGCGGCCCAATGTTCTTCTCTAACAATATGCATATTAATTCAACCCACGGTAAATCACCCTTACTTCAGACAAGACGAACATGCATAGCAACTCACATGATATTCAACAAAAGTGTGACAGTTGATGGCGTCCCCAGAAACATGGTTACCGCTCAGCAAGCAACTTATAAGAAATAAGATACATAAGCAACATATTCTTTACCACAATAGTTTTTAGGCTACTTTCCCATGAGCTATGTATTGCATGCTTAGTTTGCTTAGTACAGGTGGAGGTTAGCAAAAGACTGGGAGCGACCAACTAAGAGAGCAATGATGGTCATAATCATGCAGAGCGACAAAGCAATATTGAATCAGGCATGGTAGTTATATCGCTACTTAGAAACAAAAGATCATCAAGGCTTGACAGACTTTCTTTACAGTCTTGAATATGCGTGAGCATACGCCAAGTCAATCAAAATAAATTCTCGAAGGAAGATATTACTAAACCATACCATATCATAGGCAAACAAACCATGTTGGTACTCCAATAACACATTGGGAACCCCCCAGCTATTTGAGATTAACCATAAGAAAACCTGAACTACTAAGCACCATCATGAAAGTAGCATCTTTATCATAGACACATTAACCCATGCAACGGACGCAAACTCTCTTAATAAGGTGAGCATGGTAATTAAAGAGAGTTCAAGCAACCAACTAAATAAAAGCTCTTGAAAAGATAAGCATGAATACTAAGAGCAGAGTATGATAGTAGCTATTAAAAGACAAAGAACACACACAGCATAGATAGACATGAAAATTCTATGTTATGTTCTAGGTAGAGGTCGAGCGTGTTTCTCTCCCTCATAAAGGAATGTTGGGTTCCGATTCGTTATGAAAAACTAAAAAGAAAACTAAAAGCAAGACGCTCCAAGCATAGCACATAACATATGAAGTGATAAAAATATAGCGAAACGAAAGACGAACTGATAATGTTGATGGAGAAGGGGATGCACGGGGGCATCCCCAAGCTTAGACACTTGAGTCTCCTTGAATATTTCTTGGGGGTGCACAGGGGCATCCCCAAGCTTGAGCGCTTGACACTCCTGAATCTTTTTATCATCTTCCCTCGCACACTTGAAAACTCCCTTCATACACAACTCATCATAATCTGATTAGCGAGGTTAGTACCCTTAATAAAATAATTATACCTTGCTGGAAATAAGGATATTCTTGAAGTTCTACTGTTTCTCAAGATTGCCAAAAGGTTTTTGCAAAGAAAAAGCAAGTTCTTAATTTGCAAAGTGAAGGTAAGGCAAAACAGGACAGAATCTGTGAAAAACAGAACAACAGGCAGTAATTGACCTGTTTGGGATACTTCTGCAACTCAAATCAAAAAACTCAGAACTGACGCACGAAATACAATTATATAGAGAACGCTGTCGAAAAAATTCAGACCAAAAAGATGATCTGGTGATTTTATACGAATTTTTCTATCCAAGGACAGAATCTGTTTCCTGGACAGCACCTCACAACTTTTGAACTTTCTAGCAATCAGAGGCTATACTTGGCACAAATATGAAAAGTAAAGATACAATGATGATTCTACAGCAGTAAACAACATCAAGACACAACAAAAGCAAAAATTTTATTCATGTGGGCTGCCTCCCAAAAGCGCTTTCTTTTATGCCTTTAAGCTAGGCATAATGCATAGATCAAGTTGTATCAAGAGTAAAAGAATAACTAGCCCGTACAACGGACTCAAAAGGTAACTTGACCTTCTTATGAGGGAAGTGTTTCATCCCTTTCTTGAGAGGAAACTGAAATTTTATATTACCCTCTTTCATGTCAATGACAGCACCAACGGTGCGCAAAAAGGGACGTCCCAAAATAATTGGACATGAAGGATCACATTCAATATCCATAATAGTGAAATCAACGGGCACATAATTATCATTGACAACAATAAGAACATCGTCGATCCTCCCCAAAGGTTTCTTTATGGAAGAATCAACGAGAGTATTACCAAAAGAACAAGAATCAAAAGATTTTAATTTAAGCATATCATATAGTCTTTTGGGCATAATGGAAGTACTAGCTACAATATCACATAAAGCAAAGCATGAGAAGTTATTTATCTTAATTTTAATCATAGAGTCCCAACCATCTTCTAGCTTTCTAGGTATGGAGGCTTCTACTCTAAGTTTCTCCTCCCTAGCTTTGATGAGAGCATTAGTGACATGCTCTGTGAAGGCAAGATTAAGCGTGCTAGTGTTGGGATCTTTAGCCATTCCTTGTAGAAAGGTGACAACTTCTGAAATACTACAATTATCAAAATCAATTTTGTCATTAGTGGGCAGAATTGTAGTGTCATCCCCTTTGTTTAATTCGCTCTCTATTATAAGAGTTTGAACATCTTCCCAAGTTTCGGGAAGCTTAGGAGCAAAGGCTCATACTTTTTTCCTGGAAGACCATGCCATGGGCATAACTCTCCGTCATAACTAGTGTAATCACAATGTTTATTTTTTTTGTAAATCCCGTCAGAGATAAGTGGGGCAATGGAAGTAGGGGTGTACTCCTCCCATTTAGTGTTTTTGGTAGAACCCATAGTAGCAAGCAAGCAAGATAACTATTTTTGTGGTTTTCGATAAAAGGAACTAAAGCAAAAATAAAAAGTAAACTAACAAGACTAAAAAGCAAAGGTAAAAGATAGCATGCAACTCCCCTATCCTGAAGAGTGGAGTCCCCGGCAACGGCGCCAGAAAATACTCCTTGATGGGCCTCGAACCCCTCGTTGGTTACCCCAAGTGGAAGGTGTAAGATGCAGTAAGTAGAAGTGTTTTCCCCTAGCAAAGATGCCAAGGATCGAATCCCCAGAGACTCCTAGGTTCAACAAGTAGGTGTCAACTGCTAACGGCGCAATTAGCAATCAACGTGGACCTGCACACAGATACAAATAACTTTGCTCCCAACGAGTATAGAGAGGTTGTCAATCTCTCCGGCCTTGTAGTTCACAAAGGTTAAAAGCAATATGATAGCAGTGATAGATAGTGTTTTGTAATAGTAAGTAAATAGCGAAAAGTAAATAGTGGATGTGATCAATGATGGTAATATGGACCGGAGTCTCATGATGTTCACTAGTGATGTCTCTCTCCCAAAAGACGATAAAACAGCTATGTGAGGTAAACAAATTACAGCTGGGCAATTGACAGGACCACGAACGCAAACCAATGCTGACTACATTGCAAGAAAGGTTGAGGTTCAAAGCATGGGCGGTACGCCAAAGTAAGTAGACCGAAATCCATCAATATCTACTACTAATCATCCACCATGAGATATCTATCCAGAACATCTCGCTGGTATTAAGTTGCGAGTCCCATCCATAGTGTAAACTCAATGCAACAGACAACTGCATTAAAAGAACTTTGCGTAAAGTAAACAATCCTTGCACCCGCGGGCACAAGCACCGTTGTTTTCCCCCTTGTGGCAACAGCACATCCCCTAGACTCATGTTTCTGTCACTCAAGCTAGTCATCGAGGGGCATGAACCCACAATCGAGCATAATGTTCCCTCTTGGAGTCACTACTTACTACTCGGCCAAAGCAATAAATAACAACGGAGAACATGCAAGAATTACTTATGAACTAAAATATAAAATAGGTGAATCAAATATATTACTCAAGATCAATCTGAACATAATCTCATAATCCATCGGATCCCAGCAAACTCAACATAGCAACAACATAAGGATTACATAGATGCCTCGATCATGTAGGGCAGCTCACGAGGACTAATTAGTGAAGCACAAGAACGGGAGGAGAACATCACATAGCTACTGGTCATGGACTCATGGTCCAAGGGAGACTACTCGCGAGTCATCCGGGAGGCGTCCATGGTGGTGGAGAAGCTCCCGGTGGTGATCCTCCCCTCCGGCAGGGTACCGGGAAGAGTTCTCCTGGTGCTCCCGATCTTGGAAGCGGCGGCGGCGGCGGAACAGAGATGGGATCGCGAAAAGAAGTCCTGTTCTGAGGGTTACGGAGGACCCTTTAAATATATGCCAAAGTAGGGCACCGGGGTGCACTGGATTAGTAAGTTAGTCCAAATATGATCAAAAGTGTATAGAAGTGTATGAATATCATAGCAATATCATCCAAAAGTGGCATGGAGCAAGCAGAAATTATAGATACGTTTTGGACGTATCAGCACTGCGCTGGTGGCCTCGTTATCCGGCGATGACGAGCTGGCGGCGCCGGCCTCTACTTGCCACGGCGCTGAGGCCGCCCTCGCAGGACGCGGACGGGCGGGGGCTCGGGGAGTCGGCAGCGGGCCTCCCACCAGCACGCCTTCTGCAGGCGGCACCTCTGCTCCCACGGGCCGGCTGTCCTGTGTCACAGCAGGCGGCGCGGGAGGGGTCTCTTCCGTCTCCATGGCGGCGCGGCCGTCCCTCTCCATGTCAAGAGCCGGCTGCTCGCTAGCAGCCGTCACTTGGACGGATGGCTCCAGAGAGCCAATGTCCTGGGGGTTGGCACGGTCCGCCGGCTGCTGGAGGCCCGCCTCCTATTCCTGGAGTTGGGTGGCGGCATCCGCCTGGACCTTGGTGGCTGCCTCGGCCTCTGCCTTGGCAGCGGCGTAGGCCTTCGCCTGCTCATGGGCCGCGGCCTCCCGCTCTTCACGCGCCTCCCGGGCGTTCCTCTCCGTCGCCTCCCGGAGCACGGCGGCAGGGTCCACGCGGCGCGGCGTAGGAGGGGCATCCGTGCCCCCAACCACAGAGCCCACAAGTGCCCGTGAGAGAGAAAGCGGGGCGCTGTTCGGGCATTCCCAAGAAGACAACAAAATCAGCCACGAAGGGGGCAAAAAATTAGAATGAATGCAGAAAGAAAAAAGAGTACGACACTTACGCAGACACGACTGGCCTAGGCTTGGGGACCCTAGGAAGGGCTGCTTTGGCGGCCACCTCCTGGTGTCTGGTGGCGGCGGCTGAGAGCTTGAGCCGCTTGAGCTTGCCGCCAGCCGGCCCGGTGGAGGACCGGCGTTTCACGCCGCCGGCTGCAGTTGACGGCGCCACCAGATAGCTGCCGCATTCAGGCGGGTTCGCCTCTTGGACGCGAAGAGGCGCTTCCTCCTCCTCCTTGTCATCATCCGGCCAGTTCTCAACACCGCCTCCTGACGGGCCGTCTGTTGGCTGGCCCCCGCCGCCTGTTACCTCCTCTTCCTCCATAGGGGCGGCCCCCAGATCGGGGTCGCTCGTATCGCTCTGGGAGCGGTCTGGTTCTAGAGGGCGGCCCAGCTGGTCGGAGCCCAGCTCTGGCTGGCCGGGGAAGATCTGCAGGCAGCACAAGGGTCAGGCGGCTGGGACAGGCGGATGAAGGAAAGAAGAAGAAGGAAAGAGGGAGCTCACCGCAGGCGGCGGATTGTTGCGGCTGTACGACGGCTTGCCGAACGCCCAGCCCGAGTCGGAGAGCTTGCAGTTGGAGACAGAGTTCACCAAAAGGGCCACCTCCTTTTATGGCATCTGCATGGTGCAGGTCCGGCTCAGGTCCTGGCGCCCGCTCATGTCGCAGATTAGATGCGGGCGGGACTGTAGCGGCAGCACCCGGCGCTCCGCAAAAGTGAGCAGAAGGTCCGAGAACACCAGGCCCTCATTGTCCCTCATCTCCCGGAGGCGCCTCATGGCGATGGAGGCCCCTTGTGTGAGGGAGACGGGCCGGGTCTTCCAGGAGGCGCGGGGTTCAGCAGGCGGGTCGGGTGCTCAGTCCGGCAGGCCGATGAAGTCCTGCGCGGGGTCGACGTTGGAGACGTATAAATACGTCTTTTGCCATTGCTTCACCGATTGCACGAGCACAGGCGGTGGGAAGTAGTTCTTGGACCCGCTGCGCTTCACCGTGATGCACCCACCGTACTGGGCTGCCACGCCCTGGACCGCGGTACCAAGCTTCATATAGAAGAGCTCGGTCCACAACTCCATTGTGGGGAGTATCCCGAAGTACCCCTCACAAAGGACGACGAAGGCGGACAGCGTCACCACCGTGTTCGGCGTGAGGTGGTGGGGTTGTATGTCGAAGAACTCGAGTAAGGAACAGAAGAAGCCGCTGGCGGGGAGCCCGAAGCTGCAAGGGAAGTGCGAGCGGAAGACGACCCGCTCACCGAACCGCGACGCCGGCCTGATTTCCGCCGCCGGTGCCAGGCGCACGGCGACCTTGTCTTCGGGGGGCAATCGCCGTGCGCGGCAGAGGTAGAAGATGTGCTCCTCAAGGACCACGTTGCCGTCCCACTCGCCGGAGTGGCAGGCCTGCGTCGCTACAGCCATGGCTCGAGGCAAGGGCTCACTCCGACGGAGCGCTGCGATCGGTGGTGGCGAGGAGCGTGAGGGAGAGCGAGGAGGAAGAAGAGAATGGAGCAGGGGTGTTTGCGCGAGCAGCGCTGCCCCCCTCCCGAGCCTACTTATAGGCTCGGGGTGACGAAGCCGAGGGGGCGAGGGCGTGGGATTAACTGCTCCACGCCCCGCACGATCCCCACCTTTTTTCGCGCCTAATCCGCGCGCATTAAATGCGTGTGGAGAGGGCAATTGATAGCTTCTGCCGCATTAGATCCGCGCGCGAATCAAGGCCCTGTAGTGGCGAGCCCCGGTCCGTTGCTACGTCTCGTCGTGCGCGTGGGATAGCAGGCTGACGTGACCGGGCGATGACACGTGGGATACCGCCAACGGGCGGCAGGCCCACGCCACAGCCCACCATCCAGGCGGTATCTTCTTCCCGAAGATTAGAAGACAGAGGTCTGGCTGCCAGAAGTCGGTCCTTTCCAAAGGTCCGGCTGCCAGAAGCCGGCCCTTTCCAGAGGTCCGGCTGCCAGAAGCCGGCCCTTTCCAGAGGTCCGGCTGCCAGAAGCCGGCCCTTTCCAGAGGCCCGACTACCAGAAGCCGGTCCTTTCCAGAGGATGGACAAGAAACGCCAAACCTTACCTGGAATGGGAAGCTGCTGGAACCCCGCAGCCCGATCGCAACCACAGAGTTCCACCAGCTTCGGGGACTACTATTTGAGATATTGACCACGGGTGTCCTCATCGACCACCCATGGTATTTACAAGACAATTGGGGGTCGCCTGTCACCCCCCGGCCGCCTGCTCATCGGGCCGCCTCCTGGGGCAGCAACGCCTAGGAGCCGGCTGCCAGCAGGCGGCGGGGGCCTGGACATGCGGCAGCCTCATGGCTAGCATCCAGAAGACGGCCCCACGCCTCCTCCTCAGGACGCGTGCTGGGGAACCACGACAAGGCTAAGGCATGGCTACAGTTGAACATGTCCTTAGAGAATCTATGAGGGCGTGGCTACAATGAGGGCGCATCTTACGCACGCTCCTTAAGCGGCATATCACTGTAGCCATGTTGCCAGTGACCTAGCCCCAGTCAGAGGAAGTCATGATCCCACTACCCACAGGCGGCAGAGCTAGCAGGCGGCCGGCCCCACCTGCCAGTGGGTGAACAAGAAGCAAGCGGCCCCTAGCAGGAGGCATGAGGGACGGGCCGCCTGGTAGCAGGCGGCTAACCGTGCCCTAGGAGTCTGAACCCCATCAAGATGACAAGACAGGATGTGGTGGCAGCATACGGCAGGAGGCGGAGGCACTGTAGCCATTCCTCTCCTGACGATGCTGCCGTCAGCAGAAGAGCGCCCACAGTAAAAAGCAATCACGAGGGCCCGCACACGTCGGGGCCCAGCAAATAGGCGGGAAGGCCGGCACCCGAAGACGCTGACAGCTGGGGGCCATTCCGCCTGGATTACTATTGTACCCCTGGTGGGTACGCCTATATAAACCCGCCAGAGTCCTCCATGTGGAGGGGTTGGACCCTAAGAAGAAAAAGAAGGGAGACACAAAGAGAGAGAGAGAGACAGATAGGGAGAAACCCTAGCGACACCCCGCATTCCCTAGAGGGAAGATAGATATCTAGCCTTGCCCTTCTTCTTCCTCTAGACGACACAACTCAAGGAGCAACCTTGTAGCTATCATATTGACATTAGTCATGACGCGGAGTCCCCGCAGAGCAGGACTAGGGGTGTTATCTCCACGGAGAGCCCCGGACCTGGGTAAGATTCATAGGCGTCCTAAGTATCGCCTTATCCCGCTTCCAGGGCCTAGCGGCGTTCTCTTGTCCCCATGCATGATAAGCCATTCTTTGGCATATGTCGCACCAAAACCCCGACAAGATGCACATGCTCCCAACATGGGTTAGTAACATTTGCATTATCAATCAAACCCATGCGAGGAAAGATAGCTTTCTCCTTGGTTAGCGAAACTTGAAGTTGATCATGAGACTCCTTGAGGCTAGTATGTACACCTTTCAAGACCTTGTGAGCCTTGTCAAGCGTAACAAACTCCTCCTTGAGTCTAGCATGGTCAACCACAAGCTTTTCCTTCTCGGAATTGAGCACATGAGAGACAACTAAAGCATGATCAAGATATTTCCTTAATTTAGCATGCTCACCTCAAGAGCTAAACAAAGACCATGCTCTTCCTCAAGAGCATTAGAGAGATCCGATATCTCATCGGCATAGTCTCGACTATGACCCTCCATTTTAGAAATGGTCTCCTCGTGAGCCTCGATCATGTCATTGGCCTCACCGGGTTGTTCCAAGAGAGCAACGAAGTGCTTCTTAGGTTTGCCCTTGAGTTTACTCATAAACAACTCAAATTCATTTTCTTCCTCCTCTGCACCCTCACTCTCATCAATATAATCCGTCAATGAAGGATTAGAGGTGATGGTAGAGTTGATGTTGGGAGTTACCTTGTTGGTGGCCTTAGCCATGAGGCACTTGGCGATGATGTTCTCATTTGGTGAGTCAAAGAGAGATGATTGTGGAGTAGTTGCAATAGCAATGGTGGACATAGTGACCATCTCATCATCTTCATCATCATCATCCTCAACATATTCTTCTTGGGCCACCAACCCTTTGGGAGGGGTCTTCTTGTTGAGGTTGTTCTTGTTGGGATAAGACTTGGCCTTGTCCTTTCGGATAAGCTTGCCTCCATTGTCTTCTCTTTTCCCATATGGGCAATCTACAACAAAGTGGATCACATTCCCATAGTTGTAGCACATCATCACTCGTTGGTTGCCCTTGTTGCCACTTGAATTGTTCTTGTTGAAGTTGGGCCTTGAGTTCTTCTTGTTGCCCCAAAATTGTCATGATGCAAGAGCCATGTGCTCATGATAGGCATATTTGGTATCTTCGGGGCAACTATCATCTTCATCCTCTTCATCCTATTCTTCCACGCAAGCCTTAGCCTTCAAGGCAAGGTTAGGCTTCTTTGATTGTTGAGCTCGTAATACCGCATTGTCGACGGTCTTGTCCAAGATCCTCATGGCAACAAACTCATCCAACACTTCACTTGATGAGAAAGTGTGGAAGTCCGGTCTTTGGCGAATGACGGAGGACATGGCCTTGTGATAAGGCATCATGGCCTTGAGAAACTTGCGCTTGATCCAATTGGCATATGTGTCCTTGCTCCCATGATCTCGAAGTGAAACCGCAAGAGTGGTTAATCTCCGATAAAGTTCACGGGGATCTTCATCTTCGATCATGGCAAACTCACCGGCTTCATCTTGCACAACTTCATAGTTTGAGCGTTGAATGCTTGTGCTTCCCTTGTACATGGAACCAACATGCTCCCATGCTTCCTTGGCCATGGTGAAGGGTCAAAGATGTGCAATGTCTTCGGGAGGGATAGCATCTTGAAGTATGCAAAGAACAGACTCGTTGAATTGATGATCCGCAGCTTCTCTCGGAGTTAAGTTGTAGGGATCATGCAGGTAGAAACCTTGCTCAATGATTCTCCAAATATTAGTAGAACAATGATTTAAATGACGTCTAAAGCGAAACATCCAAGTAGAAAATTCAGAATTTTTCACAAACTTAGGAGGAGGACCAACCGAATTTAAATGCGGAGTAGGAACGGGTCCTCCATAATGGGTAGGAGGAGAGGAGTGGGCAAAATGCCACTCCCATTCTTAGTACCCAGGACTTGCTCACTACTAGCTTCTCCCTTGTCGGGAATAGCACCCGACACATTGGTAGTGGGACGAGCCACTTCCAACGGTGTGGTGGATAATTTGAGTCCCTCAAGTAATTCCTTAAACATGCCTTTGACCTCGGTCACTAGTGAGTCTTTCAATGTGTCCATGGCCACATTGAACTCCTCACGAGAGACCGTGGTTCCCCCATCGGACGTAGGCAAGGGCGGAGTTCCACCGGAGTGTCCCTCTGTCTCGACTACGTTGTCACCCATACTCTTTGGACGGTAAAGTCCTTAAAAAGAGGCGAGGCTCTGATACCAATTGAAAGGATCGATATGGTTGACTAGAGGGGGGGTGAATAGGCAACTAACAATTTTTAGCTTTTCTTAACCAAATTAAAACTTAGCAACAAAGTAAGTTGTCTAGATATGCAACTAGATGGGCAACCTATATGATGCAACAATAACAACCACACAAGCAAGCAAGCTATGGTATACAAAGAAAGCTTGCGCAAGTAAAGGTAAGAAATAACCACAAGTGGAGCCGGTGAAGACGAGGATGTGTTACCGAAGTTCCTTCCCTTTGAGAGGAAGTACATCTCCGTTGGAGCGGTGTGGAGGCACAATGCTCCCCAAGAAGCCACTAGGGCCACCGTATTCTCCTCACGCCCTCACACAATGCAAGGTGTCGTGATTCCACTAGTGGTGCCCTTGAAGGCGGCGACCGAACCTTTAAAAACAAGGTTGAGGCAATCTCCACAACCGAATTGGAGGCTCCCAACGACACCACGAAGCTTCACCACAATGGAATATGGCTCCGAGGTGACCTCAACCGTCTAGGATGCTCAAACACCCAAGAGTAACAAGATCCGCAAGGGATTAGTGGGGGGATCAAATTTCTCTTGGTGTAAGTGTAGATCGATGCCTTCTCAAGCAATCCCTAGGAAATCAACAAGTTTGATTGGCTAGGGAGAGAGATCGGGCGGAAATGGAGCTTTGAGCAACAATGGAGCTTGGGGAGGAAGAGGTGAGTCTTCTTAAGGAAGAAGAGTCCCTTTATATAGTGGAAGGACAAATCCAACCGTTACCCACCAACTCTGCCCGCAACGCGCGGTACTACCGCACGGCCCTGCGGTACTATCGCTGGCGCGGCATGAGCCAGATCTAGCCCTTGATGTGTAAAGCAACGGGCGGTAGTACTGCCGGAGCGGTACTACCGCACGTCCTTACGGTACTACCGTAAGGCAAGGTCAGACTGGTAGGGGAAGAGTGCAGACTAAATAAATTACGTCCGCGGCTACTTCCGCAGAGTTACGATCGATGTAAAAACCCGACACGGTACTACCGCTTGCTAGAAGCGGTACTACCGCGTAGGATGCGGAAGTAAAAAATTACTTCCGCTCCTACTACCGTACTAGTTACGACGCTGGGGCCGGTCACACGGTATTACCGTGTCCTTAGCATGGTACTACCGCAATGTGCGGTACTACCGTAACCCTGGAGCGGTACTATCGTGGGGCCGTGTGGTACTACCGCCTTCTTTGAGCGGTACTACCGCATGCCTAAGAGTAGTAGTAGTAGGACGCCACTGTTTTTGCAAAGACAAGGAAAAACAGCCGGAGCTCCAGAGAAGCGAAAGAAAGGTGGTGCGAATGAATAGATGTGTACGTGTTCATTCCACCCAAACCTTTCCGAAGCGGACCCCCTCTTAATAGTACGACTTTTCTATGACTCAATTCCACCGAAAAGAAACAAAAGGAAACACCGTCTTCAATAGGTTCCGAGGGGCACTTAATCGTCTTGTGCCAAGGTGTGATATATCTGAAAAGCTCAGTGCACACGATTAGTCCACAAAAGCATTGTCATCATCAATCACCAAAACTACTTAGGGCGAAATATGCCCTTACAATATCCCGAAGACAAAGGCTGATGCCATTGGGTTAGGCTTCTACCCATGCATGGTGAGATATGCCATGCCCCAAGATCCTGACCCCACGAGCATTCTTTGGTGCCATGATGATGATATGTTCTAAGCCAACTATCAGTATGCAAAGGCTTCAGCTAAATAGAACAAGAAGGACTATGGAATTAACTTCAATCCTGGTCCCAAAGCGCCAAGGCTCGATGGCACTCGAGAAGCTGAACCAAACATGGTAGGCCCGTTTGACAGTTTTGAAGCCTATCTTGCACATTATGTTGAACTCACGGCAAATGTTGAGGCTGCGTAAGAAGGAGATATGCAAGATGCTCCTCCTCATTATCCAAAGCCTAAGAAGAAGGCAGAGGCTTCAAAGCCAAAGGCCTCAAAGACGGTTGCTACTGCTACTGACCCTAAGGCTTCAAGACTGAAGCCATTGAAACCCGCACCTCCTGAAACAAGTGTGCATTCTGAAATAGTGTCTAGGACTTCTCCAAAGACAAAAGCTTCTGTTGGGTGAGGCCCCAAACCAACGAGCACACTTTGAGATGATGATGACATCATTGATTTGTTTGATGTTGATGATGTTGATGATGATGCTCTTGAACAGCTGATCAAGAACAAGCAGGAAGAGGCTGATATCTTCAAGGACCTACCTCTGTTCGATCATGGCATTCTCAATAACTTCATTGATGAATGGTTTCGTGACCCGACTATCAACTTTGATGATCCTCAACTTCCTATTTTCATAAGAATCACATTTCAAGGGTTCATTGCTAAGGAAATGGGAGTTGTGCAGAAGGTTCTTGAGCAAAAGAACAATATCGATCAGTAGAAGGTTGTCTTCAAGAAGCATGTTGACAAGGTTGGAGCCAAGGAAATAAAGGGCTTCAAGAAGATGTTGGCAAATCTAAAAGAGGAATTTCATAAGCGTCATGTGTCGGTGTCAAAACCGGCAGATCTCGGGTAGGGGATCCCGAACTATGCATACGAGGATCGAGGTAACAGGAGACTGGGGACACGATGTTTACCCAGGTTCGGGCCCTCTTGATCGAGGTAATACCCTACTTCCTGCTTGATTGATCTTGATGAATATGGGGTTACAAGAGTTGATCCACCTCGAGATCGTAATGGCTAAACCCTAAAGTCTAGCCTATGTGATATGATTCTGTTGTTGTCTCTATGGACTAAACCCTCCGGTTTATATATGCACCGGGTGGACCTAGCGTTTGTACATGATCACCTTGCAGAGGAAGGAAAGTTTTACACCCGGACTCTAAACTTGCTATTTTACACATATGGGAGTCCTATCCGGATACGAGAGATAGTCTTCATCGACAATCTTCATGGCCCACCAGTCCAGCCCATAATGAATGATCCGGCCACCTGAGGACCCCTTAATCCAGGACTCCCTCGGTAACCCCTGAACTAGTCTTCGATGACGATGAGTTCGGCTGGCGTACTATCTTCGGCATTGCAAGGCGGGTTCCTCCTCCCAAACATATTGAAGCAATATTCCCTACAAAAAGGTACTGTGTCCTGCTCTGCATGGTCAGTACAACCCTTAGCCACGAAGGCAAGGTATCGAAAAATGGATATTGTGTCTTTACTGACAACTTTTCAGCGAAGCGTCACGTCTGTCCCATTAATATATCGAACCGTTTTCTTTGGCTCCAATTTCGTGTTTTGAGGTATAGCCTCATTGGCACGTCTTGTCAAAGCAGAGATCATGCTCGCTTATTACGGGATCCTTATCAATGTGACGTGAGCATCTTAACCGCGCCTTACGCACGGCCTCGTTGGGAACCGGCTAGGTTTACGGCTGGAGTGGGGGGCGTTTAGCATTCACCGCTTATAAAAGCACTAAAATCTTACCATTTATCCCCACACTCTCCTCAAGCCCTAGTTCTGAAATCTCTCCAGCCCAAGCACCCACATCTCTTGCACCCTCAATCCTTAACTCCTCCACCACCGCTGCCCTTCCCAGCAATGGCTGGCTCCATCTCTAAAGGCAAGTGGGAGGCATCTTGGTCACGGAGAAGGCCGTGAAGAGCCTTCAGAGCGCGGGCTATCTTGTCGACGATGTGGCGCATCGAGCCCCGAGAAGGACCAAGTGATTCCCATTCGTAAGGCGGGTGAGAGGGTTGTATTCCTCTCGCACTTTATTCGAGGGCTGGGATTTCCTCTCCACCCCTTTGTATGGGGCCTCTTGTTTTTCCATGGGCTAGATTTCCATGATCTAGCCCTGAATTCAATTATCCACATATCCACCTTTATAGTGGTATGTGAGGCGTTCCTCCATGTCTCTCCACACTTCGGCCTATGGCTCAAAACCTTCAATTTGAAGCCGAAGGTGGTCAACGGGCAGCATGCGGAGTGCGGAGGCGCCATGGTAAGCAAAATCCCCAACGCCACCTGGCTAAAGGGGGCGTTTGTGGAGACGAATAAGATCTGGAAGTAGGAGTGGTTTTACATCACTCAGCCCGGCGACACCAAGTGGGCGGCGACGCCCGCATTTAGATCTGGACCCCCGGAGAGGCTAACCTCTTGAACCAACAAGAGTGCGGATTGGGGGTCTTAGGCGGAGGTACTGGCGCTCCAAAGCCACATCTCTGGCATGATCTCCAAGGGAACCCAACTCACAAATGTGATTCAGGTAATGCTCATCCATCTCATTCTTCCCTGCCAGCACTCGGACTCCTATATATGGGAGTTCAATCCGGAAGGGTCGCGACCCTTGAACATCTCTTCGGCACTACACACGAAGACATATGGAAGCATCTCTTCAAGGCCCATAAGGGGTCGCCGGAGGAGACTGAGGACAGGGGCTTCAGTACCGCACTCACTGCATCAGAGGTAATTAGAATTTCTGCCGAATACATACTCCACCCATGCTTCAATTATAACAGGAGTTAGAGTTCTTGCGTTCTATCCAGGCCTGGACGAAAAAGGAAGAGCGGATCAAGTGTCCGGCTCCCCTACCAGAGGACCCAAAGACGCCTTGAGTGACGGCGATGTTGGTCCCGGTGTCGTACAAGGCGCCGGAGAAGAAGGCCAAGAAGAAGGGCAAGGAGGTCAAGAGCGACCCCCGCCTTGCTGGCCCTGCGGACACAAGGTCCGAAGAAACAGGCTCCCAACTCTCTCCCGAAGACGGGGAGAAAGAGGAGGAAGAAGAGGACCCCTCCCCCCATCCTGAAAAAGGGGAGGAAAAGAGCGCCCCCTGCTAACGCGGGCAAGGTCGTGCCCAGGAAGAAGCTGAATCTTCCTGACAGTTCGGACTCATCGTCCGGACACAGCTATCAACTTCAGCCCAGGATCAAGCCCCTAGCTGAATCATAAGTATTTAAACTGCTTATATTCTGATAATTTTCCTTTTCAGCATCTAATATTTATTTTGCCTTTATATAGCCCTCAGCACGACATCCCCGTGGCTTCACTGTCCTCGGGGAATTCTCTAGCGTCTGGAGAGACGGAGAGCGATACGCTTTCGCGGGGCTCGTCGGCCACCGTAGGGATACCGAGGTGTCCTCTCTACAAACCCCCCTACTCCAATACGTAGGAGTGGGGCGGGTGAAAGGGCGTCCGAGGTCAATCCCTCGGTCGCTGTCGACCAAGGGGAAGCGATCCCCATGGTGACCGAAGACGGGGGGCCCAAGCAATCCGGGGCCCCGTCGAACACAGTTCCGGAGTCCAGTGCGGCTTTGGAAACAAGAGACAAGCCCCCCGTGATGGGGAAGGGAGCAACTGCTCCTATGGCGCCTGCCGTCAATCCGGAGGCGCCGAACACTCTGGAGGGAGCACTGCAAAGTGCTTCCATCGTAGAGGACCACCGCACTCTAGTGAGTGCGGTCATGGAGAAGATCCAGTCCGTCAAAGGCGGACTGAACGAAGCTTTCAACAGCCTACTAACAGGCTTTGAGGTATGCGACGTAATGTTTCTTCAAAGAGAACCTTTTATTTTAGATATAGCCCCTGATGCTTTGTTTGATTCTAAACATAATCAGACGAAGCATCCATGTTATAGCATATGATAGAGCTGAACTATGTATTTTGTGCTCGGACAGGCTTCTCTAGTTGCGGCATCTGCCCGAGCCGTAGAGGTTTCCGAGTTAAATCGGAAACTTACACTAGCTGACGAAGAGCTTGTCCGCATTAACAAGCGTTTTGATGAAATGCATAGTATGCGGGTTTAAGAAATTGAAATTTTAGCACTTTATACGTGTGAATTTTTTTTTATATGTTCTTGTGAAACAGCTGACGCAGCTATGGTCGGGGCCCTGAAGGGTGAGGTTGCGACGGCCAAGGAGGAGGCCAGAGCGAGCAAGGTAGCCACCGATAAAGTGACTGCCGACCTGGAGGCCTAGAAGGCCCTATGTCAGCACCACGAGGCTCGGGTGACCGAAGTCGAAGTCGAGCTGCAATATGCTATTCGCAAATGCGATGCATTGGAGCAGACAAATTCAGATCAAGTATCCGAACTCACTGCGGCAGTTAATGCTGCCAAGGAGGCGCGGACAGAGTCGCACAATGCTCAGGAAGAGATAAAACAAGCGCGTCAAATATCAGCTGGTAAGGTTTTTCTCTTGCAGAGCATCTTTAGAGGTCAGAGGTATCTTGGGCTGACACGATTGTGGAGTTCTCCAGGCGTGTTTGCGGATCTCCCGAGGAGCATCGCCGACATCGCCCAATACTTCCGAGCCCAGAAGAGGAACAACACGGAGAAGTTGTTTTGGTCGTAGTTCCTTGCGCCAAACCATCCGGTGCCCCAGAATGACCAAATGAAGCAGTTGGTCGAGCTGCACAACATGGCAGGTACGACCATGAATGACCAAATGAAGCAGTTGGCCCGCTGATCCAATCCCATGTAGTTACTTCGGATTGGTGAAGAAGCGAGTTGAAGCGAGTCCGCGGGTCGATGCTATTAAGCGCTCAGCCTGCATAGAGGGTGCTCGGATGGCCTTTGCCCGCGTGAAGGTGCATTGGGCAAAGATGAAGGCCACGGAGATAGCCACCGCTGGCCCCCCACAGGGCAAGGATCACCGCAAGCCCGAAAGGTACTTCGGCGACGTCCTAGAAGGAGCTCGCCTTGTAGAGGGCCAGTGCTCAAAGGATATAGTCTTTGAGTGATTGTATTAGGATTGAAGGACTAAGCCTATGTGCCGACGTATATAAATTTTGCGCTTCTATATTTATGAGCGACTTTTTCCTCCTGTGCGGCTGTTTATTTAAATTTGAAAGTTTCCAGTCGTCGGCTTCAGCCCCATGTAAATATTACACGAGTGTTCGGTAACACGCATGAACACTCTTTATCCAACGTCTTGGTCTGTATAGGAGGTGTCTGTGGAGCGAACCAGACAATCAGACTATGTGGTTTTATTGCTTTCACTTAGCCATAGAAGCTTGACTAGTGGGGCTAAGTACTAGCCCCTGGTGCGTACAAGGCTTTTCGAACTATAGTGCATGTTTGACGCGGCTGGGCGAAGACCAGCCCCTCGTATAACATGGAATGGATTGCTATCGATCGTAGTATAACACTAGGTCACCGAATCACTTGACCGGCCCTCGCCTCATCATGACAGACAGTTTTCGGATTTCTCTACCGAGGTACTTGGCCGGACGAACTAGAAGTACAATCGCAGTAGTTCTCCCTTTACTACCTTAGCCGAACAATGCGGAATGTAAGGTGGCAAGCACAAAAGCCGGGCAACCCAACTATAGACCAAAGACATGATTCAGAGCCGATGCAGATAATGCAATATCCGGGACGCCAAACAGTTCCTTATAGGTGTTCAGAGTTTTTGGAGGCGTGCCAGGCTGAGTACAACCCTCGGTATAAAGTCCAGGTATTATGGCATATGCAACAATCTGACTTGGGGGTGGAGAATACAGGTGGTAAAATAGAAACTCCAAGCGAATTGGAACCAAACTGCTTCTTTTATATCCCGTTTAAGACGGCAAGCCGTGAGGTTACATATAACGCCAATAACAGCCTCGGGCATTTGACATGCCAAAAAGTAAAAGAGAAGAAAAGAGAAGAAAAAGGTTTACATAGAGCCTGAATCTAAAAATGAAATTTCACCCCGCGGCCCTGCTTCATGTCTGCGCCTTTTCTTCCTTGGTGGTATGTCCTTGAGAAGGAGGATTATGATGGCTTCCTGTAGAAAATAAAAAGGAAAAAGCAGGATTCTAGAAAAGGATATACTGTACGGTCGTAAACAATGTAGGTTCTTTTAAACGAACCTCAAAAAGAACATGTATTTTAGAGTCCGAATAGGGTCAAGCCGAACTATGGACTATTTGTATGTTGTGTGCCCCCAGCGCCGCCCAAGGTATTTTAAGGGCATAATTGTGTACGCGAGGTACGTATGCTACCACCTTATGGGGCAGTCGGTAGGGGCACAACTGCTAATCGAGCTCAGGTTCTTCTGAGCTGCTGCATTGTAGTGCGGACCAGACACGTTTAGCCGTGTATGTGGTCTTGACGACCGATGAGCTATTCGGCCTAAATAAGCTGCTTTGAACCTCGGCCGCTAGGGCCGTAGTGTCTTCCTCTGTACGGAGGGAGCGCTCCATGTTTCCATTGACCGTGATGACGTCGCGTGGTCCAGGCATTTTGAGCTTTAAGCAGGCATAATGCGGGACTGCATTAAAGCGGGCGAAGACCATTCTTCCGAGTAGTGCATGATAGCCACTTTGGAACGGAGCGATGTCGAGGATTAACTCTTCGCTTCGGAAGTTATCAGGGGAGCCGAATACGACTTCCAATGTCAATGAGCCCGTGCAACATGCTTCTATGCCTGGTATCACTCCTTTAAAGGTAGTGCTGCTGGGCTTAATTCTTAACAGGCCTATCCCCATCTTGCGGACAGTGTCTTGGTATATCAGATTGAGACTGCCGCCGCCATCCATAAGGACTCGAGTGAGATGGTATCCGTCAATTATGGGGTCAAGCACTAAGGCCGCCGAACCTCCATGACGGATACTGGTTGGATCATCCCTACGATAAAAGGTGATCGGGCAAGCCGACCATGGGTTGAACTTGGGGGCGACAGGCTTGACGGCATAGACGTCCCGGAGTGCGCGCTTGCGCTCCCTCTTGGGGATATGGGTGACGTAGATCATGTTCATGGTTTTCACCTCCGGTGAAAATTTCTTCTGTCCCCCCCATGTTCGGCTGGCGAGGTTCATCCTCGTCTTCGCTTTGAGGTCCTTTCCGCTTGTGTTCGGTGTTTAGCTTGCCGGCCTGCTTAAAGACCCAACAGTTACAGTTGGTATGAGTTGCAGGTTTATCAAGGGTGCCATGGATCTGGCAAGGCCTGTCTAGTATTTTGTCCAAGCTGGATGGACTATCCATGTTGCCTTTAAATGGCTTCTTCCGTTGACTGGGCCTGGAGCCACTGAATCCGGCATTTACCGCCATGTCTTCTGTGCTTCCAGTATTTTTTTGACGCTTGTTTTTATTGCGATGTGGCTTGCCATTGCCATCCCTGACTTCAGATGTGCCAGGGTCGCTGGTGTTGTTGCTGCTACGACCAGCCAGCTGTTCTCGCCCGCGCAAAAGCGGGTCATGAGTGTAGTTAGGGTTGTCATTGTTCTTGGCTTCTCTTGGCTGAGGTGTCTAGCCAGCCATTCGCCCCGGACACTGTGTTTGAATGCCGCTAAGGCTTCGGTGTCCAGACAGTCTACAATTTGGTTATTTTTAGTTAAGAATCGATTCGGGCTGACTCCCGGGGTTGCTGGACTATATGACTTAAATCATCAGCATCCGGGGGGCGGACATAGGTCCCTTAAAAGTTGGCCCGAAAAGCATCCTCAAGTTCTTCCCAGCTTCTGATAGAGCTCTCTAGGAGGCTGTTTAACCAGTGTCGAGCTGGTCCTTTCAACTTGAGAGGTAAGTATTTGATAGCGTGGAGATCGTCCCCACGAGCCATGCGTATGTGAAGAATAAAGTCTTCTATCCATACAGTCGGGTCCGTTATTCCATCGTACGCCTCGATGTTTACGGCTTTAAACACTTCTGGAAATTCATGATCCATCACCTCAGCGGTGAAGCACAGAGGGTGTGAAGCACCCCTGTATTTTGCGATGTTGTGGCGTAGTTCGGACGGTATTGGTGTTCGGTGTTGGCTCCGAACTGAAATGTGACCGGTCTGTTTGGCTTGATAGCCACCGCCCCGTGTGTGGGTACGTTCCCTTGGTCTGTAGATTGATATGGTCTGGCCAGCCTTTTTATTCAGGTCCTGATGTAGATCGTAATTATGGCCCTGAGCCGATGTATCCTTGCATTTACGGTGAGGAGGTGCGGGCTTGTGTACGGTGTTGCTGGCTGCTTTGTCTCGTCCACGGGGTGGTCGGTCCGGTTGATCCGTCTAATCATACTTCGGCGGAATTGGCGTTGGGGCCTCGTCGTCGAATTGGGGTAGCAGTTTGCGTTTAGGATGGCTCTTTGTTTGGCCCATATAGCCGTATCGTTCTTCAGCGTCTAGCACATCATTCCATCTCTCGTTGAGTGTATCCTGTTCGGCTCTATGCCGCCGCTGCTGCCTCTTCAGGATCCTTGCGGTGGCAATGAGCTATTGTTGAAAATGATTCTATTTGAGCGGTTCTTCTGGGACGATGAATTCTTCGTCTCCCAGGCTAATGTCCTCTTCGGGGACATGTTGATAATTGTTGTCATCCGCGTCGCTGTGATCGGCCAGCGGTTCTTCTGGACTGCGTTCGCTGTCCTCCCATTTGTCCTGCTCTATTGCTGGCTCTACAGGGTCATCGGCTTGTTCCGATTCGTCATTGTCTTCAGTGACAGTATTACTCTCTTTCCCTTTACGGTGTCGAGATCGACGCTTCTGACGCCGGCGTTTGGGAGGTTCATCGACGGGCTTGTCCTGTTCTGGATTGGTGTCGTCGTCGCCCTCCTTCTCGTTGGGTGTGTCCACCATGTATACATCGTACGTAGAAGTAGCCGTCCATCGCCCGGTTGCGGGCGGTTTGTACTTAGATCGACTTCGACATCGTGGTCCATCCCATCGATGTCTTCAGAAGCGTAATCTAATAGACCGGTTAAGTCGTCGATCATGGCTACCAAGTGGGTGGTGGGTGGGGAGCAAAATTCCCTATTCTCAGCCTCCAGTTCAAACTGGGCATAATTCAGCTGGGAGTCCTCTGCCAGGGAGAGAGATTTTAGTAAGTCCAGCTCTTCGTCTAAGGGCGAGCGCGGGACATGTGTTCGGATATCTGCAGGGCTGAGTTCGGTAACAGTCGTTCGATCGATCCCGAAAGATGCAGGTCCTAAGAGTTTGGAACTCGTGGTCGGAGACGAGTCCGCAGTGACGGTGGAGGGAATCTCGCTCAAGGTTGGGTCTGTGTGCGGCTCAAGCGCTGCTAAGTTTGCGGTCTCTGTGGCAGGGTTGATCTTCCCGTCCTCGGATGAAGCGATCTGCTTCGGATCTAAGGCCAGAGTTGCTGCAATTGTTACCCCCTGGATGGGGTCCGATGACAGATCTAGGTCATGTTCATCGTGGTGGCAGGGAACAACTGCCATGGGTGCGAATCCGTCGAAGATCAAATCTCCACGGACGTCAGCAACGTAGTTTAGGCTCCCATCTGATCTAATGACCATGAGCATAGCTGTCAACCTGCTCGAGGTGGCCTTCAGTACTCTCAATGAAAGCACCAATGTCAGTGTCAAAACCGACAGATCTCGGGTAGGGGGTCTCGAACATGCGTCCGAGGATTAATGGTAACAGGAGACTGGGAACATGATGTTTACCCAGGTTCGGGCCATCTCAATCGAGGTAATACCCTACTTCCTGCTTGATTGATCTTGATGAATATGGGGTTACAAGAGTTGATCTACCTCGAGATCATAATGGGTAAACCCTAAAAGTCTAGCCTATGTGATATGATTCTGTTGTTGTCTCTACGGACTAAACCCTCCGGTTTATATATGCACCGGGGGGGGCTAGGGTTTGTACATGATCACCTTGCAGAGGAAGGAAAGTTTTACACCCTGACTCTAAACTTGGTATTTTACACATATGGGAGTCCTATCCGGATACGAGAGATAGTCTTCATCGATAATCTTCACGGCCCACCAGTACAGCCCATAATGAACGATTCGGCCACCTGAGGACCCCTTAATCCAGGACTCCCTCACCATGAAGAAGCCAAAGGCGCCCGAGAGCGCCTCAAGAAATATGTTGAGAAAACAGTCCAAGCCCACAATGAAGGCTTGAAGAGAAAAGCTCTTGGGTGTCCAACACTTGATCCGAAGATGATTAAGAAGACAAAGAAGAAGCCAGTGACTCGTGTTGCCGAGGCTTCAAGGCAAGAGATTCCTAGAATTATCTTCCCGTCAAATTTTGCTGGCCGGAAGCCATCTGCCTTGTTTGTTGCTCAAGAAAGGCAGAAGACTAAGCTTGTTGAAGCGGAAGCACGCAAGCATAAGCAAGCTGAAGCCACTACTCCCTCCCCCACACAAAAGCGTCGCAAGACGAAATTTCAAAGGATTCACGCAGGGCCCAAGTGCCTCCAACTCATCAGCAATCCGCTCAAGGGGATCCTATGTTTGTTGAACCCATTTTTGTTGTTCCACCTGCCTCAACCAATACTGAAAGACGTGTTGTGATACATGATCCTACTCCCACATAGGCTCAACAAAAGGAAAGATATTCCAGGTGTTCACTTCACCGTAGCTGAAGACAATTGTCATGAAGACAATGTACATCAAGATGATGCGGTTCTTCCTCAGCTCCAGTCTAAACCCCACATTGTATCATCGCATGTTTGTTAGAACAGTGAGCAAATAAGCATTGGCAATCCTCCAACGCAAATAATTCTTGATGATTTCTGGGAAGGGCAACAACCTAATTCACCACTTCATGAAGTGATCCCCACGACCAAATCAAGTTACCACACTAGTACTTGAGTCACTACAAACATCACCAGTAACCATGGAGGAAGATTCAACATCTTCATAAGTGTCGCCCTCATTTCGAAGGCTTCGCAAAGGCCCAAGGCCCTCCTCCTCCATGTCGAGCATTCATGAAGAGGAAGTGTGACTTTCGACTTCTATTGCACAAGAGATCATACAAGAAGTTATACCTACTAGCACTAGCACTGAGCTTGAAGCCAAACAAGTTGAAGACATTTCAGCCGCATCAGCCGATGACAATCAAACTCCTGCTGCTGGAACCACTTCTGCCACTATGACTTCTAAGGCTGTTAACACTACTTCTAAAGACAATGAGCCTGAAGCCAATGAAGCTGAAGATAGTAAAGCGACTCTGGATGAAGATATTTCTCAGCCTGAAGTCAATGATGGCATAGTCTTGGCTGAAGACAAATCAGGGCCTGTAGTTCAACCGGTTCGCATCCAATGGCCAAATCTCACTCCTCATGAAAATGGACCCTAGTATGAGTTCAACGTCAACTATAGGCCTCAGATTAAGAAGCCAATGCCTAGACTGCCAAGGCTTCGTAGTGCTGCTTCCACTGATTGCACCTTCAGCGTCTTAAGCTTTAGAGAGCACAACACCTTCTTTGATCACGCTAAGAACCCCTACAACAAACCATGTATATCTTTAGATAGGTTTTGGAGCCATCTGTAGCGAAGTTATTACATGTGCATGCTCTACGATAAAGACATGATTCATTCTCACAAGCGGCTTAGTCTTGAAGCCATGTCTGATATAACATGCTTTGATCAAGCATTGGAATGCTTCAAAGATGTTGGACTATTACCCTTAGTCGTCGACAATGAACATTGGAATGAGGAGCTAATCCTCCGATTTACACAACTCTCCATGCCTCGGGCTACAACATGGATCCCAACACTTAGGTCCTTGAGTGGATGACATGAGATGTACACCATAAGGTTCATACTCATGAGCTGTTTGAGCTCACCAACTTACCAATTCATGAAGACAACTATAATCCAGGTTGTGGAGCCTATGAAAAATAAGTCAAAATCATCTTCCACAAGCCTGAGCCCAACATGACTGAGATGCTCACAATGATAAAGCCAATGCCAATTGAAGTTGACTGCCCGAGTGAATTCCTTGTTAAGGACCTTGAGTATTTTCCTCACACGATTTATCTACCATGTCCTTAATGGCATAAGATTCAACATGCATGACTTCTTCATCAGACAACTTGCGACTTCTAGCATGGATCTGGTTGGACTCAGGTTTTACGCGCCATGGATCATGCGCCTCATCAAGGTTTTTAACTATGCAATATGAACCCTCTGGTCATACACATCACATTTTTCTGCCCAAGTTGATGCTCCTCATGAAGATATATGTCCTTCAACAGATAAAGGCCCATGACTTATGGAGCCAAGCCACTCCGCACATATGAAGCCATTCATCTTCCTAACGTGGCTTCCGCTTCTGGTCTTGTTGGTCAGATTTGGCAACCTCATTAGGCCAATACTGAAGCCACTGACAACATTGTACCTCAGCGGCCACAGAAGCGTGCAAGGGTCATGACTGAAAGGGAACTTCTAGTTTCTTCACCAAAAACATGACAATCATCATCTCTGGCAAAAGTGTCAAATGCAAAGTCTTCTAAGTGACATCAATCGCATCCCAAACCTCTCCACTAAAAATGCATTTCCTGCTCATGAAGCGAATCATCGCGCTTGGAAAAGCCTCATTCTACTATGCTCTGAAGATGATCTTGCTGCTGATGGCTTCAAGGAAAGCTTCAAGTTTGGGTCCAAGCACCCAAAAATTGAGAAGTGGCGTGCTACACCGTCTCTTGAAGATTTTGATTACTCTTCTTTGGTGCCCACAGTTCATGCTCGATTTATTGATGAAGACAATGATGCCACTTCTCCAACTATGACTTCACTACATCTAGATGTTGTGTCAGGCCCTTCTGCACCGCCCAACATCAGCATTGACCCAGCTGCACAACCATCTTCACCACCGCCTTCCAGGAATGCTTAGACGCTCTATGTCTCCAAACCTCTTTGGTCATTTGATGACGGGGGAGAAGCATACGAGTTGATAGTCTCCAAGAGGGCATATTGGGCTGGGCGTTGCTTATTTTGTTAATTTTGCAATTCCAGTTCGTGAACATTTGTCGTTTTGAGTTGTAAACTTAAATCCCGATGGACATCTGCTACATTTGTGTAATGCCCAGGATGGAGTTATACCTCCTACGTGTCGAGGCACGACTTAAAGGCATAAGTCCATCCTAGAATGATCTCAAGTTTGGTAATCTTTGCACAACTCATGTAAAAGAGGGATAGTAAACTGAAAATAGTTGGCTTACAATCGCCACGTCACAGAATTACAGAACAAGTCTCAAACATCATACATTAAGAGCACTACAACCCTCTAAGGGCAAAAGTCAAATGTCAAAGTACCAAACTCAGATAAATAAACCACAGGCGGATCGAATCCTAGTAAGAGACTCCACTACTGATCGTCCGGGTAGCGCACGTAGTAACGACTACGCTCCTCGTCGTACTCCCAATCCAGCTCGGTGCCATCACCTGGATAGCTCACAGCTGGACCTGCATCTGGTGTGTGAAGTAACTGTGAGCCACAGAGGACTCAGCAATCCCGTCTCCGGGTAACAGAACTATCAAAGCCTTTGGGTGAGGGAAAGGCTGAAGAAAGAACAAGTCTGCAGCAGCAACTAGCATCTAGCTTACGCAAGTGAGAGCGAGAAGAGAAGGCATCGGCGAGAAGTGATCACGAAGTGATCCTAGCTACAAGCTCCACAATCATAACCCCTCCGTGTTCAACTCCCGAATCCCTATTCGGAAATTGACAGTCACGGAACTCACGCTGGTAGTGTATTAGTAACATTGTGTCAAGTTATCTACAACCGGAATTAACAAGCTCCCATCTGCCACATAACCGCGGGCACGGCTTTCGAAAATTCAAACCCTGCAGGGGTGTTCCAACTTGACCCATTACAAGCCCACGATCCGCGGAGTCGCAACTCCAAAGTGGGAAGACCCGAGTATCCTCGGAATCCCGTGCTCAAGATATACCGAGCTAAGGTAAGGCTAATCCAGCAAATCCTCCCGGCGTGTCGACACCCTGATAGTAGCCGCGCATATCTAAGTCTCAGGACACGACCGGATGGGTGAAGCTACGGGTTTTTACCAGACCTTGAGTTTCCTCGAGGTGGCCCCGCAGGCTCCCCGTTTCGGACCAACACTCATGTGGAGCACTGGCCCGGGGTTGTTGATTAAGAAAGAGGGTTAATTACTCCCTATGCAAGTTTAGTTTGTTATTAGGCAAATAGTACCAATGTTGGGATTTGCTGAAAAAGACTTAGCACTTAGCGGTTTATCGAGGGGGTCCCATACACCCCAACCGTGTTAGGAACGCATAATCAAGGAACATAAAACCGGCTTATACGGATCCTAACGGCATGAGTGGAACAAATCACCAAGCAAAAGGCTTAGCCTTCCACCCTTGCCAATATATAGGTGATTTCATTTTAAGCATTTAGATAGTGTGATATAACCCAACCAAACTTCAACATGGAGCAAGCATCTTCACTTCACCTGCAACTAGCAACGCTATAAGAAGGGCTGAGCGAAGCGTACTTAGCCAAGCAACGGTTTGCATAGGTAGGTTGGTTAAACATGGCAATTGGTTACAAGTAGGAGGCTGACAAGAAGAACATGGGCATCGAGGCAAAACTATAGATCGAGACTACTAGCAATAGGCAAAGATAGTAATGTTATCGGGGTTCGGTCATCTTGCCTGAAGAGAAGTCGTTCGGATCGTAAGAAGGGTCCTCGTGCTCAACCTCGTTGGAAACCTCGTGCTCAACTTCGTACCTGGTCTCAGCTTCCGGCTCTAAACAAAACAATCACACCAAGCACCAATCAACAAGATGCAATGCGCACTCGAAAAACATGAATGCATGATGGATGCACTAAGGATGCACATGGAGCACGTAAAATATCACTCAAGCAAAACACCTCAAAACAAGATAACAAGCTGATATTATTAATCTACACAGAAAATCACCCAAGTTTGATATAAGATTCGCTGAAATCGGAGTTACGGGCTAAAAGTTATGCCCGAAACAAGATTTGAGCGAAAGCTGAAAATTACAGCAACATAGCATCTTTGGAGCTCAAAATAATTAAGCTACAGCACCCAAAAAGCATGGCAAAGGACTTGAACACAAACTAGATATAAAGTACAGCAACTAGGTCCAAAGTGCACCCCCAACGGAGTCACGGATCAATAGCAATGATCTTGGACATATTGAACTTTACAATAAAATTCTGGCAGCAGAATTTTATTGAAACTTTAGAGCAAAAGATAAACATGCTACAGCCACTCAAATGGACATGTGAGGACATGGATGGAAAGAAAACAATATATACTACAAGGAACAATCAAAATCCACCCCAAAACTATCATGCTTTGCCCTACAACATCACACGAACATGGCATCGGAACGTTACAGATTTCAGACTTAGTGAAAATTCACTAAGTCCTAAAACAGCAATATCATCATAGCACCAAAAAGAGCATGTTTAAGTCACCTCGAAACTAAACATGGCAAAGGGTAAGCACCTCATCAAAGTGCATATGAAGGTGATCCCGAAACACACAAGCATGCATCATAGAGGTGAACATAACGATTACAACGAGCTCAACAAGATGGCATTTCATAACAAGTGAAACACAACAAGTGAACATGGCACTTGGCAACGAAGATAACAAGGCAACAATAAATCTACCATGCAACCTATCACACACAACACGTAGTTCGTGGCAAGACGAACACGTGGACATGTCATTTGCATCGTTTGGACAAACGAGCTAAAAGATATCACATGTCAAAGGTGGCATGAAAATAACACATAACAGCAGTTTTTATCATGATGCACTCTTGCAACAGCAAAACAAGTGTCTAGATGACATCTATCATGCATGACAACAACAGGTAAAACGTAGAGGACATCTCCACGAACATCTGGACATGCTACACGCGCAAAACGGAGCAACAGGCACAAAGTTAGAGCAGTTCAAAGATCGCATCTCAGAACAGAAAAACTGGACTTAGTGGAAATAAAGTCAACCTCTCTAGATCGGATCTGAGAAAAAAAACACGGAGACGGGCCGGCGGCTGGATCTGGCCCGGAACTGTGCGGTGCGGCGGCGGCCCGATCCGGCGCGGGGCGGCCCGGCTGCGCGGAGGGGAGGGCCCGGCGCGCGCGGCGGCGAAGGGAGGCCCGCCTGGCCTCGGCTGCGGCCCGGCGCGGGCGACTGTAGCGATGGGCCGACGAGGGAGGCGATGGAGGGCCCAGCCGGAGGCGCTGGCCCGGCTGGCGAACGGGCCGGCCGGCTCGGCGAAGTACGGGCCCGGCGCGAGGAGGTCGCGGCCTGGGAGAGGCGAGGTGCAGTGCGACGCGGGGAAGGCGATGGGCCGGCGATCTGGTCCCCCAGTACGGGATCCGGCGCGGGGAAGCGACGTACGGGCCCGGTCGAAGTGGTCCACTGGCGCGCCCGTCGCTGCGCAGCGGTGCGAAGCGGTGCGGTCGGCTCGATCGACGCGGGAGGTGCCAGAAGGAGCCGGCGCTGGCGGGCGTTGACCTCGCGCGTGCTTCGAGGGATCCCGGCGGCTGGGCTGCTGCTGATTCGAAAGAAAAACTGGATCCTCTCGGGATCTGGAGAATTTCTAGGGATTGGATCTGATAAAAGGAAAAAAAAAAGAAAGTGGAGAAGGGGGAAGAAGAAGGGGATGCCCAAATAGACTAGGGGGGGTCTATATGTAGCAGTTTTTAGGGTTAGGAGGAGTTTTAGGGGCGCTAGGAGCCCTCCGATCGCGATCCGACGGATCCGATCGCGGGGATAGAATAAAAGGGCCTAGACGGAGATAAAAGAATGCAACAGGGGTGTTTCCGGGACACGAAGTGAAGGCACATCGGACCCACACGAACAACGGATGGAAAAGTCAACGGAGTCCAAACGAGACGAGATTTGAGAGGCGGGTTGCACACAACAAAACAACAACACATAACACAACCTCGCGGCACACCGGTAACGAAAAACGCCCGAACAACAAAGTAGGCCTACGGGACGTCACGGACACGTGAGGGAGCTCCGGAACGCGAAACGGACAACGGGAAGAAACACGACGAACCGGATGCAACCCACAACACAAATGCAATGCGATGCACATGTCTACATGATATGAATGAAATGCCACACACTCACACAACAAAACGACGAAAGCCCGAAAGACAAAGAACCCAAAATGGAAATAGATGAAGCCGGAGATATATTATATACCCAAAAGGGAAAGTATTACATTCGGGGCATTACAAACTCTCCTCTACTACAAAAAGATCTCGTCCCGAGATCTAGGACTGGAAAAAGGAAGGGTACTCGGAACGAAGATGATCTTCTCGTTCCCAGGTAGCTTCTCGGTCTGTGTGATGTGACCACTTGACTTTCAGAAACTTGATGGACTTGTTGCGAGTCTTGCGTTCGGTTTCTTCGAGAATGGCAACTGGATGCTCTCGGTAGGAAAGGTCTTGTTGAAGATCAATCTCCTCAAACGGAATCATGCGCTCAGGTGCCTTGAAGCATTTGCGGAGTTGAGACACATGGAAGACTTCATGAACATTTGCAAAGTTGGAAGGGAGCTCGAGCTGATAGGCTAGATCGCCTCTTTTGCCAAGAATCTTGAAAGGACCGACGTATCTAGGAGCAAGTTTTCCTTTGATACCGAATCTTTGGGTTCCTTTCATCGGAGAAACTCGGAGATAGACATGATCACCGATGTCGAAAACCAAATCACGATGCTTTCCGTCATAGTAGCTCTTCTGACGCGACTGAGCGGCCTTGAGATTCTCATGTATGACTTTGCACATTTCTTCGGCTTCAGAGATCAAGTCATTGCCAAGAAGTTGGCGTTCACCTGTTTCAGACCAGTTGAGAGGGGTACGGCACTTTCTGCCATAGAGAATTTCAAACGGTGCTTTGCCTGCACTTGCTTGAAAGCTGTTGTTGTAAGAGAACTCGGCAAATGGAAGGCAGTCTTCCCATTTCATGCCGAAGGAGATGACACAGGCTCTGAGCATATCTTCTAGGATCTGATTCACACGCTCGACTTGACCACTAGTCTGAGGGTGAAAGGCAGTGCTGAACCTGATCTTCATGCCCATGGCGGACTGAAAGGAGTCCCAGAACCTTGATGTGAACAAGCTGCCACGGTCTGAGGATATCACTTGAGGAATGCCATGTAGGGACACAATTCTGGAAGTGTACAGCTCTGCAAGTTGAGCTGCATTGATTGATTCTTTGACTGGAAGAAAGTGAGCGACTTTGGTAAGCTTGTCAATCACCACAAAGATAGCATCATTGCCTCGCTTGGATTTAGGAAAGCCAGTGACGAAGTCCATCTCAATGTGGTCGAAGTTCCACTCAGGAATAGGAAGAAGTTGGAGAAGACCGGCTGGACGTTGATGTTCTGCTTTCACTCTTCGGCATACATCACATTCATTCACGAATTGGGCAATCTCCCTTTTCATGCGTGTCCACCAGTAAGATTGCTTGAGGTCTTGATACATCTTGGAACTGCCAGGATGAATGGAAAGGAGAGAGTCATGAGCTTCTTCCATTATGAGCTTCCTGAGATCACCTTTGGGAACAACGAGTCTGTCCACGAAGAACAAGGTATCTCTCTCATCAACACGGAAGCACTTATATTTTGGAGTGCCCTTTGCAATCCCATGTTTCACCTTCTTCACCATGGTATCACTGAGCTGGGCCTCACGGACTTGATCTTCCAAGGTAGGAGCAATTTGAAGATTTGCAAGAAAACCCTGCGGAACAACTTGAAGGTTGAGCTTCCTGAAAGCTTCACAAAGCTCAGGCTGGTACGGCTTGATAAGAAGGCTGTTGCAATATGCCTTTCTGCTCAAAGCATCTGCAATCACATTCGCCTTGCCTGGAGTGTATTCAATGCTGGGGTTGTACTCTTGGATCATTTCGACCCAACGAGTCTGGCGGAGGTTCAGATGCGGCTGTGTGAATATGTACTTCAAGCTCTTGTGATCAGTGAAGATGTCGACCTTTCTGCCCAACAACAGATGTCTCCACGTAATCAGAGCATGTACCACAGCTGCTAGCTCGAGATCATGTGTGGGATAGTTCTTCTCACTTGGCTTGAGCTGCCGAGAAGTATATGCCACAATTTTCTTATCTTGCATAAGCACACCACCAAGGCCTTGAAGAGAAGCGTCACAGAACACTTCATAGGGCTTGGTTTCATCCGGAGGAGTCAGAACTGGAGTAGAGACAAGCTTCTCTTTGAGGGTTTTGAATGCCACTTCACACTCGGGAGACCAAAAGTATTTGACATTCTTCTGAAGCAGGTTGGAAAGAGGCTTGGCAATCTTGGAGAAGTTCTCCACAAACCTTCTGCAATAGCTGGCAAGACCCAGAAAACTGCGGAGCTGTTTGACGTTCTGAGGAGCTTCCCAGTTGACAATTGCTTCAACTTTCTCGGGATTAACCGCAATACCGTCAGCTGAGATAATGTGGCCCAGGTACAAAACCTTATCGAGCCAAAACTCGCACTTGGAGAACTTGGCATAGAATTTATGCTCTCGGAGTCGATCAAGAACCAGACGCAAGTGCTTTTCGTGATCTTCTTCATTCTTGGAAAACACCAGAATATCATCCAGATACAAAAGCACGAATTCGCCAGTATAGGGGTTGAAGATGTAATGCATCATCCTTGAAAAGGTAGGAGGAGCATTGGCGAGACCGAAGGACATGACGGTATACTCGTATGAACCGTAGCTCGTTCTGAAGGCCGTCTTGGGAATGTCTTCCTCGCGAATGCGAATTTGATGGTAGCCCATTCGGAGGTCAAGCTTAGAGAACACTTTAGCTCCTTTGAGCTGCTCAAAGAGTTCGTTGATGTTGGGGAGCGGATACTTGTTCTTAATCGTCTTCTTGTTCAATGGCCGGTAGTCAACACAGAGACGCTCCGTGCCATCTTTCTTCTTGACAAATAAGACGCCACAGCCCCACGGAGATGTACTCGGTCTGATGAGACCCATACTCTCCTGCTTATCAAGCTGCTTCTTCAATTCCTTCAATTCATCCGGAGAGAGCTTGTAAGGACGCGGCAAGCAGGTTCAGTGCCCGGCTCGAGTTCAATGACAAACTCCACCTGACGGTGTGGAGGCATGCCTGGAAGATCTTCTGGAAAGACGTCTTGATATTCATTCACCACTGGAATTTGCTCTATGGCATTAATTTCACCCTTATCATTAAGAGAGAAAAGCCGAATAGTATTATCCCTGGAGGCGAAGATAATCACATCTTCATCAGAATGAGTCAACTTGACTTCCTTCTGTGCACAATCAATGTGAGCATCGTGCTGAGAAAGCCAATCCATTCCGAGAATGAGGTCAATATCAGAATGACCAAGAACCACCGGAGAAGCCAAAAATCGATAATCACCCATGCGAATAGAAACATCCGGAGCAAATATGTTGGAAGTCATACGTCTCCCCAGAGAAATAACTTGCAACTTCTGAGGCAGACTTTGGATGTCAATATTATTCTTGGATGCAAATGGTTGAGACATGAAAGAGCATGATGCACCCGAATCAAATAACACTTTAGCTGGGATAGAGTTCACTGGAAGGTTACCCAAAATGACATCGGAAGAAGCCTCCGCTTGTGCTGCATTCATCAGATTAACCCTTGCAGACTTTGGATCATGCTTGACAACAGCTGAACTCATAGGTGGAGGAGGAGGAAGACGCTTCGGATTCGGACATCTGTTGGCATAGTGACCTTTCTTAGTGCATTTGTTGCAAGTCACTTCTGAGAGAGGACGGAAAAGAGAGCCACTGGACTTGGAGCCTTGAGACTGAAACTGCTTCTTCGACTGGTTGCTCGGGTTGGGTGGGTGGGAGAAACCACGACCACTAGAGTTCTTGTTGTTGGAGTTGTTGAAGTTGCTGGAGTTGTTGTATGGAGCTCGAATCACTGGAGGAGGAGGAAGCCAGAATTTCTGTTGTTTCGCAGCCAATTGAGACGATGAGGAAGAGTGAACAGCATCTCGAATTCTCTTCTTAGAAGCCTCCATCTTAAGCTGAGCTGCTTCTTGTTTCAAAGCCATGTTATAGAACTTATCGAATTCGTCTGGCTCGAACAAAGTGAGAGCAAGCTGAAGTTCATCTTTGAGACCTCCACGGAACTGATAGATTTTACTCTTTGCATCAGGAATGTCTTGCTTTGCATAGCGAGCGAGGTTTTGGAACTTGACATTATACTGATAGACTGTCATGGAGCCCTGCTTGAGGTTGCGGAATTGCTCACGCATACCCTCGATAACACTTGTAGGAATGTGATGCGAGCGGAAATCCTTGCAGAAATTCTCCCAAGAGATCACTTGACCCGGCCTTGAGTCTTTGTACTGCTGCCACCAGTCAGCTGCTTGATCTTTCAGTTGGAAGGCTGCAAACTTCACATAGTCATCTTCTTTCACGTTACTGCACTCAAAATGCTTCTTGATATCGGTTAGCCAATCTTCAGCATCAAGAGGGTCGACACAGTAACTGAAAGCTTTAGGATTGTTGGCCAAGAACTGGTTGAGGGTAGCATGGTGCTGCTGGAAGAAGTTGCCTTGATTGCCTGGAACACCCTGATTAGCTTGATTAGCTTGCATAGCTTGCATTTGCTGCATCATCTACATCATCAACTGAGTGTTCTGAGCTGTAGTCTGCATAATTGCTCTCCAAGCCTCAGGCGGAGGAGGAGGGGAAGGAGGACGTTCTGGGACCTCTTCCACCTCTGGGTTAGCATTCGGAACCCTCTTCGGAGCCATCCTGTAAGAGATGACCACGAATCAGCAATTGATTGACAAAAGGAATAAGCTGAATCAATGGAATGAATTGCAACAAGTCTTCACAATAATCATTCGAACAATAAGAACGAATGAAATCATCCGAACAAGAGGAACGAATGAATTTCTCAGTTAATTGATAACATCAGTCTTCACGAGAAGCCACATAGGGAACAAAAGGATAAAATAAGAAAAACAACAAGGTACGGAAAGGAACAAACACAAGAGAGGAGTTTCGTTCTAACATCTTTGTGCTGAAAGCATATGAACGCGTTACGAAAAGGTTTTGCAATCCCCGGATCAGCATAGCCAAGGACCCTTTAAGATGCAACTCCTGATAGTAACATCGGTCATATAACTCCTTCACTCAATGTCGAACCCCGAACTCACTAACCTGCATTCGTTGGAAGAATGCCTACGATCTACTGGATAAAACCCACCTATAGTATTCCGAAAGATTCCAGTTATGCAATCAGGTGTTGGGGATACACGGGAAGCACCGCGCAATCAACTCTAACCTACATCCAGGTGTATCCATCCTTCAACACATAACCAGTCTTTCTCGGAAACTGTGTACCTCGGACCTTCGAAAAGCATCCACTATAACAAGCTATGGCAATACTCCCGAACTACCTCCCCAGTACTGGGTGATGTCGGGGTTATCTTGCCACTGGCAGTATAGGGGAGATTTTCGATGTCGGCCGTCTTAAGTATTTAGTACTGCCGCGATATGCTTGTTACAATGATACCCCGAAGCTCAACTCCTCGGTAACAGGAGGCATCGAGAACAATATCCTTGTCACAAGAACATCGAAACAATCCCAGAATACTCGCGGGATTCCTAAAAAAAATTTGTGCAAATTTTGAAGATAGGAGAGACAAGAGTAGACGCCAGGAGTCCTCACCAGAGAGAAAGGGGATGAGAAGCAAAGAAATCCTACTCTCTGATATAATATAGGACTCAAAAAGTTTTCAGTGTGTGCCTAGACTCAACCGTCAACGGTTCGATCAAACAGTGGGGGCTCCTAGGTCGGAGAAGGCTCTGAATACCAACTTGTAATGCCCAGGATGGAGTTATACCTCCTACGTGTCGAGGCACGACTTAAAGGCATAAGTCCATCCTAGAATGATCTCAAGTTTGGTAATCTTTGCACAACTCATGTAAAAGAGGGATAGTAAACTGAAAATAGTTGGCTTACAATCGCCACGTCACAGAATTACAGAACAAGTCTCAAACATCATACATTAAGAGCACTACAACCCTCTAAGGGCAAAAGTCAAATGTCAAAGTACCAAACTCAGATAAATAAACCACAGGCGGATCGAATCCTAGTAAGAGACTCCACTACTGATCGTCCGGGTAGCGCACGTAGTAACGACTACGCTCCTCGTCGTACTCCCAATCCAGCTCGGTGCCATCACCTGGATAGCTCACAGCTGGACCTGCATCTGGTGTGTGAAGTAACTGTGAGCCACAGAGGACTCAGCAATCCCGTCTCCAGGTAACAGAACTATCAAAGCCTTTGGGTGAGGGAAAGGCTGAAGAAAGAACAAGTCTGCAGCAGCAACTAGCATCTAGCTTACGCAAGTGAGAGCGAGAAGAGAAGGCATCGGCGAGAAGTGATCACGAAGTGATCCTAGCTACAAGCTCCACAATCATAACCCCTCCGTGTTCAACTCCCGAATCCCTATTCGGAAATTGACAGTCACGGAACTCACGCTGGTAGTGTATTAGTAACATTGTGTCAAGTTATCTACAACCGGAATTAACAAGCTCCCATCTGCCACATAACCGCGGGCACGGCTTTCGAAAGTTCAAACCCTGCAGGGGTGTTCCAACTTGACCCATTACAAGCCCACGATCCGCGGAGTCGCAACTCCAAAGTGGGAAGACCCGAGTATCCTCGGAATCCCGTGCTCAAGATATACCGAGCTAAGGTAAGGCTAATCCAGCAAATCCTCCCGGCGTGTCGACACCCTGATAGTAGCCGTGCGTATCTAGGTCTCAGGACACGTCCGGATGAGCAGTACGTACAGATACCGAAGATCCCAGCGAACCGGGTGGTATCCGCAAGTGGCTCTAGTTTGGACCAACACTCAAGTCGAGCACTGGCCCAGGGGGTTGAATTAATTAAGCCTCGGGTTAATTACTCCCTCGGAAAGTTTTAGTTGTTTAGGCAAATAGTACCAAGGTTGGGACTTGCTGGAAAAGACTTAGCACTTAGCGGTTTATCGAGGGGGTCCCATACACCCCAACCGTGTTAGGAACGCATAATCAAGGAACATAAAACCGGCTTATACGGATCCTAACGGCATGAGTGGAACAAATCACCAAGCAAAAGGCTTAGCCTTCCACCCTTGCCAATATATAGGTGATTTCATTTTAAGCATTTAGATAGTGTGATATAACCCAACCAAACTTCAACATGGAGCAAGCATCTTCACTTCACCTGCAACTAGCAACGCTATAAGAAGGGCTGAGCGAAGCGTACTTAGCCAAGCAACGGTTTGCATAGGTAGGTTGGTTAAACATGGCAATTGGTTACAAGTAGGAGGCTGACAAGAAGAACATGGGCATCGAGGCAAAACTATAGATCGAGACTACTAGCAATAGGCAAAGATAGTAATGTTATCGGGGTTCGGTCATCTTGCCTGAAGAGAAGTCGTTCGGATCGTAAGAAGGGTCCTCGTGCTCAACCTCGTTGGAAACCTCGTGCTCAACTTCGTACCTGGTCTCAGCTTCCGGCTCTAAACAAAACAATCACACCAAGCACCAATCAACAAGATGCAATGCGCACTCGAAAAACATGAATGCATGATGGATGCACTAAGGATGCACATGGAGCACGTAAAATATCACTCAAGCAAAACACCTCAAAACAAGATAACAAGCTGATATTATTAATCTACACATAAAATCACCCAAGTTTGATATAAGATTCGCTGAAATCAGAGTTACGGGCTAAAAGTTATGCCCGAAACAAGATTTGAGCGAAAGCTGAAAATTACAGCAACATAGCATCTTTGGAGCTCAAAATAATTAAGCTACAGCACCCAAAAAGCATGGCAAAGGACTTGAACACAAACTAGATATAAAGTACAGCAACTAGGTCCAAAGTGCACCCCCAACGGAGTCACGGATCAATAGCAATGATCTTGGACATATTGAACTTTACAATAAAATTCTGGCAGCAGAATTTTATTGAAACTTTAGAGCAAAAGATAAACATGCTACAGCCACTCAAATGGACATGTGAGGACATGGATGGAAAGAAAACAATATATACTACAAGGAACAATCAAAATCCACTCCAAAACTATCATGCTTTGCCCTACAACATCACACGAACATGGCATCGGAACGTTACAGATTTCAGACTTGGTGAAAATTCACTAAGTCCTAAAACAGCAATATCATCATAGCACCAAAAAGAGCATGTTTAAGTCACCTCGAAACTAAACATGGCAAAGGGTAAGCACCTCATCAAAGTGCATATGAAGGTGATCCCGAAACACACAAGCATGCATCATAGAGGTGAACACAACGATTACAACGAGCTCAACAAGATGGCATTTCATAACAAGTGAAACACAACAAGTGAACATGGCACTTGGCAACGAAGATAACAAGGCAACAATAAATCTACCATGCAACCTATCACACACAACACGTAGTTCGTGGCAAGACGAACACGTGGACATGTCATTTGCATCGTTTGGACAAACGAGCTAAAAGATATCACATGTCAAAGGTGGCATGAAAATAACACATAACAGCAGTTTTTATCATGATGCACTCTTGCAACAGCAAAACAAGTGTCTAGATGACATCTATCATGCATGACAACAACAGGTAAAACGTAGAGGACATCTCCACGAACATCTGGACATGCTACACGCGCAAAACGGAGCAACAGGCACAAAGTTAGAGCAGTTCAAAGATCGCATCTCAGAACAGAAAAACTGGACTTAGTGGAAATAGAGTCAACCTCTCCAGATCGGATCTGAGAAAAAAAAACACGGAGACGGGCCGGCGGCTGGATCTGGCCCGGAACTGTGCGGTGCGGCGGCGGCCCGATCCGGCGCGGGGCGGCCCGGCTGCGCGGAGGGGAGGGCCCGGCGCGCGCGGCGGCGAAGGGAGGCCCGCCTGGCCTCGGCTGCGGCCCGGCGCGCGGCGACTGTAGCGATGGGCCGGCGAGGGAGGCGATGGAGGGCCCAGCCGGAGGCGCTGGCCCGGCTGGCGAACGGGCCGGCCGGCTCGGCGAAGTACGGGCCCGGCGCGAGGAGGTCGCGGCCTGGGAGAGGCGAGGTGCAGTGCGACGCGGGGAAGGCGATGGGCCGGCGATCTGGTCCCCCAGTACGGGATCCGGCGCGGGGAAGCGACGTACGGGCCCGGTCGAAGTGGTCCACTGGCGCGCCCGTCGCTGCGCAGCGGTGCGAAGCGGTGCGGTCGGCTCGATCGACGCGGGAGGTGCCAGAAGGAGCCGGCGCTGGCGGGCGTTGACCTCGCGCGTGCTTCGAGGGATCCCGACGGCTGGGCTGCTGCTGATTCGAAAGAAAAACTGGATCCTCTCGGGATCTGGAGAATTTCTAGGGATTGGATCTGATAAAAGGAAAAAAAAAGAAAGTGGAGAAGGGGGAAGAAGAAGGGGATGCCCAAATAGACTAGGGGGGGTCTATATGTAGCAGTTTTTAGGGTTAGGAGGAGTTTTAGGGGCGCTAGGAGCCCTCCGATCGCGATCCGACGGATCCGATCGCGGGGATAGAATAAAAGGGCCTAGACGGAGATAAAAGAATGCAACAGGGGTGTTTCCGGGACACGAAGTGAAGGCACATCGGACCCACACGAACAACGGATGGAAAAGTCAACGGAGTCCAAACGAGACGAGATTTGAGAGGCGGGTTGCACACAACAAAACAACAACACACAACACAACCTCGCGGCACACCGGTAACGAAAAATGCCCGAACAACAAAGTAGGCCTACGGGACGTCACGGACACGTGAGGGAGCTCCGGAACGCGAAACGGACAACGGGAAGAAACACGACGAACCGGATGCAACCCACAACACAAATGCAATGCGATGCACATGTCTACATGATATGAATGAAATGCCACACACTCACACAACAAAACGACGAAAGCCCGAAAGACAAAGAACCCAAAATGGAAATAGATGAAGCCGGAGATATATTATATACCCAAAAGGGAAAGTATTACATCCGGGGCATTACAATTTGCTACTTTCGTTTTATGCGCGTTCCTGAATTAATCTTATGCGCATGAAGTCATTCTGTAGGCAACCATTTCTCATTGTGCATGTCATTATCTTCAAAGTATTCATTGTATGCAGTTTGATTTGACTTCATGAAAAGAGGGAGATCTCCACATAGTGAAACCTGCCATGTGCATTTGCATCCAAAAGCAAATTACTTATATGCACATCTTCAGGGGAGCCTCATTCAATTTCATGAAGCCAGGTACCATGTTCTTTGACTTTCACATATTTTTATCCCCGTTGAAAACTTCAACCAGTTTGTCATCAATCACCAAAAAAGGAGAGATTGTAAGTGCATCTAGTGCCACCCTTTGTTGGTTTTGGAGTATTGACGACAAACTTAGTTGTGGGACCAATGTGTTTGTGAGATTCACAGGAAAACACATGTAGAAGTCCATATTGATTCGGTCTACCAATCGAAGATGCCCCTAAAAATGTACGAAGACATTGAATATAATGTTGGTTCGGGAAGACATTCGCGTTCAAGATAATGGCACGCGAAGACATTCGCTTGAAGGCAGTGGAGCACGAAGACATAGTCTTTTAATAGTTTCATTACCTTCTTCAAGTGGGGTCGAGGTAAACAAAGTCAGAAAACTAACGTGATGCTCAACCTAAAATCCTATCCCTTCGAGCAAAGACAATGAGAGAAAATCTCTTCCAGAGTTGGTTGAGTCAGCTTTACTTGGAGCCCAAGTCAAGTTGCCGCGTATGTTTGAAGTCCGACCGTTGGACACATGTCGGTTGTCCATTGACCCAGGATCATTTCGAACATATCATGCCGGGTTACCTCCTGGCTATAAATATAGCCCACCCCTCCATCATAAGTTAGTGGCTGCTCCGAGTTAGTACACGACTTTTGTCGATTGAGAGCAACCCACCTCCGAAGCCTTTGAGAGAGAATCATTGCGAGGACAAACCCAACACACCCACAACCCAAAGTGTTTTGAGCGTCACTGAAGTCGCTCTATTCTGCGTGAACCAAAGACTTGTTACACTTGAAGACTGTGATCTTCTAGTCGGTTAGGCGTCATGTTCTAAGCATCCAAGAGTCGTTGTGGATTGCCGGTGAACGAAGTCTGTGAATGTTTGGAAGTCTACGTTGAAGACCTACCTGAGTGATTGGGCAAGATCTGCGGGTCTTAGGTCAAGGGGAATAAGGTGAAGACGTGGTCTTCTGCGCTTAGTCTTAGCCTCCATAACCAGACGTATAGTTATCACAATGACTGGAATTGGTCCAATAAATCGATTGTCTTCAACGAGCAACTGGTTCTATCACTTCACTCATTTACTTGTTGCTTAGTTCCATGAAGCCGTTGCGTGCTCGTTCTGTTCAGAGACTTTGTGTGAAGACATTCTCTCTCATAACGTCTCTGTCTTCACACTATCTTCCTAAACTTCTCTGTTCTACCTAGTTGTCGTTTGTCTTATCATCTCACATCTTTTGTTGTTTGACTTTCCAACATGCCTAGAGTAGTTTATTTTCCGCTGTATCCTGCTTAGTTACTAATTTTGCTTCCATGTCTTCGAAGACATTGCATGTCTCGAAGACATTCATAAAAATCGCATATTCACCCCCCTCTAGTTGATAACTAGCACTTTCAATATCTCATATGGTGTCTTATCTACCGACTTTGATGATACCCCGTTGAGTGTGAAAACTGCATCTTCTAGAATGAATGCAAAACGATAGGAGTAAATCCGACATCTCATCATTGACCGAACAATGTCCAATAAGGTCCGATTTTTCGTCGAGACGCCATTTAGGCCCTGTTTGGTTCATAGAATTTGTGGAGGAATCTCAAAGGAACACTGTTCGTGGAGGCTTATTTCCCTTTGCATCATTCGGTACGCAGGAAACACTCATAGTAAACCAGAGGAGATATGTTTTTCCCGTGCCAATTCTAAAGGAATCCTAACATCCGCCTGGAGCTCATTTTCTCGCGGAAGACCGAGGCAAGCCGCTGTGGTAGTATCATCAGCAGATTAGAAAAAATGAAGAATGCGTGAAATGGCCAGGTGTGTGAGAAAGATAAAGGTGCCTTGCTTCAATTTAAAAATACCTGAAGACTACTATTTGTGCAATGCTTTCCTATGATTTTTCTATGGTTACTCGAATACCCGGTCTGATATTGTTTCACATATGCGTTCCTTTTCTGCTTCTATGTTTTCTCTTGTTCCTATGTTATATTTTTCTACGAATCGAACGGGGCCTTATATGCGGCGTACCACGAGACGTGAGTTGTGGACTTGTGGTACTATACCACAGCTTTCGTTCATGTCATCAAACTCTCGGCTCATGCACTAGCCTCCCGATCTGATATGAATTTACTGTTCATCGGGTGCAGATGAGCCTAAGACTAGACGCGAATTACCGCTATTACAATCAAATCGAAACAAAGCACTAAAAAAATAAAGAAAAAGGGACAGCCGAAACAATGGGTCGACCGGTGAACTGCCGTCTTGCCACAAGTGCACGAGCACTGCAACACGTCGGCACCACAGGAAATCGCCATCGCCTCCCCCGGTGCAAGTCAAAACAATGGCCCACCCGCAGCGACTGCGCCGAGCAGGTCAGGGAGTGCGAGCCAGCCGCACCGAGCAACGCATGCCCGCACACGCACAGCCCGAGCCCGAACGTGATAAACTGTCAGAAATGCCCCTGCTCCCCCATCTCCTCCCACT
>LR738714.1:580079344-580093621 GCA_902687465.1 Secale cereale
CGATTTTCGCGCCGGCCCTGCGCGCAATCCGCCCCGATTCCGGCCCGAATTCGACCGCGCCGAGGCCTGCCGTCTCCGGCGGGCGTCTCGCACGAGCAGCCGCCGGTTCGATTCGCGCGGCCCGGGCGGAGCCCCCGCGGATCTAGGGTTTCGGAGCTAGGGTTTACCGCCGGCGGTGGCGAGCGATCTGGTGATGGTGCGGCGCGGCGCCGGCGGCCGGCGAGGAGGGGTCGATGCGGGGCTATGCGCGGCGGTGAGCGGCTTCTCGTTCGGCACATGTGGCCGGCAGCTCGCGTAGAGGCAGCAGCTCCATCGTCGGCACGCGGACCTCCTCCTCCCACCCCTTCCGGCTCGTGTGCCCTTGCACCGCTGACAACATCCCACCCGCTGCTGCCGACGTCTCCCCCAGCCACGCCGCAGAAACAGCAGCAGGTCGCCCGTTCTCCACGTCCGGCGCCACCTGACTTCTTCGTAAAGGTGCCTCATCTGATGGGAATATGCTTTGGAATTTGCCACTATCGTAACTGTTCTTCTGCTTCGGCTTGGAATTTTTCAGCTATTATACTGTAGCTAGACTAGGTTTCTTTGTGCGCTTGGGAGAACAGAGAAAGATGGCCGTCTCTGACATGTAAGGAAATTCTGTGTTTATAAACTTCAGTGTTATCTGTTGAACTGGTTGCACCTGACAGGTTCGCCCAAAAGCCCAAGGGGAAAGTCGATCAATATATTTCAACACTCCCTCTCAGGTTTAGGATCTTCAAACCTCACATAGGGGATTGTTGTAGGCCATAACTATTTTATCCGTAGTGCATCCACGAGTCTCGAACACGAGACTTCTTGTCTCGGATACCTTAGTGAATTGAATTCACCGACCATTTCACTCAAAGGCTCAAGCTGAGGGGGGCAGTGGTCAATATATTTCAGCAATATCTTAATTGTCATTCTGCATCTGCTTGAAAATTATCATCTGTACATACTGTAACTAGACTGCTGCCTCTTGGACCTAGGGAATTAGACATAGTGCTCTCCAACATGTAAGGGAATCATGTGCTGTCTAAACTTGAGTTGCATCTATTTGAATGGCATGAACTGAGCATTTCACCCAAAAGCTTGAGCTGAGGGGAAAGCTGGTCAATATATTTCAACACTCCCATCAGGTCTAGGCTCTTTTATACCTTAATTTGGGACCTATGTAGCCTGCAGGTCTTGACCTTGTGACCTTTTGTCTCTGATGTTGTATTGAATTGCATGCACTGGCCAGTTAATCCAAAAGCTCAAGCTGATTGGAAAGGTGGTTATTTGAACAGTGTGCTAGCACGAGGTGCGAACATGTCAAGAGCTGGGCCAGCGTGCATGTTAAAACTTATTTGGAGCATATAATCTGCTCTTGGTATAGGAGCAAGAAAATGATGTTTAAGGCATTTTACAAACATTGCATTGGTTATTGGTGTGGACATACGTTTTTCATGGTAACCCATGCCTTGGTTATGCTGGAGTTTGCCACAATGATGTGGTTTACCTGCTGTTTGCACATCTTTAATTGATGTTTGTTTTGCTGATGCACTACATACTAGGAAATTCCTAAACAGTTGCTGCTTATTGAGCTTATATTTTTCCAAAGGTAGAAAAATAAATAGAGACCAGACTTAAAATGTGGGTATATTGATATCTCCTTCTGTTGTTTACCCTGTCGGTTGTGCTCCGTGATGCACTATAAGGTTTATAATTTTCCTTTTGAGAAGAAAGTTCTTCTAGGTTTGTATACGCTGGTTATTGTTGCAGATCGACAAACCTAGCAAAAAAGAACTCACTTGCCCAAGCTGTACAGATAGGACATGTTACTTGGTGGCCGTCTTTTAACTGTTTGTTGGGTCCATCACTTAATGTTCATTATCTTCGTATGAATTACAATAAATGTTATTTGCACCTCACTTACGAGGGAATAATCTAAGTCATGGTGGTCATGTGGTGTATTTTGAAATAATATCCAGAAAATATAATGGAGGTCATAATAGTGTGATTAGATCTTGAACATGTTCTATGCTTTCTGATCTCGCTGAAGGAGCTTTCGGCTGTTCTACAAGTTTACACCAAGAAGATAACTTCATTATTTTATATTTTGCGGTTTAACAGCTTGGCTATCCCAAATTGCTGTTTTTTAGAGATACTCTTATTTGGCCCTTTCCTTAAATGTTCTTCCTGATTTGGCCGCAAAAAACATTTCCTACCTTATTTGAAACTAGCTGTAAATCTGTTCTCTATATGAAATTTCCATCCATTTTGCCAACTAACAGTGTTAATAGAGAAGTGAAAAGACATTTTTGCCCCTCACGTAGATAGCTCATGTAAATGTGCGGGTTCTCTGATTATGCTAAACTCATTAGGCAAATAGCGGGCTGCCCACCTGCCAACCCCACACAACGTAGTTCGAACTCCAGTGAACCCGCGGGTACGGTGGCGACGACTTGGGAGCGTGTGGCAGCGGCACCAGCGGAGTGGTTGTGCGAGACCGGGGAGCTTTGCGGCAAGGTTATGGCGAGCGGCGATAGCGCTGATGGGAATCAACTATAGAGGGGAGGGCTAAGCAACGCAAAAGCAGTCAGCGAGCTGTGTCTTGCAGGGGAGAAGACTCGAAGATGTGAGGATTAGAGGGGGTGGCGCTGGCAGCTTCAGAGGAGCACTAGGATGTTGGAGAAGCAAGGGAAGGACGAAAAGAATCGCCGGCAAGGAGATTGTGGTGTGGCAGCGCTCCACCGGAAGTGGAGAAGATGAACGCAGTGATGGCGGTAGAGGGCTTCCCAGGTCTATGCGAAGCTATATGACAAGGTTTGTAGGTTGGTCACGTAAGCGGCAAATGATGGCGGTGACGGCGCGCTCTGGACATCGAGTCCCAGGCAACCCAGGCTCAATTCCTTCGGTGATCAAGGTCAAAATGACTAGGCGGTCTCAATGCAACGGGCAAAGTTTTGTGGCGAGGGAAGGTCATCGACAAATGACCTTCTCCGGCGCTAGTGGTTGCGGGCCGGCGAGGCGGTGTAGGATGTTGTTGAAGGCTTTGGAGGAGCCCTTGGGTCCATGGGCTGGTTGTCCGGGCTGGCCGGGATGTGCATGTGGTAGTTGAGAAACTCCCCTTGGCCGTCGAGAAGCCGTCGATGACTTAACTATTGGTGAGCCGTCAAATCGGTGTCCCGTCCCATGTTTGCGTGCGTGCGCTTATGTGTTTCGCCGTGTAGTGCTAGTCCAGATCGATCAGTCTAGTTGGTTGTAATTAGTGTAGTGCTAGTCTAGATCGATTAATCTAGCTGGCGGTAATTAGTTCAATACGTACGTAAGCTAGCCTCCTAGAAAATCCATCGACCTGCTTTCTTTCGAGAACTCATGCCTTGCTTTTACTACTTGCGTGTGACTTAGTACGTGAGCCAACAACATCGGCCAACAAGGTCGTCAGATAGTGGGGCGAGTAGCGGCAGTTAGAACCTATGTTAGCATCTCTCCTACATTTTCCTTTTTGGTTTCTATTTTATTATTGCCCAAACAGTTTATTGTCGTTTTCTCAACACGAGGGGCAAAAACGCCTAACAAGGTCGCCAGACAGCGGGGCGAGCAGTGACAAGAGGAACCTATGTTAACATCTCTTATGCATATTTTTTTTCTTTTTGGTTTCTATTTTATATTGCTCCAAACAGTTTTTTTTTTATTTTTACAGCATGAGGGACAAAATTGTCTTTTCATGCCCCCACTTAATGACATTAATGGACAAAGTGGACGGAAATGTCATATAAGGAACACAATTTACGTCTGGTGTCAAATTAGGAAGAAAATATTTTTTGTGGGCCAAATAAGAATCTCTTTCTCGTACAAGGAAGCTCGATTATGATTCTTCATTCAATGAGTTTGAAGTATTGTAGTATGCTCATGTGCTTGCAGTTCTGTTTGTAACATGAATATTTCGTTGCTCAAGAAAATAATAATAGTTTAATTATTTCAGGACGGACGGGAGATTCGAGTTGGCGACTGTGCTCTTTTTCGTGCTATTGATCTTCCTCCTTTCGTTGGATTGATACGTTGGATTGAGAAGCAGGAAGAAAGCAATCCCAAGTTACGAGTAAGTTGGCTATATAGACCTGCTGACGTCAGGCTCAACAAGGGGATACAACTGAACGCTGCCCCAAACGAGGTCTTCTACTCTTTCCACCAGGACGAGACATCTGCTGTCTCACTGCTCCATCCTTGTAAAGTTGCCTTTTTACGTAAAGGTGCCGAGCTATCATCTGGGATTTCTTCATTTGTATGTCGGCGTGTGTACGATATTGACAACAAGTGTTTATGGTGGCTTACCGACAGAGATTATATTAATGTAAGTTCTACATTTACCTTCCTTTTTTCTGTCCATTATATTGTCGGTTAATGTGTGCAACTTATGGCCAGGAACGGCAGGAAGAAGTAAATCGGCTCCTAGATAGAACGAGGCTAGAAATGCATGGTGCAGTGCGGTCAGGTGGGCACTCACCAAAGCGGCCAAATGTTCTGTCAGCTTCCCAGCAATTGAAGGCTTGTTCAGACGGTGCTCAAAATTGTGGCTCATCTAAAGGGAAGAAGAGGGAAAGAGGCGAGCAAGGAATTGATCCAGCTAAGCGAGATAGTGATTGTCCTCCTAAGGTTGATGACAGTGAAACTGGAAATGTTAAGGGGGACAATATGAAGTCTGAAATTGCAGGGATGACAGAAAAGGATGGACTTCCTCATGCTGAAGCAGTCGACAAGCTAGTTCAGTTCATGCAACTTGATCAAATTGAGCGGAAAATGGACCTTGCGGGCCGAGTAAGGCTTGCTGATATTATTGCAGCCACAGAAAGTCCTGATTGTCTTAGCAGATTTATGCAGCTAAGGGGCCTTCCGGTATTGAATGATTGGCTTCAAGAAACTCACAAAGGGAAGTCTGGTGAAGGGGGTAGTCCTAAAGAAACTGATAAGCCTACTGAAGAACTTATCCTGGCCCTGCTTCGTGCACTAGCGAAGTTGCCTATCAGTCTGATTGCCTTACAAAGCTGCAGTATTGGGAAATCTGTCAATCATCTGCGCAGCTATAAAAATCCGGAGATACAGAGGAAGGCTAGGTATCTTGTTGATAGCTGGAAGAAGCGTGTTGACGCTGAAATGAAGTCGACTGATGCAAAACCTGTAGTGTCAGGTCAAGCTGTTTCCTGGTCAGGGAAAGTGGGGTTCCCGGAAATTTCTAGTGCTGGAAACGGACGAAGTGGCTCAAGTGAGCCCAGTCCGAAAAGTGCAGGGTTTCATCTTTCTTCACCAAAGGCTTTGAGTGCTACATCTGGTGCTGCCGATGCTGTTGCAAAGTCAAATCCTTTCACATCTGGCTCTTCAAAATTACAACACATGCAACCAGCAAATGCTGCAACCAACTTAAAGGACTCACCATGCAAATCAGCTGCTGGGACTGGTGGCCCTGATTTTCCTGCAGTGAAAGAGGAGAAAAGTTGCAGTTCAAGCCACTCATTGAATAACAGCCAGTCATGCTCCAGTGATCCTGGAAAAACAGTTGGTTCTTTGAAGGAGGATGCACGGAGCTCAACTGCTGTTTCAGCAAGTGCTAGTAAAATTTCTGCACGTGGCCATCGAAGGGCAAACAATGGGCTGCTTGGTTCTGGATTCCAGAAGGAAGCTGCTTTGGGAAGGTCCAGCCAAGGTGATCGTTCTTTATTGCAGGAAAGATCGTCACAATCTGGCTTGGCATGTGAGAAAGGAGCTGACACGCCTCACATCAACAATCATAAATTGATTGTTCGATATCCAAAACCAAGTGGTAGCCCTGGTAGGAGCACAAGTGGGGGCTCTTGTGAGGAGCCATCAGTTTCAGGGAGTAGAGCTTCGTCTCCTGTTCACACAGATAAGCATGAACAGAATGATCGTAGGGTGAAAATGAAAGTTGAAAATTCTCAGGCTCATTTAGGTTCTGATGCTAATGCTGAGCCTGAGCGAAGCAATGATACTAAAAGAATTGCAGGTTCTGAGGAAGATGATAAATCACCTTGTGGTATGCTGGATGGTGACTGTAGCAGGACCGCAGAAGAATCTGCTAAGGATACATGTGCATCACGAGTTGTACGCTCGTCAAATATGGATGAAAAAGACATCTGCTTAGGTGAAACCAGGGTGCGGAACTCTTTCAGCCCTTTGAATGCTTTGATTGAAATCAAGTACTCCGAAGGTAGTCATTCCATGCAAGCTGGAGATGATACAGCAATGAATCTTCTTGCTAGTGTTGCTGGAGAAGTATCTAAATCTGAATTGATGTCATCTGCTTCACCGACGAATTTGTCTGCAAATAAACATGTCTATGAAGGCCATGCAGGCCCATCACATCACCTGGATCCATCAGATGATGTTGAGAAAGTCATCTCTGAGAAGGAAGAAAAAAATGATGAGGAACAACGCTTGAAGAATTCTGGAACTTATTTATCGTCTCATGACAACAAGGGAACATCAACTACTACTATTCCGCCTCTACCTGGAATAGATTCTAAAGCTGTTGAATCTTCTGTTAAGACTGACAGCCATGAAGTTGAGTATAGTCCACATATACATTCTTCAGTTGATCAGAAGCCAAATACCAGGCAGCCAGCTGATGCTAAGATTGATGCAAAGTTCAATATCAGCATTGCTGATGCCGACACGGCATCAGGCAGTCAATGTAGTTTGGTTGCTCCAAATAGAACATTGCTCCCCTGTGAGGAATCGTCTTTATGTGGTGCTGATAAACAAGGTCAAGGTTTACCGAAATCATCAGATCAGACGCATTTTCATGGTCTACCAGGTCACCTCGAAACCATCAGATCTACTGACAGCAGTACTGCTGGTAAATTGGATCCAAAGACGTCATTCTCATCTTTGGCTGTGGATATAAAAAATGCCGATGGTCTAGTGGTTTGCAATAAAGTGCTGAAAGAGCATGAGAAAGAAGAACAGCCTGCGTCCACTTCAGCTGATGTTACCAAACCAGATGTATCAGCAGTGTTGCCACCTGGTGCAGCGAATGGGGTATCTGTGATTAAAGAATCAAAAGACTGTTCCAGTGAATCAAGTAGTCAAGCAAAACATCGCCCTATCATGTCTCAGGATACCGAGCATACTGCAAGGCACAGTTCAAAGAAACCGATCGATGAAGTAGGTGGGAAAGAGGACATTGTCTCATCAGATGAGGGTTCTTCTATGGCTAACACCAACTCAAATGGTACAGCTAAGCTTGACTTTGATTTGAATGAACTTGGGGACGAGGGGAATCACTCTGAGCCAGTTACCTCTACTGTTGTATGTTCTTCTGCAATTCATTTACCTGGTCTTTCTCCATTCGTCTCACCTATTTTAAGTGGTCTGCCTGCCCAAATAACAGTCGCTGCTCCAGCTAAAGGACCTTTTGTCCCTCCTGAGAACCTACTAAGAGTGAAGCCTGAGGCTGGGTGGAAAGGTGCAGCAGCTACAAGTGCATTTCGTCCTGCGGAACCGCGGAAGACTTTAGGGATGTTTCTAACTGTACCTGGTAGTGCAGTGTCTGATGCTGCCGGGAGGCAATCTCGCCAAGCATTTGATATTGATCTAAATATAGCAGATGACCAAGTTCTAGAGGAAGATATCTCACAGAGTTCTGCCCGGACAATTGGTTCTGAATCTGGCAACCCTAGAAGTCGCAGTGGCCCTGTACGAAGTGCTGGCTTTGAACTTGACTTGAATATGGCTGGTGAAGTTGCAGAGAATAACCAATTTATCTCAAATGCTTCACACAGAGTTGAAGTCACATTGTTGCCATCAAGACCGTTGCCAGAAGGTTTAACTAATACTGATGCAAGTAGCTCGAGGAACTTCTTTGATCTCAATAACGGGCCAAGCCTTGATGAAGCTAGTACAGAATCTGCACAAAGGAGCCTATCATCTAAAGGTGCTAGCAGCATACCATTCCTACCTCAAGTTGCTGGCCTTAGAATGAACAATACTGAAATTAGTAACATGTCACCATGGTATGCTTCTGCCAACCCAGGTGGTCCCGTAGCTATGCAGTCGTTTTTTCCTGCTAGAGAACAGCCTTACCCAATTGAAACAGCACCTGGGACCCAGAGGATCATTGCGCCTACTGCAGACGGTGGCCAATTTGGAAGTGGTTCATGCAGGCCTCCAGTTATTTCCACATCGCCAGCCATGGTCTTCCACCCTCCTGCATATCAATATGCAGGATTTCCTTTTGCTCCCGGTGTTCACCTTCAAACAGCAGGGTTTCCAATTGGATCGGTGCCATATGGGAGTTCTGCACCTGCAGGAGTTACATATTTTCCAACCATTGCTCCATCATTTCCTGGGTCAACAGGTGCATTACCTGCCCAGCATGCAAGGCAGTATGCAATAAACCTTCCTGAAGGTAGCAGCAGTGATGGACATGAAAGTAACTGGAAATGGAGAAGACAGGGGCTTGATCTTAATTCTGGCCCTGGAAGTATAGATATAGAAGGGAAAGACGAGCGAGTACCTCTATCCCTTAGGCAAAATTTGATCACACCGCCACAAGCGTTTGTGGAGGAGCAAGCAAGAATGTTACAAATGGCGGGTGTAGGAATAAAGAGGAAGGAACCTGAAGGCAGTTGGGATGCTGAAAGAGCATCATCATACAAACAACTATCATGGCAATAAGAACTTTATAAGGAGTTCTCCTTGCAGCGACTTCAGAGTCTGGTGAGCTTGTATGTACCACCGTTCTGACTTTGAGTCAAATTAAGCCTCTCTTGCAGTTCCTTTTTCTTTTCTTTTCTTGTTAAGCTGATCAATTGATGTTGATTTTATTTGCAGAGGCAACTGAATGGGATGTTGTATTGCACCCGTTTGGGTGTGCTGAGATATACAAGTCACATGGATTCATCTCCTTGATGATTTGAATTGCGAGAGGAGAAAACTTTGCTGTAATTGCTGTAAATGTTAGTCATATCCATACTTACCTGGAACAGTTTTGCTCAGCTTCAGCAGTTGCCTTGCTAGAGTTTCTGTACCTGCCAGGCTTGCTTCTATTTTACCCAGGAGGGTATGGCTTTGGAGATGGAATGGTGATTTGTCCTCAGCATCTTCAAGCAACTGAAACCGCTGTAATTAGTTTCGGTCGGTTTGTTTTAAGTTTTTTTCTTCCGATAAACTGTTTTCACAGTGCTGAGGACATCAGCAGCTTAACATATGGTTTAGATGTGACATGTATTCCTGCTGGGAAGCGTTATAACCGTAGATCAGGAAGAAATAATCCGCCTTGATTGACGTTGTCTTCTGCATCAAGCTTGCCTGTTGGTTTCCATGTGTTTTTGTTTTTGGTCATGCAAATTTTCGTATGTACCGAGTTATGTATAGTTTCATAATTCGTTGATTGCTCTTGCTCCATCCTGGACGTTGTTGGGGGTAGTTTGCGTGGGGCATGTTATGGACATGCTTTTTGATGTATCCATGAATTTGCAGCAGACAACGTCCAGGATGGAGCAAGAAATTACCATCTGGGTGCCACTATGTCAATGGGCCAGATCGCAACCCTTTGTTCCGCCTATTGGAGCACGTGTGTTGCACGCGATGACTTGGCCTCATCCTCTCCTTAATGTGGCTTAACACCATAGTGTCAACATGCTCCACCGCTTGTGCGGCCCGTCAATTCATTTTAGTTTCAGTCCAGTCTTGCGAACATACTCCTCAGGTTGGATACTTGATGCGTCTGCTACAACATTGCACGGGTTGAATCACATTGGATATTTGATGCGTCAGCTACACCACTGCAGCGGTTGAATCACATAGCACCGAGTATCCATCGTTTACGGCCAGGACTACTAGGTCTCTAATCCCATTTTCGCCCTAGCTTTCATCTCTCGGTGTCGGCCAGTAGAGTGCTGTCGCCATTGGTGTGTTTCTGATCTTAATGCATTTCACCCCTCTGCCACTATCGTACTTCAGTTGGTAGTTTTCATGCCCATCCAACCCTGGGATTTGACGCAGAACTTGAAAAGCCACCTATAGACGCTTAACGCATAATCATTCTGGGTAATGTTTGCATCCTCTGTCTTACTGCGGTTACTAGCATAGTGTTAGCTGATGCTTATTCCTCAGATAGCATTACTGTTTCTTCTTCGAGATCACGACCCTTTATTTCGGCTATTGTAAAATTTGGATGCCCGCATTTGAGATCTTGTAGCATGTAAGATTAGAACCTGAATTATTGCATTTTGGATTTAGAATAATGTGATGGGCCAATGATCGGAATTCCAAAATTTTAACCCTTGGAATGTCTCTACTTCTATAAAAGACCCAGTTCGTGACCATGATGTATCTACCATTATTTCTAATCATCGAGTTTGCATCAAACATGCAAGGCAAGCTGTGATAATGATCCCTGCCACTCTGCTCTGCATTTGCAGGAAACTCCTTAGTCTCTCCAGACCATCCTCGTCTCTTCCACATCTCATCCAAACATATATGAGATGTACTCCCTCCGTCCCAAAATACTTGTCATCAAAATGCACAAAAAGGGATGTATCTAGAACTAAAATATATCTAGATACATCCTCTTTTATTTATTTTGATGACAGGTATTTTGGGACGGAGGGAGTATTAGTCTATTTTGGATCCATTGCAATGCATGGGCACTTTGCTACTAGAAGGGCACTTTGCTAATACTAGAAGAGGTAGGTGTGACCAAAATTGACATGTGACTATGTGAGGAGGCAGTGAAATGAGACCCTAGGAATGTAGCTACGACTACATGAAAAGGATTGTAATGTAGCTAGGACTACATGAATTTAGCAAATCCTTATGCCCGAAGCTTAATTTACTTTCGTTTGTTTAATTTTTCTCATAGATTTCTGTTAGGTTTAAACTTTAGCTAGCTTTCTTGGGTTTCACTAAAAAAACTTTGTTATTGTTGTTGCCGGCTATGCTCTGCCGGCTACCAGTGTCGCATGCCAAGTGCAAAGATTTAGTCATCAATAAGATTTCAATGTTGCTCTCAATGTCGCCGTGGAATCACAAAATAGTCTAACTGAACTGAGAATACACCGAGATTTCAAAAGTTGCGACCTTGTCACAGACCGAGCAAAATCTCGTTTGTTTCTACACAACTTCCTAAAACACGACGAATGCTAATAAAACACGGGCATTCTGCAGTACATAAGCAAGGGCTAGTTTAACCATCTACCTCTAGTAATTAATTACCAACGATGCAAATATACACATTGACCGTGCAATCAGCACATCCAACAGGTCTCGAGTGTTTGTCAATTTGGTGCTGCACACCCAGGACTAGCCCTCTACGGGCGATGGACCTCCTTGATCATTCAGGATTTGAAGCATAGCATTTTCCTTGCACCAAAGTTCCTGCAATTGTAACACACAAAATTCAATGTTAAGAAGCAGCACGCGCATAAAAACCAACCTCAACATGTCTTAATGCATGGTTTAGCAAGCAAACATAATACGGTAAGACCACAATTCGGTTTGGAGTTTTTTTGTACACAATTCATGTTCTAGGTAAATTTTGTTATTGCAGACAGTGACTCGAGTTGATCATGCCGAAGTTCTACGAATGATCAGAAAATAGGTTTAGAAAGTTACTCCCTTTGAGTTCCCAAAAACTTTTCATTTTGGACATAGCAGTAAAGCTTTAAGAATTTCAACAACCGATTTCTCTTTCAAATAAGATTCAATAATTGAAAAAGTACCTCTAATACTCTGTTCACAAATATAAGATGTTCTAACTTTTTTGTGAATCGGATGTATATAGACACATTTTAGTCTGTTTGTTCACTCATTTCAGTCCGTATGCAGTCCAATTTGAAATATCCAAAATATCTTATATTTGTGAACGGAGGGAGTATATAGTAACTGAAAGGTACCTCTGTAATATATAGTAATTGGGTTATAATTAGGAGTAGAAAGTAGTGGTCAAAGCTGCATTTTGGATACAGTGTTTATCTCCAAAATGACAGCTATTACAGTACTGGAGGGAAGTATATCAAAAAGAAAAATGACAAATAACAAAAACTGCAAGTGTCGTATTTACTTACATCATAGAACATCCCCTCCGCTGTTTCTTTTTCTTCTTTTCTCTTTGTTTAGTTGGGGGCTGGATTACTACCTTGATAGCAGCATCAAACACAGCTTTGACATTCTACATGTTGCACAAGTGTAAGAATTTTCAGTTTACACAAACACTTCGAAGAAAGACAGTTGCTGCAGCAAGGGCATACGGTACTCTTAGAGAAAAACTGTACCTGTTGTGTCTTTGAGCTGCACTCTATGTAATACAAAGCACCAACTTGTTTACGAAGTTCCTCCCCCTGCGGCAATGGCAGGAGAAGATTGAGTTTTCAGAAGCCAGATTGCATTTATCATCTCTTTGATCATAAGGTCAAGGACATTCAAAGTTCTAGCCGATTTATCAACAATCAACAACATAGACAATTGAGATGTACCTGTGCTGTGGTAACGGGTACCATGCCAGGGTGGTCCAGCAAATAGTGCTTATCTTCACGAAGATCTGGAAGCAACATTAGGATTTATGAATATTAAAACCATATTTAATTAAGTAATGACTTGTCATATATGACTATATAGTGTAAGATGGTATTTCTTGTTAGAGCGTCAGGGTTCCTATCCCGGCAGCAAATAAATGGTTTTAACAGTAATAATGATGTTGCTAGGAACATATGTTTAATTTTACAGGAAGTAGCTAGTTAAGGACTCAGAATTAGGATTTTTCTAGTGTGCTTCATCCATGGTTCGTAAGCTATCATAGCAGAGTTTTTCATGATTGCGTTTAAACACGATATTTCATGCCATCCAATCCGTAAACGACCTTAAAGCTTACCATATTTCTTAAGCTTCACCAGAAATACTACTTAGTCAACAACTATTTGGATGCTAGCTTCTGTAAACTAGTACTCCCTCTGTAAACTAAAGTAGTGATCTAAACGCTCTTATATTAGTTTACGGAGGGAGGGAGTACTCCCTCTGCACCTAAATATAAGTCGTTTTGGTAGGCTAAGTACAAAGTATTTGCCCCCCAACTAAAATGGATGATAAGCTGTCTACACTGCAAAGATCACCATCAGTGGATTACCAACCAAACTAAATTCCAACCACAGCGAGACAAAGAGACGCTAACGAGTTACTATGTAACAGGACAAAATACACAAATCATGCCACCAATCCCACCCACCGCCCACCTATAAGCAGTTATTAAGCAAAAATAATAAGCTTTCACTGTCAGCACAACTCACCCAATTTTGTGCCTACCAGCACAACAGGCACGCCAGGCGCGTAATGTTGAAGCTCCGGTATCCACTGAAAGGGGAAACAACAAAGCCCAAAACATTCAGCCCTCTTTGGCATTTCCAAACAAAATGGGACAAGTGCAGCAAAGGATGGTAGAACATTTCGGCACCTTCTTCATGATATTCTCATAGCTAGCTCGGCTCACAAGTGAGAAGGCAAGCACAAAAACGTCAGCGCCGCGGTAGCTTAGAGGCCTCAGTCGGTTGTAATCCTCCTGCCCTGGAAAAGAAAATTTGCTACCATGATGTGCAGTTGAGGCAAAACAAAACCTGCAAATCACAGGTGCAGCAAGGCAAAGAAAGCAGTCGAATCAAGAGGTGGAAGTTACCGGCGGTGTCCCAAAGGCCCAAATTCACCGTGGTGCCGTCCGCCACCACGTTTGCGCTGAAATTGTCGAACACCGTGGGTATGTAGTCCTGCCAAGACAAATGCCCGTCAGAAAATCGAGAAATTAGTGTCTCAAGTGGAATGGAAATTCACACACGACGCTAATCCACCACAAGAAAGACGCCTGGAGAGCAAATTGAAGAAGATCTTTTGCGCAGCATTCTCCAATAATACAAAATCACCACCAGCACTGTACTGCGAAGAAGAAGAAGAAAAAATGCCCCGAGATGGAACACCCAAAGCTCGCGCCTTTGGCACAAGAGCCGGTTGCGGCAGCAGGGGGGGAGAGGAGAAGGATTCGGTGCTCACGGTGGGGAACTTGTTGCTGGTGTAGCAGATGAGCATGCAGGTCTTGCCGACGGCGCCGTCGCCCACCGTGACGCACTTGATGAACCGGGAGGCGCTGGATGCCATGGCTCGCCACGCGCGTCTCCGATTGCTTCCCCCGGAGCTGGAGGAGGGGGAGGAGAAGGGGAGGGGAGGGAAGGGGAGGCGAGCGGAGCGGCGGAGTTCTTGCTGCGGTGGGGGGGGTGG
>LR738714.1:580096897-580165537 GCA_902687465.1 Secale cereale
GGGGGGGTCTGGTGTCTTTGGCAAGAAACCGAAGAGGACGAAGAAGGTTGAGATAAAGAAGAAGATGATGACAAGGTCATGATAAAAAAACAGAGACTGGAAGAGGGCTCTTAGCCAGGGTGACCGAGGGGGTGTCTCAAGGCATTTTGCTCCTGCTAAGCGCCAACAATCCATGTCATCCATGTCATTTCTGATCGCCGTGATTACCGAGCTGATGTTTGAGCACTTGTTTATGAAACAACGTTCATTTCTTTCTTGAGTTGTTTATAGCATGTAATTTGTATTTTATTAGTCATATAGATGATCAAAGTTTGACCCAAATACGAAGAAGTCTAATAAATCCGTACGCAAGGAGTAGGAGTCTACTATGGATAACCCAAAACCTCCAAATTTCAACTAGCGCCCAAAATTCCAAGAAAAAAAAAGTCCCAGGACATCCTAATAATAAACTTGAGAGAACAAGTGCCAATTGTATTAAAGAAACAGTAACGGGGAGGAATCAAAAAATTGCACTACAGACAACTAAAAAGGGGTCGCTTTCAACTTCTATGCAACGTTCGTACACAAGGTGACAAAGGTTCCAACTAATCAACTACTACGAGTCTTGGGCGGAAAGCAACGCATTGCTGCTCCGCTTGGTAATGTTTGATGCCCCCTCCGATCGTTGTCATCAGATGCTATGCTTTGCGACTCAAGTAAAGAAATTACTGCCCTTCAATAACACGTAATGAAAAGAGGGGAACAACTCTCACACAGAAAGTGCCTACGTAGTTTTTGCTTCACTTTGAGCATCTACAGCCGGGCGTATTAAGCCCGTCTCAAGGCGGACGGCCCGGTCATTGACCGGTTACAGCAAACCGACCCACATAGGCGTCTCGAACGGGCCTCAAACATCTGAATTGATCGGCACCCCTCATATTCAATTCAAATGTAGGACGGATATAGGGTGCTCGGGCGCATCCGAATGCGTCCGCCATGTCGGACTGACGACGGGGTCTCACGCGAAACTCCCCGGAAACCCAATAGTCCGACGGGCGTCTCCTCCGTCACCGCGTGGCGCTGCTCCGGCGGGTCGTGTAGTACCCACGCCCGGCCATTTAAGCCAATCGTCAACCACCGACACCAAAACCCTGCACCATCCACACCCCCCTCCAGTGCGCCACAACCACCGTTTTTCGTTTGGCGTCCACCACTTTCCACTAGTAGCCATGCCGCCACGCCGTCGGGCAACGTATCTAACGCCGGAGTGCCAGCTGCAACTCCTTGAGTAGGAACTGACAAGGCGCGAAGCCTGGATCGTGCGGGGCTACCTTCGGATGTGGTAGATCCGGAGGAGGAGGAGCACAGGGATGGGAGGAGGAGGAGGACGTGCGGGGCGCTGGGGCCGTAGATTTGCAGGCGGAGCAGCAGGCGATCCTCGATTCCCTCCGGTCAGAATACGCGAAGGAGGACAAGCGCTGTCGTCTGCAGGAGGCGGAGTCGAAGCAGGTCGCGGACGCCGACAAGATGCTCGCGTTTATGGATGAGGAGGAGGAGGAACCAAAGCCCTCCTATACGCCCATCTACTCGGTGCCCGACACGGACGTCGTGGACATCTCCGACCACAAAGCTTAGTTTAGTCCAGCGTGGTGTACATACTACGTATTATTCTTTTGCATGGTTTATATTGATCTAGGGGGTGAAATGTGAGGTGCTCAGATACATAGTATCAAATATGAGGTGTGACCGGTCAGTGCCCGTAGATGTAGATGCTCTTAGAGCATCTACATCCGGGCCTCTCATACCCGTCTCAAATGCCCCTGCAGGCCGTCCGGCCACTGACCGGTCACAAAAAATCGACCCAACCAGACCTCTCAAACCACGGACAAACGCCCGTGCTGCTGGCACCCCTCATATGATGGCGAACCAAGCATGAAAAACAAATAAGTTCCTGCGAGCACCCAAGATCTATCTAGGAGAAGCATATCTACGAGACGCGAGAGTGTGTCTACGTACCCTCATAGACCATTAAGCAGAAGCATACATCACGCGGTTGATGTTGTCGTACTCGTCACGATCCAATCACGATCCAAACCGATGAAGTACCAAACGGATGACACCTTCGCGTCAGCACACATACGTCACGATGACGTCTCCTCCTTGATCTAGCAAGCGAGGGAGGAGAAGTAGATGGGATCTCCGGCAGCACGGCGCCGTGATGGTGATGGCGGTGGAGTGATTCCGGCAGGGCTACGCGGAGCGCTATCAAAACAACAAAGACGGAGGAGTTATGAAGTAACGGAAGAGGGAGAGGGGGGCCAAGGGCTTGTGTGTCCTCTTGGGGGCGCCCCTCCCCTCTATATATAGGTGGATGGGCGAGGTGGACAACCCTCCAAGCCCTAGGGCTGGCGCACAAGGGGGGGGGGGTTGGACTCCTAGTCCAATTCCCTCCTTTCCATACACTGATGGACTTTCCGTCTTTCCGAGCCACATGGGCCCTGCGGGACTCGTGCGCCTAGCCCAATAAGGCCAGGGCACCTCCCCTCGGCCCATGCTGACCCTTGGGACGTGGTGGAACCCTTAGTGGACTTCCGGACTCCTTCAGAAGTTTCTGAAACCTTCTGGAAGATTCCTCGTACAATACCGGAAAAACTGAAACTTTTTCCGGAACCCTGAAAGCAACTTTCCATATATAAATCTTTACCTACGGACCATTTCGGAGCTCCTCGTGATGTCTAGGATATCATCCGGGACTCCGAACAACATTCTGTCATGAACATGCATATCCCAATATTGCTCTAGCGTCATCCAAACGTTAAGCGTGCGGACCCTATGGATTCGAGAATCATGTAGACATGACTGAGACAACTCTCCAGTAAATAACCAATAGCAGAACCTGGATGCACATATTGGTTCCTACATATTCCATGAAGATCTTTTATCGTTTGAACCACAATGTCAAGGATATGGTTAATCCCGTATGCAATTCCCTTTGTTCGGCGATATGTTACTTGCCCGAGATTCTATAGTTGGTATCTCCATACCTAGTTCAATCTCATTACCGACAAGTCTCTTTACTCGTTCCGTAATACAAGATCTCGTGACTAACTCATTAGCCACATTTCTTGCAAGCTCTTTACGATGTTGTATTACTGAGAGGGCCCATAGATATCTCTCTGTCACACGGAGTGACAAATCCCAGTCTCGGTCCATGCCAACCCAACAAACACATTCGGGGATACCTATAGAGCATCTTTACGATCACCCAGTTAGGAAGTGATGTTTGATAGTACACAAGGTATTCCTCCGGTATCCGAGAGTTGCATGATCGCATGGTCTTAGGAATAGATACTTGACATGAAGAAAGCTATAGGAATAAACTCAAGTGATACAATCGTATGCTAAGCTTACGGTTGGGTCTTCTCCATCACATGATTCTCCTAATGATGTGATCACGTTATCAAATGACAACTCATGTATATGGTTAGGAAACTTTAACAATATTTAATCAGCGAGATAGTATAGTAGAGGCTCACTGGGGACATAGTATTTGTCTATGTATTCACACATGTATTTAAGTTTTCGGTCAATACGATTGTAGCATGACTAATAAACCTTTACCATGAACAAGGAAATATGATAATAACCAATTTATTATTGCATCTTGTGCATATTTCCAACAGTCTCCCACTTGTACTAGAGTCAGTAATCTAGTTTTCATAGTTATGAATCTAACACCCATGGACTCTTGGCGTTGATCATGTTTTGCCAGTGGAAGTGGTTTAGTCAACGGGTCTGCCACATTCAGATCGTATGTACTTTGCAAGGTTCATAATTACGAATGGAGTTGACGCGGTGCTTTATGTGCTTGGTTCTCTTGTCAAAACTGGGCTCCTTGGCAATGGCAATAGCTCTAGTGTTGTCACAAAAGATAGTCATTGGATCCGATGCACTAGGTATTACACCAGATATATATGAACTCCTTCATCCAGACTCCTTCTTGCGCTGCTTCCAAATAAGCTATATACTCCGCTTCACATGTAGGTCCCACCACAACGCTCTACTTAGAACTACACAAACTGACAACACCACTATTCAATATAAATACGTATCCGGTTAGAACTTAAAGTCATCCGGATCTGTGTCAAAGCTAGAATCGACATAACCCTTTACGATGAGCTCTTCGTCACCTCCATAAACGAGAAACATGTCCTTAGTCCTTTTCGGGTACTTCAGGATGTTCTTGACGGCTGTCCAATATCTACTCTTGCATCACTTTGGTACCTCCCTGCCAGACTTATGGCAAGGCACACATCAAGTCTGGTACACAACATGGCATATATTATAGAGCCTATGGCTGAGGCATAGGGAATCACTTTCATCATTTCACTTTCTTTTGTCGTGGTCGGGCTTTGAGTCTTACTCAACTTCACACCTTGCAATACAGGCAAGAACCCTTTCTTTGACTGATCCATTTTGAACTTCTTCAAAACTTTTCAAGGTATGTGCTTCGTGGAAGTCCTATTAAGCGTCTTGATCTATCTCTATAAATTTTGATACTGAATATTTAAGGAACTTTTGATCGAAATATGCCCTAGAGGCAATAATAAAGTTGTTATTATTATATTTCCTTATTCATGATAAATGTTTATTATTTAGGCTAGAATTGTATTTAACGGAAATTTAAATACACGTGTGGATACATAAATAAATACCGTGTCCCTAGTGAGCCTCTACTAGACTAGCTTGTTGATGAAAGATGGTTAAGGTTTCCTAACCATAGACATGAGTTGTCATTTGATAACGGGATCACATCATTAGGAGAATGATGTGATGGCCAAGATCCATCCGTTAGCATAGCATATGATCGTTAGGTTTATTGCTACTGCTTTCTTAATGTCAAATACATGTTTCTTCGACCATGAGATCATGCAACTCCCGGATACCGGAGGAATACCTTGTGTGCTATCAAACGTCACAACATAACTGGGTGATCATAAAGATGCTCTACAGGTATCTCCAAAGGTGTATGTTGGGTAGGCGTGAACCGAGATTGGGATTTTTCACTCCGTATGACGGAGAGGTATCTTTGGGCCCTCTCGGTAATACATCATCACCAGGAAGCTTGCAAGCAAAGAGACTAAGGAGTTAGTTACGAGATGACGTATTACAGAACGAGTAAAGAGACTTGCCGGTAACGAGATTGAACTAGGTATGAAGATACCGACAAACGAATCTCAGGCAAGTAACATACCGCCAGACAAAGGGAACTACGTATGTTGTCATAAAGGTTTGACCGATAAAGATCTTCATGGAATATGTAGGAACCAATATGGGCATCCAGGTCCTGCTATTGGTTATTGACCGGAGAAGCATCTCGGTCATGTCTACATCATTCTCGAACCCGTAGGATCCACACACTTAATGTTCGTTGATGATATAGTATTATATGAGTTATGTATGTTGGTGATCGAATGTTGTTCGGAGTCCCGGATGAGATCACGGACATGACGAGGAGCTCCGGAATGGTCCAGGGGTAAAGATTGATATATATGATGATATGGTTAGTCCAAGGGGTCAGGCCCTCGGGGCTTTAGGTCGGTGCAAAAGGATGTTTTACAGAGGTCAGGGACCAAACACCGGAGACCCTGGCATTTGGCCCTGGGCCAGATGCCGAGTGCCATGGCATCTAGGCCAGACGCCATGGACTGTGGCGTCTGGTCCTGGAAGTCTGAGAAGGACTCTTCCTTGCGGGCAAAACCGACTTTGAGGAGGCTCTTTCTCCAAGTTTCGACCCCAGGGCTCAACATATAAATAGAGGGTCATGGCTAGCACTCGGAACACATCAAGATACACCAAGCCATGTGCCGGCAACTCCGACCCTCTAGTTTATCCTTTGTCATAGTTTTCGTAGTGCTTGGCGAAGCCCTGCGAAGATTGTTCTTCACCACTCCCGTCACCACGCCGTCGTGCTGCCGGAAGTCATCTACTAATTCGGCCCTCCTGCTGGATCAAGAAGGTGAGGACGTCATCGAGCTGAACGTGTGCTGAACACGGAGGTTCCGTATGTTTGGTACTTGATCAAGATGGATCATGAAGGTGTACGACTACATCAACCGCGTTGATAAACACTTTCGCTTAGCGATGTTCAAGGGTATGAAGATGCTCTCCCCCTCTCATAGCTATGCATCTCCATGGATATATCTTACGTGTGCGTAGAATGTTTTTGTTTTCCATGCAACATTCCCCAACAGTGGCATCATGAGCCAGATCTATGCATAGATGATATGCATGATTAGAACACAAAGGAGTTGTGGGCGGTGATGTTCATACTGCTTACCACCAACGTCTTATTTTGATTCGATGGTATTGTGTGGCGACCCAGACCAACCTTACATGTCCACGTACACGAGACCGGTTCCACCAAGTAATGCAACTTGTTTTGCATGAGGTGGCTGGCGGGTGTCTATTTCTCTCACTTTAGTTGAATCGAATTTGACTACTCGCGGTCCTTGAAGAAGGTTAAAATAGCAAACTTGATAAATCACCATCGTGGTTTTGCGTAGGTACGAACGGTTCTTGCTAGTTGCCCGTAGCAGCCACGTAAAACTTGCAACAACAAAGTAGAGGACGTCTAACTTGTTTTTGCATGTTATGTTGTGATGTGATATGGTCAAGACGTGATGTCATATACGTTGTTGTATGAGATGATCATGTTTTGTAATACCGACAACCAGTAGGAGCCATAGGGTTGTCTGTAAATTATTGTATGAGATGCAAGCGCCATGTAATTGCTTTACTTTATCGCTATGCGCTGCACTAGTACAGTGAGATGCTATACAAACAGTTTTTAACCCCTTTCCGCGACGGCATTTGGAACCGTCGCCTAGTGAGTGTTCGTGATAGGGGGGGGGTCCTTCCCACACGACCTATAAACCGTCGGGGATATACCCTCCTGGCAGACACGCTCGGCAAAATGAGGTCGTGTGCGACCGACGAGTGATCAAATACGGCTATATGTATAGTAGTGCTAAAAAAATTCAATTATACAGGCGAAATCATTTCCGGTCGTAAGTTCATCCCACACAGTCAGTCCCCGCTAAATATTTACATTCGTATATACATCCCACACAGTCGCTCCAAGGAAAACGTTTCTGTTCGTAGGTACATCACACACAGTTTTACAGGTGTGATAGCGTTTCCATTGCACACGGTATTAACAATTTTACTGTTTGTGTTATTGTATGCATCACATATGGTGCGTAGAAGAAATTGTGTGGCAAAGGTTGTCCATAACACACCATTTTTATGTTGTAAACGTTTGCGCCATGCGGCCTAATGCAAACAGTTTTCAAGAGGTTCTCGTGTGTGATTATTCATTAATCCAACACGGATTATTCCTAGAAATTCGGTGCGTTGCCTGAGGTCATCGCCCACGGTGTTTTCTCAATAACCGTTTGCAATAGAAAATCCTAATTAGCAGGCTAATTGTCCTATTATTAATAATCCATTTATTAATCTAATTGACATTTCATATTAAGCACACAATATATTTCATTTTCATAATTGAAATACATCATAATACAACATCATATAGCTTCAGCACTCAGCTACCCCATTACACAACTGCACCAGCACCAAGTTTCACATGCAACATCTATAACCATTCAAAATTAGCATCATAGACGGTACATAGACATATGTATCTCATTTAGAAAACTGCTGAAGTAGAAGGCAAATATTGAACCTTCATTGATGTTGAAGGTCTTTGCAACTTTAGGCCAGTGCTTGTGGATGATTGACCGTCCATCCTTCGTCCTCTTCAGGAACACTTCAATATTGAACCGTGAGTGTTGTATGAATACCTTCGTTGCCTCCTGACCATACAAGTGGTTTGAAAGATAATTATCAGTGAACTGCTTTGGAAAGGCCTAAAAACAAGGATGTGCATAAATATCTTCTCTATATTGGAAATGGGGCAAATGAATAAAAAAGGCAAGGTATAATAGTCAGCACCATCCTATAGTGAACCGATGTCTTCTTCATTGTGCAGACAAAAATCTTGTTGTTTTTTGTCGCTGATTTCTTTATCCTAACAATATTTCTTAGTTTCTTCACTTGACTGATATTCATGGACAACTCATTTCCCCATAGGCAAAAAGGGTCGAACAGTGGGCCAAAACCTCTGACAACATGACCTACATGTGCAAGACCAAATTGTTAAAAACCTAAATATTAGAATGGTTTCTGCAATTGCACAATAATGTGCTATTAGACAAAGGACCATGCATGTGCAAACCTCGATTGTAAACGTCAGTGCTTCCCATTGTTTCCCTGCAACACATATAAGGTAGTTAGTCATCAGGTTAAGTGAGGGTTCGCATGATATTAGTAAAATATAGTGATGAAAAATAAGCACATTGCAGATTCATCAGATTAATTCAAGCCACATGGAAAACCTATTTATCCAAACCAAGCATGATTAAGAACTAGGAAATATAGCAATTGTATATGTTTCTCATGTATTAAGTGCAGCCAAATTTGATTATTCCTCACATGCACAATAATACAAAATTATACCCACGACAATTGGACATCGCATTGCAGAATTGAACCAAGCAGTTAACTAAACACCACAACGAATGAACCAAACATTAACTGAGCACCACATTGCACAATATAACATACTCCTAATAGAAGATCAGACAGTTAACGAAACCAAGCATGCTTAACAACTTGGAAATATAGCAATTGTATTTGTTTCTCATGTATTTAGTACAACCAAATTCGATTTATTTCTCACATCGTATACAATAACATAATGCACCCACAATGATTGAACATCACATTGCAGAATTGAACCAAACAGTTAACTAAACACCAAAACAAATGAACCAAACGTTAACTGAGCACCACATTGCACAATGTATAACATACTAGAAGATCAGACAGTTAACTAAACCAAGCATGCTTGACAACTTGGAAATATAGCAATTGTATTTGTTTCTCATGTATTTTGTAAAGAAAAATTAGATTTATTTCTCACATGGAAGACAATACAAAATTGCATCGTGAATAATTAAACATCACATTTGTGTAATTGAACCAAACAGTTAACTAAACACAACAACTAATTAACCAAACAGTTAATAAGTGAGCACCACATTACACGTTATATAGAACATATACACTAGAGCAACAGATTGCATGGTAAAAGTAGATAGCACAATTCACTGGAATTTGTTAAGGAAAGGCAGTAGCTAGCAAACTGAACATGGGTCCTTATAGTGAGCTAATAAGACAAGCTACTCCTCATCGTCGGAGATATCGATGACGATTGGCTTCCTGGACATGGAAGAGGGCGAGGCCTCCGCATCGTGGGTGCCCTCGTCGTAGTGGTGAGTTGTTTGAGCCGCTCCGGGCACCAACCTGCTGGCTCTCGAGTTAAGGTAAGCATGTGCACGCTGAGAAAACACCTCGTAGTCTTTGTTGAAGGCACCGAGGGTGGCCTCGAGAAAACGCCACAAACTATCGTTTAAAGCAGCCAACCACATCGCGGCGTCAGCGCGCGAGGCATCGACGGTGGCCTTGACGGCGAGGTGCTCCTCCAATATCTGGGGGTTGGCACGAATGGCAGCCATCGCAACCTAAATTGCGCGTGCGGCCACAATTTGCTTCTCTGCTGCCAAATGCTCCTTGAGCCCCTGGCTATACTGCGTGCACCATGGCTTAGGACGGCGCTTATTTTGTGGAGGGGACGGTGATTTGGATGGAAGGTATCGCGCCGACGGTTGGGACATGTGGGATGTGGAAGGAGGAGGAGGATGGGGGTCGGGTGCGGATTGCCTGCCTGGATAGATGAGGCCGAGTAGCGTGAAGGAGGGTCGTCGGCAAGGAGGTGGCGCTGCAAGCAAGGAGTGAAGGTTTCAACTTGGAAAGGAAGGCGGAAACAGGGGAAATGTGTTTTTTGGTAAGGGGGAGGGGGCGGGGAGGTAGATATTTCCGCGAAAGTCGAAATTTTTGAATCGGTTCAGCAAAAAAACTGGCGCGCAAAGTGTCATCAGACACGGTCCCTTATTCAACATTGTGTACGATATGTGAACATCACAAACAATTCAGATAGCTTAACCTTTGTGTGATGAGTTTGAACGCCAAAAATTTTGGGGCGAATTTCCCTGGTTACAGTGGTCATCCACGTCATTGCATAATTTGCATACACAAAGGAGACTACAACACACCCACACTTCTTTATCGAGCAAATTTAGCAATTAAACAGAGTTAACTGACCTAAATGTTACTCTAACAAATTAAAGACCGGCGCTATTAATAAAAAAAACAAAGAGTACTACTACGGCTGGTGCTTGTCGATCTCCGCCTCCTCCTCCATGTCCAGCTCGCGCCCGACGATCTCCTGGGGAAGGGGCTCCATGGCATCCATCACACCATAGTCAGCAAGCATCTCGCCATCCGCATCCGTCATATCTTTGGAATAGGCCGCCACGAGGTTGGGATGGGCGGCCGCGATCTTGGCTTGGGCGGGCTCCGTCCTAGCAAGGTATGCCGCGTAGGTACGGACGGCTACTCGAAAGCTCTCGTCGATTGCCAAGTCTTCGGCCGTGGGTTCCCGACCATTATCGGAGAAGCTTCATTCGATTTGTGTGGTGGCTGCCATGAGCTGGGCGTGGGTGGCCTCGACATGGTCGTGGGCGGCCTCCAACAGGGCTTAGGCCGCCGCTGCGGAACAGACAACTGCTGGGCCGCTCTCGCCAGTTGCTATTCCCGAGGCAGATGATGCTGCCGCCACCTGAGAGGCAATAGCGGCCATTTGGGCTGCCTTGGCCGCTCAGACGCACATTGCGGCCGTGCTCATGAAGCTTGCTAGCACACGCCTGGCGGCTGCGGATGCGCTCGCCGCGCTCTCGCTGGAGTGGGCCGCCGAAGTTGCCCTCACGAAGCGGGTCCACGTCCCCATCTTTCACCGGCTATGATTGAATAGCGAACAAATATTTGGGGAGCGAGCTAGTGTGCTTGACACGCGGGCTGTGGACTGTAGCCGACGCACCTTCTTGGGTAAGCCGTATGCGTACTATATATACATCGACGGTGCTCCAGGATATTTTGTACTGCATCTCACATGGTTGGTGATAATAAAATATGTGCGATCTACTTGATTTTTCGTCTTGATTTGAATTACATAATGGGGTCACAACTGCAAAGGGTGGTGTTTGAATTGCTAGAACATTTATCTGCAGTGAACATGCAACTATAGGTGTGTCGTCAAAATAATAGGAATTATTCTGGGTTCGTTTGGACATTTTTATATATTAACTTGGTTTTCTAGGCATTTCAGGTGCACAATTCAAAATTAAACTACATGCACATGCTCCGGTGCGCCAAAATGGGTTCTAAAATGATATATGTGTCCATGAGTTGATGCTTATGCCCCATTCAAGAAATGGGGATGAATTTCAAACACCACGACACCGTGGCTCTCCGGTAAACATTGAGGTTCTTGCTTTTGTAATTCTAGTAAATACAAAACTCATCTGAAATTCATGAACCTTGGCATGCTATCATGGAACGACATCAACATGCCGGGGTAAAAAAAAATTGTCCCACTTGAGGCAGGTTTGGGTATAAGCTTCTCACAAACCAGAACTTCTCACAAGAAGCCTGATGGTTTCGGTAGGGAACGTGCCACCTTTGGGGAGGAAACGATATACGCTGCCTCTTATTGCTTTCAAAAAAATTCTAGTGTCAACATAGAACAACAGGAGTGTTGTGCTAAATTTTGGAATTTTCGGGTTCATTTGGACATTTTTATACATTAACTGGGTTTTCTAGGCATTTCATGTGCATAATTTAATTTTGAAATACAGGCACATGCTCCAGTGCATATAAATTGGTTGAAATATCAAATATGTGTCCTTGGTTTCATGCTTAGGTCCCATGTAAGAAATGGGAATGAATGTCAAACACCCTGCCACCGTCACTCAGCCACAAACATTGAGATACCTGGTTTTTAAATTCTAGTAAATCCAAAACTCATCTGAAATTCATGAAACCGGGCATGCTATCATGGAGCGGCATCAACATGTCGTGGTAATTTTTTTGTCCCATTTGGGGCAGGTTTGGGTATAACCTTCTCACAAACCAGAGCTTCTCACAGCAAGCCTGATGGTTTCGGTAGGGAACGTGCCACCTTTTGGGATGAAAAGATATCCGTTGCCTCTTATTGCTTTCAAAAATTTTCTAGTGTCAACATAGAACAACATGAGTGTTAAATTTTGGAATTTTTCGGGGTTCGTTTGGACATTTTTATACATTAACTATGTTTTTAGGCATTTTATGTTCATAATTCAAATTTCAACTACATGCACATGCTCAAGTGCATATAAATTGATTCAAAAATCAAATATGTGTCCTTGGTTGCATGCTTAGGTCCCATGAAAGAATTGGGAATGAATGTCAAACACCCTGCCACTGTCACTCGACCGCAAACATTGAGATACTTGGTTTTAAATTCCAGCAAATCCAAAACTTACCTGAAATTCATGAAACTTTGCATGCTATCATGTAGCGGCATCAACATGCCGTGGTAATTTTTTTGTCCCATTTGGGTCAGGTTTGGGTATAAGCTTCCCACAAACTAGAGCTTCTCACAACAAGCCTGATGCTTTCGGTAGGGAACGTGCCACCTTTGGGGACGAAATGATATCCGTTACCTATTATTGCTTTCAAAACAATTCTAGTGTCAACATAGAATAACAGGAGTGTTGTGTTAAATTTTGGAATTTTTTGGGGTTCGTTTGGACATTTTTATACATTAACTACATTTTCTAGGCATTTTATGTGCATAATTCAAATTTGAACTACATGCACATGCTCCAGTGCATATGAATAGGCTGAACAATCAAATATGTGTCCTTGGGTGAATGCTTAGGTCCCATGCAAGAAATGGGAATGAATTTCAAACACCATGCCACCGTCACTCGGCCGCAAACATTGGGACACCTGGTTTTGTAATTCTAGTAAATACAGAACTCATATGAAATTCATGAACCTTGGCATGCTATCATGGAACGGCATCAACATGCTGGGGTAAAAAAATTTGTCCCACTTGGGGCAGGTTTGGGTATAAGCTTCTCACAACCAGAGCTTCTCACAACAAGCTTGATGGTTTTGGTAGGGAACGTGCCACCTTTGGGGACGAAACGATATACATTGCCTCTTATTGCTTTCAAACATTTTCTAGTGTCAACATAGAACAACAAGAGTGTTGTGTTAAATATTGGAATTTTCGGTGTTTGTTTGGAATTTTTTATACATTAACTGGGTTTTCTAGGCATTTTATGCGCATAATTTAAATTTGAACTACATGCAAATGCTCCAGTGCATATAAATTGGTTGAAAAATCAAATCTTTGTCCTTGGGTGCATGCTTAGGTGCCATGCAAGAAATGGGAATGAATTTCAAACACCAGGACACTGTTGATTGCCGACAAAATCTTGAGATACTTTGTTTTTAAATTCTAGTAAATCCAAAACTCGTCTGAAATTCATTAAACTTGGCATGCTATCATGGAATGGCACCCCACATGATGTGGTATTTTACGTGTCCATTTTGAGAGAACGCGCACTCGAATAAAAGCCAACAAAGGCATTTTGAAACAAATAGCTGCCACTCTAACATCGCAAACATTTTAGATAGAACACCCGTATGTAAACCGACAGCTTCCCCAGTAAGCCAAGGGAAAATGTGGCGAGCAGGATTTGTGCAGCTCTTCATCGCACAAGTTTTAAAAAGAACACATGTATGTAAAGTGAGAGCTATGGTCTTCTGTAGTAAGCCAAGGGAAAATTTGCCGCGCAGGATTTGTGCATCTCTTCAACGTAAACGGTTCAGATTGAATAAGGTATGCAAAACGAGACCTCGACGCTAAGCCAAGAGAAAATTTGGCAAGCATGATTTGTACCTCCCTTAACGCGAATGGTTTTTTTAGATGACCCCGTGTGCAACCACGTATAGACAATTTGGTAAGATTTGCATTTGTCAAACTGGAAAGATTGACATTTGCTGATCTAGTAACATTGCCATTTGTCAATCCTTGTAACACTGCGATTTGTTAAAATATGCAGCTAAAAATCACTAGCACTATCTAATTTTTGCAACTAAAATTCAGCAATTAAGCATATATTTTATTCATAGATTAAGCAGTCATTCTTAATTTATACAAACAGTTCAACTCGACACCTAAACCGACCAAACTTTTCCCCAATTGTTGCCAACCACGTACTGAAATAGCTAGTTAAACTATATATACTAGCTAATTTTAAGTACGTTCTACAGTTCCACCACATCTATAGTCAGATGGACTGAACAAAATAGCCCCTAAATACTACTACTACTATGAAGGGGCTTTGTACTACTTCTGGCAGCCTCTCCTCTACCGAGCGTGCTTAGTAAGAGGAAGAGGAGGAGGAGCCTACTGACGAGCTGGAAAACTGCAATACGGTGCCTGTCGTTACTGCACCTTCAGCGACACTCACTTCGAACGCCCTCTGCCGCTCCAGACGACCCCTATCAAAGCGGCCATACTACTCGTAGATCTCCTGATTCCTCGCCTCTGCGTCGGCGTGTGCTGCAGCCACAGCTGCGGTAAGGCTCTTTGCATGCTCGACGAGGCGCTCCTTCTCCTCCCACAGGAACTCGATGTAGCACGCAAGGTCGCTGACGCACGTGCGGGCCTCCACCTTCGCCTTCCTCCTTCGGGCGGCGGTGGTGGAGCGGGTGATGATCCCGGCGGTCGACGATGGGCTGGCGGCCACGTCGGCCGACGATGAGGTGGTGGACACGACCACCACCTCCCGCCTTCGGGCCGCGATGGCGGAGCGAGTGATGGCCACGGTGGCCGACAGTGGGGTGGCGGCCACGACTGCCACCTCCCGCCTTCGGGCCGCGGAGGCGGAGTGAGAGATGGCCCTAGATCTCGACGGTGGCATGGCGGCAACGGCGGCCGGCAGCAGTTGCCGATGGACAGCGGCGGCGGAGCGTGTGATGGGTCTTCGGCGAACACCCAATAGGGACGCCACATGCACTACACTACGTCGGGGACTGCGCCGCCGTCGCAGTGTAGCCTCCGAGCTGGAGCTGTCCTCTGATGACGGCGGAGTGGCTGAGCGACGACGACGGGCCGGTGTCATTGGCGATTGTGGGAGAAGCATACGAGATAAGTTATAGGGAGGAAGGGGAAAATGTGACACATGACTCGCCGGCCGTGAGGGTTTATATAGTAGGTTGGTAAGCATTGAGATTTTGGGGGATTTAACAGAGTCAGGCGGGAAGCTTGCGCGGGAACCTGTGTGGTTGCGCAGGAATGGGCTCATCACCGTTTGGCCAAAAGAACGCCCCGCGCACTACTCAAGCTTGCGCTCGAAGCCGTCTGCGGCAGTGGGGTGACAATACATGCGAGAGGAGGACGAAAGGACACATACACATCCGTGTAATAAAAAACATTTGCGATTTAATTACCTACTATACCCCCATTCTGGTTTATAAGTAGGATTTAACTAATAAAATGCGAATGCATGTCGCCAAAGATTATATCGTTGGATTCATATTTGAACATAGTTTCCAGTTATATAATTTTTGTAAAACATTAACATTTTGTTGGTTAAATTTAAGGTTATATACCAGCAAGCGTTCGCCCACAACACACACGGCTTATTCCATCACAAACAACTCGGATGGATCAACTGTATGCCATGTATCATACAAGCAAATCTAATCTGATTCGTGCTTGATGTCTCCGATATCGCTCGCACAGTTTGTCCTATTTGCCACGTATCACTGTGTCGGCCTCTGCTCGCGTACCTCAGCAAGCTCTGCTCGCTGTTAGGTGCCGCAGCACGCTGTCCTCGCCCTTAGGCGCCACGACGCGCTCTGCTCGCGTCCGTCGGTGTGCTCTGCTCGCGTCCGTCGGCGCGCTCGGCTTGTGGACAACTTTTCCTTGCGTGTTCAACTGCTATATGCATATATATGGTTGCTCGCCGTTGAGGCGACCGCGGAGTGCTCTTTTCGCGTCCCTCCGCGCGCACTCTGCTAGCGGTTGGGCCTGCGCACGATCACGTGTGACACGATGGAGTTACGCGCTGCAAATTAGAACTGCCATCAGGGCGTGCCGATATTCCAGGCCGTCCATCTTCCCCTTTAATTCTCGCAGCCATTATAACCTTAGTCTCTTCATCCTTTCAATCGCGCCCCACAAGAGAACACACACACCTACGATGACACATAGATAGGGGATGTCTAGTGGCGCTCCAATGGATTTCGGCGAGCATAAAGTGGAGACCCGCGCGAGGGAGATGAATCTCTTGGTGGTGTACACCATCGACCCGGTCGTGGTGGACGACTACATCAACACCATTGAGCAGTTGCTTGCTCGAGACAAGTACAAGGTGGTCGGCATCGACCTCCAGTACATCGTCGATCGTCCCAACATAGATCAGAAGGTTGCCGTCACCTAGGTGTGTGTGCTCCATCATGTCCCCATCTACCACTACTGCATGGCCACATAGCCTTCTGACCGTTTCGTCAGGTTTGTCAACAACACCGACTACAAGTTTGCTACGGTGGAGACCACCGACGATGTAAAAGCGCTAAGGTTACGAGCTTGGCCTGAAGAACCTTGTCGAAATCTTTGATTACTACAGGGTCTGGGGCAGCACGAAGAAGGACTCCCTGGTTGAACTCGCCTCGGCTATCATCAACCCATACTACAAAAAGATGAAGCAGGATGCAAACAGAACACGTCCCGTATCCTAGCACGGGGCCTGGAGCGGCAACTGGATGAACCTCACCTCAGGTTCTCCGCCAAGAGCGTGTACACATGCTACGAGATGCACAGGCGGATCTTTGACATGAGGAAGTGCCTCGTTACCCAAATCGATGCGGACGGGTCGAACCACAAGCAGAGCAAGCGTCACAGGAAGTAGATGATGATCAGATGATCATTTATCCTAGTTAATCATGCATGTAATATATAGTTTCCTTTGGTGTGTGGAAATGTCATGTGTGTAGTAGCCACCTATGTAATTATGTATGCAATAGTTTACTTTGGTGTGTGCAAATGCCATGGTTGTAGTAGCCACCTATGTAAGTGGATGTTTAATTTGGTTATGCAACCATGTCCTTATAAGTGTGTATATATATGTTGTTGTTCTGTATGCAATCCCATTGCACAACACACACGTCTTATTAGCAGCAATCGTCTGTGTTATTATCGGTCTTCGCACACATTTCTGATTATAGAACTATTTGCCGAGTATCACACACATCTTGTTATATGGAACCGTTTCTATTCTCTTGTCTCAACACAAACATTTCATCCGAGTGAACCGCATGCCGTATATCGCAAACACCTTGATCTGACCGATTGTCTCTCTAGCATCCGTGCAACAAGAGCATTTTCAGTGACATCATATCTTGAGCTCACCCCTTGGTTGTACGGATCCCATTTATCTTCCGTGTGTGCATTTCCACGTGATATCCTTGGGTTGTGATCTATTTGCCTTACTTGCAAGTTTTGTGACTCTTCTCAACATTTTCGATATCCTGACTAACATTTGCTTGAAATTTTGTGCCACTCATCCTAACTGAGCTCCTCAAAAAGCATTTTACTTGTAGGTGTGAGAAACGAACCTCGTACCAATTCCACTTTCATAGCATTACATCGAGTGATACTCGATACATTCTCAATCTTTTGAAAAGGTAACTTTGGTACCGTTCTTTACCTTTCCTACTCACCACACTTGATCATGATGAACATGCCAAGTACATCAGCGAACTAATTTTCGACGAACATCAAGAAGCTACCAACTACGTAACCAAAGTGCATCTTTTCAGCGTTCAATGAGCATTGCATGAAGAAAGTGAAGATTCAGGTGACCGCATTGAGCAAATCACGACCGACTTGCGGCATTCTGAAAAACGCACATGAGACTACTTCGAATGACTATCTCCACCCACATGGACAATCTCAACGCCAAGATGTCAACTCAAATGGAGGAATTACGTGCCTTGATGATCAACCGGTCTTCTTCTACTTCTTCATCACCAAGATGACGCCATTCAAGTCGACACTCCTATGACTAAATGTTCGGTTCTAGTACTCCGATATCAAGCTCTCTTCATCGAGCCATGCACCAAGATTGCTAAGCCAATCAAACCCATTCCATTGAAATGGTACACAAGAGCAACTCCAGGAACAACCACGTCGTCATCAACACAATCACACCACCATGGAGCAAGCGGAAGAACGCCAACGCCAACAAGAAGAAGAGCAAGCCTCCAACGCTCTACGTCAAGAACAACAATGGCGCAAGGAGAATGCCCTTCAAGCTCAACGTGCTCTCCGAGATGCGACTCAAGCCGTCAACGACCGCAACCGCCGCGTTCGTGAACAAGAAGCACTCCGTGAAGCTCAACAAGAATGGCACAACCAATCTAGAATGCATCGCCAAGCTCATCAAGTTCATCGAGAACTGCAAGCTAACCGTCTACCTCAAGTTTGTGATGTGGAACAAGAAGTCGATAACCCGCCTCCACGACAAGCGCGACATTGACACCACGACATCGACAATGAAGAAAATCGATACAGCAAGCTCAAGTTCACCATGCCCAAGTTATCCGGAAGCACCGACCCCAAGGAGTATCTCTCATGGGCATTGAAGGTTGACAAGATATTCCGTCTCCGAACTACTAAAAGATCGTGGATGTCGCCTAGAGGGGGGGGGGTGAATAGGCGCTTTAAAATAATTATGGTATAGGCTTGAACAAATGCGAATAAACCTAGCGGTTAATTTGTCAAGCACAAAACCTACAACAACTAGGCTCACCTATGTGCACCAACAACTTATGCTAAGCAAGATAAACTACTAAGTGATAGCAAGATATATGACAAGAAACAATATGACTATCACAAAGTAAAGTGCATAAGTAAAGGGCTCTGGTAAGAGATAACCGAGGCACACGAAGATGATAATGTATCCCGAAGTTCACACCCTTGCAGATGCTAATCTCCATTTGGAGAAGCGTGGAGGCACAATGCTCCCCAAGAAGCCACTAGGGCCACCGTAATCTCCTCACACCCTCGCACAATACAAGATGCCATGATTCCACTAAGGGACCCTTGAGGGTGGTCACCGAACCCGTACAAATGGCAACCCTTGGAGGCGGTCACCTAACCCATACACTTTGGCAACCCTTGGGGGCGGTCACCAGAACCCGTCAAATTGCTCGAGCCGATCTCCACAACCTAATTGGTGACCCCGACGCTTGCCCGGAGCTTTATAACACAATGATTGAGCTCCGAACACCACCAACCATCAAGGGCGTCCAAGCACCCAAGAGAAACAAGCTCAGGGGTACCAAGCACCCAAGAGTAATAATCTTGTCAACTTGTAACTTCCGCATATCACCGTGGAGTACTCAAACCGATGCACCAAATGCAATGGCAAGGGCACAAAGAGTGCCCAAGTCCTTCTCTCCCAAATCCCACCAAAGCAACTAATGCTAGGGAGGAAAATGAGAGGAAGAATGAAGAAGAGAACACGAAGAACTCCAAGATCTATATCCAAGGGGTTCCCCTCACTTAGAGGATAAAGTGATTGGTGGAAATGTGGATCTAAATCTCCTCTCCCCCCAAACTAGCAAGAATCCATGGAGGGATTGAGAGATAGCAAGCTCAAAGAAGGTCAACAATGGGGGAAGAACACGAGCTAAAGAGATAAGGTTCAATGGGGAAGAAGACCCCCTTCTACAGGTGGGAAAAATCCATCCGTTATGTGCTCAGCCCGCCCACGAGCGGTACTACTGCTCAGATGGCAGAAAGAGGAAAATGGAGCAACGACAAAGAACCTCGGGGGCGGTAGTGCCGCTAGAGCAGTACTACCGCTCATCCCAGTGGTACTACCGCGTGAGAAGTAGAACACGGGAGCAGAGGAGGCAGGGCAGAGCAGAGCATGACGACAGTACTGATATAGCGGTACTACCGCCCAACAGGGGCGGTACTACCGCTTATATGCGATACCACCACCCGATCGGGGCCGTACTACCGCTTATAGGCGATACTACACTACCGCCCTACTACTGCCGAACCTGACACGAAAAACATAACCCAAAGAAAGCAGCGGTAGTAGCCGCGGAACTGGACAACAGAAGTACCGCTTACAAGCGGTACTACCACCCGACAAGCGGTACTACCGCTGCCCAGAGCGGTAGTACCGCAGGGGTGCATCAAGCAAACCCCAAGAAAAACCGATGGAACAAGAAAACCAGAACTACCATAACTTCTGCATATGAGCTCCGAATTGAGCAAACTCAAGCTGGTTGGATAGATCACGACGAGTAGCATTCAAACAGCGGGCATCCTAAACACGTCTCAAGGTGTACGACCCGGTCATTGACTGGTTACAGAAAACCGACCCAGATAGGCATCTCGAACGGGCCTCAAACGTCTAAACTGACCGTCACCCCTCATATCGAACCTAAATGTAGGGCGGATATGGGGCGCCCAGGCGCGCCCGAATGCGTCCACCACGCCGGACTAATGATGGGCTCCCACACGGAATCCCCCGGAAACCCAATAGTCCAATAGGCGTCTCCTCCATCGCCGCGTGACGCCGCTCCGGCGGGCTGTGTAGTGCCCAAGCGTGGCCATTTAAGCCGACCATCGACCATCGACCACCGACACCAAAACCCTGCACCATCCACATCCCTCCTCCCTTGTGCTGCAACCACCACTTTTCGCTCGCCGCCCACCACTTTCCACTAGTAGCCATGCCCCCCACGCCGCCGGGCAACGTATCTAACGCCAGAGTGCCAGCTGCAACTCCTTGAGTAGGCCCTGATAAGGCACGAAGCCCGGATCTCCGCGGGGCTATCTCCGGATGTGGTAGATCTGGAGGAGGAGGACGTGCGGGGCATTGGGCCCGAAGATTTGCAAGCGGATCAGCAGGCGATCCTCGATTCCCTCCGGTCAGAATCGGTGAAGGAGGACAAGCGCCATCGTCTGCGGGAGGCGGAGTCGGAGCATGCCGTGGACGTCGACAATATGCGTGCATTTATGGATGAGGAGGAGGAACCAAAGCCCTGCTATACGCCCATCTACCTGGCACCTGACACAAACGTTGTGGACATCTCCGACCACAAAGCTTAGTTTAGTCTAGCATGGTGTACATACTATGTATAATTCTTTTGCATGGTTTATATGGATCTAGGGGATGAAATGCAAGGTGCTCGGATACATAGTATGAAATATGAGGTGTGATCGATGAGTGCTCGCAGATGTAGATGCTCCTAGAGCATCTATAGCCGGGCCTCTATTTTTTTTGACTATTTACTGTGAAGCAATAGCTCCACAGTCTTTTATTCAAAAAAAAATGTCCAGTTAGCAGAGAGTCTTAAATAAAAAAACTAAGCTTATATACTTACCTACTTACTTATGAAACAGAATACAACAAGCTAAGGAAGGTTGTTAACCCAAGACAAGAATACAGGTTTAACACGCTCCCTCACTCTATGGTACAACAAGGAGATATCATGAACAAATTTACTCCTCCACACACTAAAAGAATCCCTCTCTGGTCTGAAGATTTTCCCATTCCTGGTAGTCGAGATGCACCAGGCCACAGTGAGCATAACCTCAAAGAAGAAAGGGTGCTTGAAATTCTTCTTGGCATGCAAAAGGCATGAGATCAAGTCATGTCCCCCTGTCCAGTCAATCTGCAGATAAGACCATATTCTTTGACTGAAATTGCAAATGAAGAAGAGGTGAAACCTATCTTCATGTATGCATGTGGGACAAAGGACACAATAATTGTCATCCTGGTCTGTCCTCCAATGCCTCCTGAGAAGGATATCGCGTGTGTTGAGCTGATCAAAAAAGAGCAACCAGCCGAAAATCTTAATTTTCATCATGCAGGAACTTCACCAAAGCCAAACACATGATTGAACTGTTGGTAGGTGGGAATGCATGATGGTGTAGAAACTCTTTGTAGAATAACCAGACTTCGATGGACAAGACCACACATCAGGTACAGTGGCATCTCTTTGCAACAAAGTAACCCAGTGTAGGAGGTGCTGTAATTCAGAAGCTGTTGTGTTTGATATTGGTAAGTGAAACAAGGACACAACATCCTCTGAATCCAAGAAATCCCTGGCAGAGATCTTATCATCTTTAACAAAAGCGACAAAGTGAGGCAACCGGTCTCTTAGCGGTCTGTTTGAATTATTCAAAATCCGACTATTAGACCAAAACAGAACAGAGTCTCCTTGATTTATAGTGGCTGTAGAGATAGCTCTATTAGAATCAGCCAATTTGAAAACATCCCTCCACCAAAAGGAGCCGCATAACACACTGGCCTGGGGTACTACACCGTCATAGTAAGTATTCCAGATGAGAGAGACCCAAGGGACATCTTCCTTGTTGAAAAATTTATGGAGATGCTTGATGAGCAAACCCTGATTCTGCAAATGTAGGTTAATAATGCCAAGTCCACCTTTATCCTTGGGTCTGCATACCAAGCCCCATGCTGCAAGGGACTGCCTGGGAGTGTCCGAATTATAGTGGGATCTACCCTTCGGAAGTGTTTGTTATTTCTTTCTTTCCATAGACTCCAGGAGGCGTATAAGAAAATTTCCATAAACATTGGGTTATTTCATACTGTCTTTGCCTCCTTGATCCAATTTAGACGATCACCATTGGTTGTCCAGTGGATGTTCAAGATATCCCAACAGTTCACACTGAAATGACAAGTGAAGATCATGTGCTCAATTGTTTCTTCCTCGGTGATACCACACAGAATGCAACCATGATTGTCACCAATGTTATAGTGTCTTCTTTTAAGCATGTTTCTGGTGTTTAGACGATCTGAGAGTAGGAGCCAACCAAAGAATTTAATTTTCATTATGGCCGAAGATTTCTAGAGCCATTTGTAACTATCATGTGTAGTGGCCTCCCGAAAAAAGAATTTGTAGTATATTTTGGTAGTGTATATCTCTGAGCCCCACTCATATACCCAAGAGTCCATGTCCTCTGCCGCCTCAAAGTTGACGTGTGCCGTAATCTCCTGGAATCACGTAGCTCATTGTGGGCTTGAATGGAGAGGGAAAGGTGAAAGGTTTCATTGAGGTTGGAGCATTCAAGGAAATCCCGGACCGAAATATCCTCAAGTTTAGCATATGAAAAAGCACGGGGATGTGAATCTGCAAGGACGTCATCCAGCCAGAGATCTTTCCACATAAGCGCAGTGTAACCTCATCGAACGATCACATGCGAGATGCCTCTATAGATAGGAGTAAGTTTGAGCACATCTTTCCACCAGAACAACCCGCATGGGTCTGATGCATGTGGGATTTTGTCGGTGTAATATGTGGACCAAATCAAATCGACCCATGGCAGATCCCAGTGGTTATAGAATTTGTGTAGGTATTTCATGAGCAAAGCATCACTTTGAGTTTGTAAATCCAGCACCCTGAGACCTCCACACTCCTTGGGCCTGCAAACCATTTGCCATGAAGCTAAAGAATTGCACTTGTCTCCATCACCAGTCTTCTTAGTCCAAAGACATTGCCTTTTGATTTTGTCTAATAGGTCAATAATCTTCTGTGGCAGTTTAAGGGTGCAGAGCGCAAAGATGATAAGGGATGTGATGAACTAGTTGCCTCATCATCATCCACATTAAGAGGCACCATTGTGGATTTTTGAAAATTCACCTTGAGGCCAGTTGAAGCAAAGAACACATCCAACATCTCCTTGAGGGCAATAAGTTGGGAATCCACTGCAGATACAATTAATATGGTGTCATCATAATATTGGATGATAGGGAAATGTGGATTATGGGAAGGTATTGGTAGGGTGAGAACTCCATCAGCCAGCATTCGGTTAACCACCGATTGCAAGAGACCAGTTGCGATTACAAAAATCAACAGAGATAAGGGATCCCCTTGTCTAACCCCACATTTGCAATGAAATTGTTTCCCAGGCACCCCATTCAATAAAACCGAAGAAGAGCTAGAGGATAAAATTTCCTTGACCCAAGCTAACCACTTAACATCAAAACCCTTGTGTTTTAAAATTTGTAAGATGGCCTCATGCTCAATTGTATCAAAATCCTTAGCAAAGTCTAGCTTCAAGATTAGATTGGGTCTTCTAGATTGCTTGCACTGATGAATGTACTCAAATGCCCACGCCAGGCAATCTTTAATGGACCTCGACTTCAAGAACCCATACTGATTCATGTGGATGCATTTAAGTATCACAGACTGTAACCTATTGGCAAGTAACTTGGTCAGGAACTTGAGAGAAGTGTTGGTCACAGAGATTGGTCTGAAATCTCCCGAGCCTTGAGGAGCAAGAATTTTAGGTATAAGAGTAATCAGAGAGCCATTAATCCCCTGAAGGCTAAGCGAACCAGCAGCAAATTGATCAATCAAGTTCAAAAAATTCTTCTGGATTATGTGCCAGCATTTCTTAACAAAAAGACCATTAAACCCATCAGGTCCAGGAGCCCTATCCTTTGGCAATTCCTTCAAAACAGTGTCAATTTCTGCTTGTGAGAAAGGCCTTGAAAGATCATGCAGGCCATCAATGGGCTGAATCAGGTCGGCTAGGCAGAAGCCCATTTGAATACCCCTACTTTGGCCCATACTAGATTTGAAAGAGTGCCAGAGGACTCCCGCCATTTGGTCATGATCATGAACAATAATACCATCATCAGATACGAGGCTGGCAATACTGTTTCTCCTGAGCCTTTCAGACACCATTGCATGAATAAAATTAGAGTTCTCCTCTCCAACTTTAATGTAACGAATAGTGTAGCGCTGTTTCCAATAAATATACTACAACCTCAGCAAATCCTCATGGTGGAGCTTGACAATTTTCCTGAAGTTAAACTCAGGAACAGTGAGGGGCCTGCATTCTTCCAGGGTATCCAAGCAAAGGATCACTTTAGAGCAGTTAAGAATAACTTTCTTTATGGAGGCAACATTAATGTGCCATCGCTTAAGATCACTCCTAAGACGCTTGAACTTTTTAGAAATGACAGCAACCGTCAAACCAGAGCAAGCTATAGGAGCATTCCATGAGGCCGTGACACACTCCATAAAACCAGGCAGATCTACCCAGTAGTTTTCAAAACGGAAAACCTTAGCCCATGGGATGGTGGTGTCAATCGAAACCATACATGGAATATGATCAGAGCCAGTGCGAGCAAGGGGGTGAACAGCCGTGTTAGGGTACAAGGTGATCAAGGAACTAGTCGTGAAGAACCAATCCAACTGTTCGAGGAGAGGTTGTTGCTGCATGTTTGACCAAGTATAAGCCCTACCCTTCACAGGCAGTTCCAATAAACCAAGGTGCCCAATAATCTCATTAAACAGGAAGATATCATCCACATTGCCACCTGGTAAATTCCTATTGTCCATAGACCTGATAAAGTTGAAATCTCCCAACAAGAGCCAGTTATCCTCATCTGATATTTGAAGGTGATATAACGAGTGGACAAAATCATCTCACAAAGGGCCATCGCACGGGCGATACACAGAAACCAGAGTCGAAACTTCAGAGTTGTGAACTGAAGTAAAAGATACCACCACGACGAAGCGCTGGATTTCTATTAGGCAACCAGAAAAATGGCGGAATTCCGTACAACTAAAATGCCTCCAGAGAGCCCATGCGAGGGAGCGAACGCAAAATTATCAAATCTCCTCGGGCAAATTGCTGGATAAACTTGAGGTCAAAAGATTCGCACTTTGTTTCTTGTAGACATACTATGGAACAATTACTTTCCTCAATTTTAGCATGAACATCCCTCTGTCGTTTCTCAGAATTTAGACCACGCACATTCCAACACATAACCTTTCAATTACGAAAGCACGGATTATCCATGAAAAACAAGAGCAAGTAGCCAAATATCTCTACTGCATAACAGATGAGATCACTGTCGAGATACTCATACACACAAACAGCTAACTGAAGTTCAGACACGGGCCAAGTTCGGACATCGCGAAGATAATAAACATATGACAGTTCATACTGGAAAAACAAAAGAAAGTACTGACAGACACGGATCCCACCCAACATATTGCTTGGAGCTTCACTTATCATCATGATCCTTGGGCTGGTCTTCTTTCTCAGGACTTGCCATAAGCTTGTCCTTGGTGAGCTTCTCCGGTGAGATGCCTAGAGAAGCCCCAATGTGCTGCATGAGACGAATTGGGGTTGGTGGTGGGACTGACGAGTCTGAACCAATGTCCTGCCCCGCCGCAGTATTCGTGCTCTTCGCCTGAGAGTCAGAACCGTACCTAGGCTTCTTAGCTCTTGGGCGCCGAAGAGCAGAAGGCTTGTTAGGAATTGCAGTGGTAGGTTTAAAGCCAGATTTCTTGGCGCAACTGCGTGTCATTCTTCTGGTTGAGAAATCCTCTGGAGAACAGACCAGCTTGGCTCCCTGACGATGACCATGTTTATGCTTTCCTAACAGGGAGGGAGTTTTTGAGGTAAACTCAAAATCATCATGCTGTACTGAATCCATAGAGAAATCCACATGTGGGTCCACATGGTTTGCAGAGACCTCAAACGTCCTAGAAGTGTCCTTGGCAAGCAAAGTCTGCAAAGATTGCTCCAGCTCATGTGACCAGGACCTTATAGGCAAAACATCTGGTTGGAGCACGGAGAAACAGACAGGCCGGCGTATGTTCAGAGCCTCAAAGTCAGTCAAAAGATTTCTAAAAGATCTCTCCCACAGCATGGTAGGTGGCAAGATAGGTCCAAACACCACCCTGACCATACCCAGGTGAATTGGGTCAAGATTTAGAACGGGGGGGTGTACCACTGGGGGGAGGTAGGGAACAATAGCCCGTTCCAAGTTTTCCTGAACCACAACCTGCTGGACAACTTCAACATCTTCTGGATGGCTATCAGAGGAACTGTTGGACCCCGAGGATGGATTTAACACCATGGAGTTCTGATCTTGAGCAACTTGCACTTCAGGCACATGTTGTTGAACATTCTGAGCAGCCACAACTTCGTCCTAGGGGCCCCATCCGTCAACGTTTCGCTCAGGTTCATGATGTTGCTCTGGTTGCTCAGCACCCCAAGCATTGTGCTGGTTAGGAACATGGTGATTCTGGGCGTTGGCAGGAACATCGTCTCAGCCTAGAGCAGGAAGAGGAGGCATTCCCCAAAAAGGCTGTGGTGGCACATTGCCTGGCATAGGATGAGGATTTCCATCCAGTCACATGGGGTCCTCGCTAGCCCCCAACATAGCTTCAGCAAAGTTGTCAGTGAGGATGTAAACTGCAGCAAACCAAGAGACAATAGTACCTCCCCAATTTGCATATTCACGAAAAACCACTGAACGAGGCACCATAATGTTATCTGGAAAAAAACATAGACCAAAGACCGAACAAGATGCCAATCAGGTTCATCCTAGTAGTGGAACTGACCAAAAGTGCTAACAACATCAGACATGTATTGGGTATTCCTGTAATCCAAAGGTACTCCAATGAGCATTAGCCAACCCGTTTTGTGCCCATGAATAGCCCTAAAACCCTCCCCCTGATTATGTGGTATGAACCGCACAAAGACCTCATTGCCATATTCATCTAAACCTATGGGAAAAGGAGGGTGCCGAGTAAACCAAGATCTCATCACAGGACTAGCCACTTCAAATAAACCACCCCCTGGAACCAGGTCTGAGCAGAGCGAACAATCACCTGGAGATCATCTTGCAAGAAGTGCAACACTTGCTCTCTTCTGATGAGCCGGGCCTCTCATACCCGTCTCAAATGCCCATGCAAGCCGCCCGGTCACTGATGAGTCAAGAAAAATCTATCCAACCATACGTCTCAAACTGCGGACAAACGCCTGGCTGACCAGCACCCCTCATATGATGGGGAACGAAGCATGAAAATCAAAAAAGTTCCTACGAACACCCATGATCTATCTAGGAGAAGCATATCTACGAGACGAGAGAGTGTGTCTACGTACCCTCGTAGACCGTTAAGCGGAAGCATATATCACACGGTTGATGTAGTCATACTCATCATGATCCAATCGCGATCCAAGCCGATGAAGCACTGAACGGACGACACATCCGCGTCCAGCACACATATGTATCGATGATGTCAACTCCTTGATCCATCAAGCGAGGGAGGAGAAGTATATGGGATCACTGGCAGCACGATGGCGTGACGATGATGGTGGTGGAGTGATTCCGGTAGGGCTACGCCGAGCACTACCGAAACAACAAATACGGAGGATTTATGAAGCAACGGGAGAGAGAGGGGGTCCAAGGGCTTGTGTGTCCTCTTAGGGGCGCCCCCTCGCCTCTATATATAGGTGGAGGGGCGTGGTGGCCAGCCCTCCAAGCCCTTGGGCTGGCGCACCAAGGGGGAGGGTCGGACTCCTAGTCCATTTCCCTCCTCTCCATACACTTGTGGACTTTCCATCCTTCAGAGCCACATGGGCCTGAGGGACTTGTGCGCCTCGCCCAAAAAGTCCAGGGCACCTCCCCTCAACCCATGCTGACCCTTGGGAAGTGTTGGAACCCTTAGTGGACTTCCGGACTCCTCCGGAAGTATCTGAAACCTTCTGGAAGATTCCTGGTACAATACCAAAAAAACTGAAACTTTTTTGAGAACCCTGAAAGCAAATTTTCATATATAAATCTTTACCTCCGGACCCTTTCGGAGCTCCTCATGACGTCCAGGATTTCATCCGGAACATCACCAAGGAGGAGGAGAAGGACCACAAGGCATTGGAGAAGAAAAAGGGCAACTAGAAGAAGAGGACAGAACCTCCCAGGCGACCCTATGCCCACGGGCCCCCAAGACCCCGTGCGCACAGGCCGCCCAGGAGGCTTCTATGACTGAACTGCGCACCCCCGTGCGCACGGGCTCCAAACCGCGTGTGCACGGGCCTGAGCCGCTGTAGCACCCCCTGCGCGTGGGCGTGTACCGTGCAAATGGGACCCCCGTGCACACGGGCCCAACTTACCCCGTGCGCACGGGCCCTACAGTATTTCGATCGAAGTTTTTGCTTTGGGCATCCACTTCGTCCCCCACCTCCTCCTAGCTATATATTCTATGCCTAGTCCATTTGTTAGGGTTAGCAAAGTATTGAGAGACATTAGAGAGCTTTGCTCCTTGTATCCACTCCTCTAGGAGAATCAACACCTCCTAGGAGAAGATCCCTTAGTGGATTCAAGACCCCTACAAGGGAAGGATCCCCATCATAGGATTATTAAGACCTCATCTCCCTTGTGGATTTGGGAATAACCTTACCTTTGTGCTTTTTTCCTTGGATTGACCTTGCATACTTGTGGATCTCACGTATGCTATCCTAGTGGATGTGTCATTTGGGATTTGTTTGAGTGATTTCTCTCTAGAGTTCTTGAATGTTCATCCTCTTTTCCCCTCCAAGTGTGAAAACATCCTCCTCTAGGGTTCCACCCTACATCATTCTTCATGGTTCGTAGGTTCGCTGTTGTTTAACAACATGATTTCCAGGACTGGATTACCATACCACTCTAGTGCGATGTACCATGGTTGACCTAAGAAGTTCAGTAGTAACTTGGTCCGAAGTTTCATGATCATCATCATTAGCTTCCACTTCGGTTGGTGTAGGCATCACATGAACTACTTTCTGTGATCTGCTACATTCCAATTCGAGATAAGGTACAATTACCTCATCAAGTTCTACTTTCCTCCCACTCACTTCTTTCGACGGAAACTCATTCTCTAGAAAGGACCTACAACAAAGATCTTTCCCTCGGATCTATTATAGAGGGTATACCCAATGGTCTCTTTAGGGTATCCTATGAAAACACACTTCTTCGCTTTGGGTTTGAGCTTATCAGGCTGAAGCCTCTTGACATAAGCGTCGCATCTCCAAACTTTAAGAAACAATAGCTTAGGTTTCTTGCCAAACCACAACTCATACGGTGTCATCTCAATGGATTTAGACGGCGCCCTATTTAAAGTGAATCTGGCTATCTCTAATGCATAACCCCAAAACAATAGTGGCAAATTGGTAAGAAACATCATAGAACACACCATATCCAATAGAGTACGATTACAAAGTTCAGATACACCATTACATCGTGGTGTTCCAGGTGGCGTGAGCTGTGAAACAGTTCCACGTTGTCTTAAATGCATACCAAGCTCGTAACTCAAATATTCACCTCCACGATCACAGCGTAGAAACTTTATTTTCTTGTTATGATGATTCTCCACTTCACTATGAAATTCCTTGAACTTTCAAATGTTTCAGACTTGTGTTTCATTAAGTAAATATACTCATATCTACTCAAATCATCTGTGAAGGTAAGAAAATAATGATATCCACCGCATGCTTCAACACTCATCGGACTGCATACATCGGTATGTATTATTTTAAATAAGTCACTAGCTCGCTCCATTGTTATGGAGAATGGAGTTTTAGTCATCTTGCCCATGAGGCATGGTTCACATGTCTCAAATGATTCATAATCAAGATATTCCAAAAGTCCATCAACATGGAGTTTCTTGATGCGTTTTACACCAATATGACCTAAGCGGCAGTGCCACAAATATGTGGTACTATCATTATTAAATTTGCATCTTTGGTATCAATATTATGAATATGTGTATCACTACGACCGAGATTAAACAAGAATAAACCATTCACAAGGGGTGCATGACCATAAAAGATATTACTCATATAAATAGAACAACCACTATTCTATGACTTAAATGAATACCCGTCTCGCTATAAACAAGATCCGTATATAATGTTCATGCTCAACACTGGCACCAAATAACAATTATTTAGGTTTAAAACTAACCCCGAAGGAAGATGTAGAGGTAGCATGCCAACGGCGATCACATCAACCTTATTTCCGACGCACATCATCACCTCGTCCTTAGCCAGCATTCGTTTATTCCGTAGCTCCTGTTTCGAGTTGCAAATATTAGCAACCGAACCAGTATCAAATACTAGGTGCTACTACGAGCAGTAGTAAGGTACACATCAATAAGATGTATATCAAATATACATTTGTTGATGTTGCCAGCCTTCTTATCTACCAAGTGTTTGGGGCAGTTCCGCTTCCAGTTACCATTCCCTTGAAGTAGAAGCACCCAGTCTCAGGTTTGGGTCCAGCCTTGGGTTTCTTCACGAGAGCAGCATGAAGGAAATATGCCCTAGAGGCAATAATAAAGATGTTATTTGTATTTCCATATATCATGATAAATGTCTTTTATTCATGCTAGAATTGTATTAACCGGAAACTTAGTACATGTGCGAATACATAGACAAAAACAGTATGTCCCTAGTATGCCTCTACTAGACTAGCTCATTGATCAAAGATGGTTATGTTTCCTAGCCATAGACATGAGTTGTCATTTGATCAACGGGATCACATCATTAGGAGAATGATGTGATGGACAAGACCCATCCGTTAGCATAGCACTATGATCGTTTAGTTTTACTGCTATTGCTTTCTTCATGACTTATACATGTTCCTATGACTATGAGATTATGCAACTCCCGAATACCGTAGGAACACCTTGTGTGCTATCAAATGTCACAACGTAACTGGGTGATCATAAAGATGCTCTACATGTGTCTCCGAAAGTATTCGTGGTGTTGGCATAGATCAAGATTAGGATTTGTCACTCCGAGTGTCGGAGAGGTATCTCTGGGCCCTCTCGGTAACACACATCACAATAAGCCTTGCAAGCAAAAAGACTAATGAGTTAGTCACGAGATGATGTGTTACGGAACGAGTAAAGAGACTTGCCAGTAACGAGATTGAACTAGGTATAGAGATACCGACGATCGAATCTCGGGCAAGTAACATACCGATGACAAAAGGAACAACGTATGTTGTTATGCGGTTTTGACCGATAAAAGATCTTCGTAGAATATGTAGGAGCCAATATGAACATCCAGGTTCCGCTATTGGTTATTGACCGGAGATGAGTCTCGGTCATGTCTACATAGTTCTCGAACCCGTAGGGTCCGCACGCTTAACGTTTGATGACGATCGGTATTATGAGTTTATGAGTTTTGATGTACCGAAGGTAGTTCAGAGTCCCGGATGAGATCACGGACATGACGAGGAGTCTCGGAATGTCCGAGACATAAAGATTGATATATTGGATGACTATATTCGGACACCGGAAGTGTTCCGGAAAAGTTTCGGATTTAACGGGATTGCCGGAGGGGGTTACCAGAACCCCCTACGAAGGGGGATGGTCCATAGTGGGCCTTAAGGGAAAGAGAGAGGCAGCCCATAGGGCTGGACGGCGCCCCACCTAGGGTTCCTAGTTGGACTAGGATTGGGGGGCGCCACCTCTCCCTCTTTTCCTTTCCCTCTCTTCCTTCTTTGGTGATTCCTACTAGGAATAGGATTGCAATCCTATTCCTAGTAGGATTGCACCTCTAGCCGCACCAAACAAGGGCCGGCCGGCCTCCCCCCTTGCTCCTTTATATACGGGGGCAGGGGGGCACCCAAAGACACATAAGTTGAATTGTTCCAGCCGTGTGCGGTGCCCCCCTCCACAGAAACACACCTCGGTCATACCGTCGCGGTGCTTAGGCGAAGCCCTGCGCCGGTGAATACATCATATCCGTCACCACACCGTCGTGCTGACGAAACTCTCCCGTGAAGCTCAACTGGATCAAGAGCTCGTGGGACGTCATCAAGCTGAACGTGTGCTGAACGCGGAGGTGCCGTACGTTCGGTGCTTGATCGGTTGAATCGTGAAGAAGTTCGACTACATCAACCGCGTCACTTGACGCTTCCGCTCCCGGTCTACGAGGGTACGTAGACACACTCTTCCCTCTCGTTGCTATGCATCCGGTAGATAGATCTTGCGTGATCGTAGGAAAATTTTAAAATACTGCGTTCCCCAACAGTGGCATCATGAGCCAGGTCTATGCGTAGATGATATGCACGAGTAGAACACAATGAGTTGTGAGCGATACTAGTCATACTGCTTACCAGCATGTCATACTTTGCTTCGGCGGTATTGTGAGATGAAGCGGCCTGGACCGACATTACGCGTACGCTTACGCGAGACTGGTTTCACCGTTAAGAGCACTTGTTGCTTAAAGGTGACTGGCGGGTGTCTGTCTCTCTTACTTTAGCTGAATCAAGTGTGGCTACGCCCGGTCCTTGTGAAGGTTAAAACAGCACATACTTGACGAAACATCGTTGTGGTTTTATATGCGTAGGTAAGAACGGTGCTTGCTAAGCCCGTAGCAGCCACGTAAAACTTGCAACAACAAAGTAGAGGACGTCTAACTTGTTTTTGCAGGGCATGTTGTGATGTGATATGGTCAAGACATGATGAGTTATACGGTTTTGTATGAGATGCTCATGTTTTGTAATGTTATCGGCAACTGGCAGGAGCCATATGGTTGTCGCTGTATTGTATGTAATGCAATCGCCATGTAATTGCTTTACTTTATCACTAAGCGGTAGCGATAGTCGTAGAAGCAATAGTTGGCGAGACGACAAACGATGCTACGATGGAGATCAAGGTGTCGCGCCGGTGACGAAGGTGATCATGAAGGTGCTTTGGAGATGGAGATCAAAAGCACAAGATGATGATGGCCATATCATGTCACATATTTTGATTGCATGTGATGTTTTTCTTATTATGCTTCTTATTTTGCTTAGAACGACGGTAGCATTATAAGATGATCCCTTACTAAATTTCAAGGTATAAGTGTTCTCCCTGAGTATGCACCGTTGCGAAAGTTCGTCGTGCCGAGACACCACGTGATGATCGGGTGTGATAAGCTCTACGTTCAAATACAACGGGTGTAAGCCAGTTTTGCACACGCAGAATACTCGGGTTAAACTTGACGAGCCTAGCATATGCAGATATGGCCTCGGAACACTGGAGACCGAAAGGTCGAGCGTGAATCATATAGTAGATATGATCAACATAAGATGTTCACCATTGAAACTACTCCATCTCACGTGATGATCGGACATGGTTTAGTTGATTTGGATCATGTGATCATTTAGATGACCAGAGGGATGTCTATCTAAGTGGGAGTTCTTTAAATTAATATGATTAAATTGAACTTTAATTTATCATGAACTTAGTCCTGATAGTTTTTGCATATCTATGTTGTTGTAGATCAATGGCCCGTGCTACCGTTCCTTTGAATTTTAATGCATTCCTAGAGAAAGCTAAGTTGAAAGATGATGGTAGCAATTACACGGACTGGGTTCGTAACCTGAGGATTATCCTCATTGCTGCACAGAAGAATTATGTCCTTGAAGCACCGCTAGGTGACAAGCCCCCTCCCACTAATGTAGACGCTTTGAGCGTCTGGAAGTCGTGGTCTGATGACTACACGATAGTTCAGTGTGCAATGCTTTACGGCTTAGAACCGGGACTTCAACGACGTTTTGAACGTCATGGACCATATGAGATGTTCCAGGAGTTGAAGTTAATATTTCAAGCAAATGCCCGGATTGAGAAATATGAGATTTCCAATAAGTTCTACAGCTGCAAGATGGAGGAGAATAGTTCTATCAGTGAACACTTGCTCACAATGTATGGGCACTACAATCATATGACTCAACTTGGTTGTCAAGTTGATGAGATTAGTGTTATTGATAGAATTCTTCGATCACTACCACCAAGCTATAATGGCTTCGTGATGAACTATAATATGCAAGGGATGCAAAAGACAATTCCCGAGCTCTTCGCTATGCTCACAGCTGCGGAGGTAGAAATCAAAAAGAAGCATCAAGTGTTGATGGTTAACAACACCACTAGTTTCAAGAAAAAGAGCAAGGAAGGGAATTTCAAGGAGAATAGCAAGTTTGTTGCTGCTCCCGCAGAGAAACCCAAATCTAGAACCAAGCCTGAAACTGAGTGCTTCTACTGCAAGGGGACTGGACACTGGAAGCGGAACTGCCCCAAGTATTTGGCGGATAAGAAGGATGGCAAGGTGAACAAAGGTATATGTGATATACATGTTATTGATGTGTACCTTACTAATGCTCGTAGTAGTACCTGGGTATTTGATACCGGTTCGGTTGCTAATATTTGTAACTCGAAACAGAGACTACGGATTAAACGAAGATTGGCTAAGGACGAGGTGACGATGCGCGTGGGAAACGGTTCCAAAGTCGATGTGATCGCCGTCGGCACGCTACCTCTACATCTACTTTCGGGATTAGTTTTAGACCTAAATAATTGTTATTTGGTGCCAGCGTTGAGCATGAACATTATATCTGGATCTTGTTTGTTGCGAGACGGTTATTCATTTAAATCAGAGAATAATGGTTGTTCTATTTTTATGAATAATATCTTTTATGGTCATGCACCCTTAAAGAGTGGTCTATTCTTATTGGATCTCGATTGTAGTGATACACATATTCATAATATTGAAACCAAAAGATGCAAGGTTAATAATGATAGTGCAACTTATTTGTGGCACTGCTGTTTAGGTCATATTGGTGTAAAACGCATGAAGAAACTCCATAGTGATGGACATTTGGAATCACTTGATTATGAATCACTTGGTGCTTGCGAACCATGCCTCATGGGCAAGATGACTAAAACTCCGTTCTCCGGAACCATGGAGCGAGCAACAGATTTGTTGGAAATCATACATACTGATGTATGTGGACCAATGAGTGTTGAAGCACGCGGCGGGTATCGTTATTTTCCGACCTTCACTGATGATTTGAGCAGATATGGGTATATCTACTTAATGAAGCACAAGTCTGAAACATTTGAAAAGTTCAAAGAATTTCAGAGTGAAGTAGAGAATCATCGTAACAAGAAAATAAAGTTTCTACGATCTGATCGTGGAGGAGAATATTTGAGTTACGAGTTTGGTCTTCATTTGAAACAATGTGGAATAGTTTCACAACTCACGCCACCCGGAACACCACAGCGTAATGGTGTGTCCGAACGTCGTAACCGTACTTTATTGGATATGGTACGATCTATGATGTCTCTTACCGATTTACCACTATCGTTTTGGGGTTATGCCTTAGAGACAGCTGCATTCACGTTAAATAGGGCACCATCTAAATCCGTTGATACGACACCTTATGAACTATGGTTTGGCAAGAAACCAAAGTTGTCGTTTCTTAAAGTTTGGGGCTGCGATGCTTATGTGAAAAAGCTTCAACCTGATAAGCTCGAACCCAAGTCGGAGAAATGTGTCTTCATAGGATACCCAAAAGAGACTGTTGGGTACACCTTCTATCACAGATCCGAAGGCAAGATATTCGTTGCTAAGAATGGATCCTTTCTAGAGAAGGAGTTTCTCTCGAAAGAAGTGAGTGGGAGGAAAGTAGAACTTGATGAGGTAATTGTACCTTCTCCCGGATTGGAAAGTAGTACATCACAGAAAATTGTTCCAGTGATTCCTACACCAATCAGTGAGGAAGTTAATGATGATGATCATGAAACTTCGGATCAAGTTTCTGCTGAACGTCGTAGATCAACCAGAGTACGTTCCGCACCAGAGTGGTACGGCAACCCAGTTCTGGAAATGTGACGCCCGAGACCGACGTCCCAGAAGATTCCAGAAGAGTCCCGAAGATTCCAGATGTTCCGGGTTGCCCGTGTGTCCTTTTGTGCTTGTGTTATTTAATTTTTGCATTGCATCATGTCATCATGCCATCATGTCATATTTTATTTTGCATCTCAACCTAAATAATCCGTGTGGGCCTTCGGTCCATTTAAATCGAGGGAAGATGTCTTCTCTTTATAACATATAAAAGCCTCTCAATATTAGGGAGCTATATTAATAAATATTCCATTTGTTGGAAATCACCTTAACACACTTGCATAATTTTCCCCATGTCTTTCACTTCGAGTTTCACCTTCAAAATCTTGCCGGTAATTTCTTTCCGTTGTTTCGAGGCTCCTCCAAAATCTAAACTCCTTTTATTGCAAGCTAAATGTTTTTAGTTTGCACTTCCCTTTCTGTTGGAACTATTTTTGTTGGGTTGGTAATATCCCGTAAAGCCTTATAAAAATGTTCCATATTTTATTTTCTGTTCTGGCCTCTTTTCTTATTTTTTTCTTTGCGCTCTCTCTATTTTTATTTCTGTTAAAGAAATAAAAAGAAAAAGAGCCTCCCAGTCAGCCTCCTTCCTCCTCCAGGCCGCACCTCTTCTTCCCCTTCTCCTGGCCCAACTCCCTTCCCCTTCTCCCTAAGGCCCAACCGGCTCTGGCCCAAGGCCCGGTTCCTTCCCCCTAACCCTAGCGATCTCTCCAGCCCTTCCCTCGCTCTCCCCTCTTCTCTCCGTCTCGTCCCGACCCCGCCGCCACTCCGTTTCCCTCTCCTCTCGATCTCTCTTCTCTTCCCTCGTTCGAAGACAGCGCCCCGAGTCCCTCGCTCGATCTCTCCCCTCAAGCGCGCCCGACCCCGTTCCCTTCTCCTCTGCCGCCCCTTCTCCAGCCCTCTTCTCGCCTGGACTCCGCGGCCTCCTTCCATCGCCGGCCCTTGAGGCCAGCCAGGCCGCATCCTCCAGCCTCGGCCGAACCCCGCGGCTTCCCCTCTCCAGCCCCTTCGCGCGGCATGGCGCCCCGCTTCCTTCTCCTGCGAGCGCCGCCGGTCGCCGCTGGATTCCCTCCGGCCAGCCCCGGCCACTGCCGTGCCGCCGTCAGCGCCCTCCAGCCGTCTGCGCCAGCAACCAGAGGCCCACGGCCTCCTCCGCGCGGGCAACGGCCCCGCCGCGCCGGCCCTCTCCCGCGGCCTCACCTCGTCCAGCCCGGCCGCCCCAAGCCCTCCGAGGAGCTGCTGCAACCCCGATGCCCTGAGCCCGACGGCCTCCTTCTTCATCTCACCAAGGAGCTCCCTGCCTCGCTGGCTTCGTCTCCCTCCGTCCGCGCACGAGATCTTGCTGCAGCCGTGGCCTCGTCTCCGTGCAGCCTTGTTTTGCTGCTGTTGTTTTTTTGTTGTTGTGTGTGTTGCCCGTGCTGTAATTTTTGGACAGATGACACCGAGTACCTCTACATGACCCGGCAAGTACCCCTACGACCAAGTACCTCGACGAACCGAACATCTACGGAAAAACAAGCTCGTGAACACCTCCGGGAACAAGTACCGCGACCGACTCGTCAAGTACCTCTTCGGATGCGTCAAGTTCCACTACTTCCACAACCGTCGCAAACGGGAACCCCGAGTACCACGACGCCCCGAACGACTACCGATGACCGTGAACAACTACCGCCGTCGTGGAACCGCCAAGACGAACGGAACAACTACTTCCTCTACGAGTTGCGGAACGGCTACTTCCTCTCCGAACGTGAACGACTTCTTCCTCTTTGGCCGTGTACCACTACTTCCTCTACTACGGCTACTTCCTCGACGCTCTCGAACCGCTTCGAGAGAGAACGCTTCGAAGGTATAACCCCGAGACGTGACCCGTGAGATGCATGCTTGCTTGTGTTGTATGAGATGTCTCCCGTGTGTGCTTCGTGCCCGTTCCACCTTTTGTCTTGTTCCTCGGTTGCCTCGTCACCGACTCGTGGGAACCCGGTAACGGGATCACCCCATCATCTCGTTTGACTCACTCCACCTTTTGTTTTGCACCGGCCTCTCCCGAGTTACCGGTACCGATATGTTGTCGTGGCATCATTTTCGGAATCGTTGCCGTGGCACTCTTTTCTTTCCACCATGGTGACAAATGCTTCATATCTCCTTTAAGTCAACCTTTTAATAAAACTTGCATAAACTTGAACATGTCATCCGCATCATGTTAACAACATTATAATGTTTAATTGTTGTTTGCTTATAATTATTAAACATGCTCATGGGGATTTTCCGGATATGTTGTTGTTACTTCCGGCCTCATTTAAATTGCCTAGTTAGTATAGTTTTTTTTATGCTTCACCTCTTGCCATGTTAAAAACATTTAATCTTGTCTTGTTAATTTTGAGAGTCAACTAAATAATTAAATGTGGTGTTTCGTCAATATGCAACTCGTTGCATATTGAGCTCCACTTAACTTGTAGTTTTGTTTGTGCACTTTGCCATGCCATGCATATTTAAACCGGACATGCATCATACTTGTTTGTGCATCGTATGCCTTGTTTTTGCTTGTGTGTTTACCGCGTTGTTTGTTTTCTTTCCGGTTGCTTCCCTTGTTAGCTTCGGTTTCGTTCCGGAGTGGTGAGGTTTCGCTCGTCTGTGTTGCTCCGTCTACTTCTTGGATCCGTTCTTCTCCCTTGTGGAATCCCAGGCAAGATGACCGAACCCGGATACCATTACTATTTTCGCCTTTTGCTAGAAGTCTCGATCTATAGTTTTGCCTCGATGCCCATGTCTTTCTTGTCAGCCTCCTACTTGTAACCATTGCCATGTTTAACCACCCTACCTACGCAAACCGTTGCTTGGCTAAGTACGCTTCGCTCAGCCCTTCTTATAGCATTGCTAGTTGCAGGTGAAGATTGAAGATGCTTGCTTCATGTTGAAGTTTGGTTGGGTTATATCACACTATATAAATGCTTAAAAATGAAATCATCTATATACTGGCAGGGTGGAAGGCTAAGCCTTTTGCTTGGTGTTTTGTTCCACTCATGCCGTTAGGAACCGTATAAACCGGTGTTATGTTCCTTGATTATGCGTTCCTAACACGGTTGGGGTGTATGGGACCCCCTTGATAAACCGCTAAGTGCTAAGTCTTTGCCAGCAAGTCCCAACATTTGGTACTATTTGCCTCATAATAACAACTTATTTAAATAATTAAATTTGCATAGAGGGTCGCTCCCTCGAGGATCCTTTATTTCTACATAGCAGGGGGGCCAGTGCCGATGGTGTTGGTCCCAAACGGGGAGTCTGCGGGAACCACCACGGGGAAACTCGAGGTTTGGGTCCTGTAGAATCACCCATCCGGTCGTGTCCTGAGACCTAGATACGCGCGGCTACTATCAGGGTGTCGACACGCCGGGAGGATTTGCTGGATTAGCCTTACCTTAGTTCGGTTTAACTTGAGCACGGGATTCCGAGAATACTCGGGCCTTCCCAACTATGGAGTTGCGACTCCGCGGATCGTGGGCTTGTGATGGGCCAAGTTGGAACACCCCTGCAGGGTTTGAACTTTCGAAAGCCGTGCCCGCGGTTATGTGGCAGATGGGAGCTTGTTAATTCCGGTTGTAGATAACTTGACACAATGTTTCAATACACTACCAGCATGTGTACCGTGACTGTCAATTTCCGAATAGGGATTCGGGAGTTGAACACGGTGGGGTTATGTTTGACCGGCTTTAGTTAGGATCACTTCGTGATCATCTTTCGACCGATGCTCTTCTCTTCTCGCTCTCTTCTACGTAAGTTAGTGCTAGTTGCTGCTGCAGACTCTTGTTTGTTCCTTCACCTCTTTTCTTTCTTCAGCCTTGTCCTCACCCAAGGCTTAAATAGTCTTGTTACCCGGGAACGGGATTGCTGAGTCCTCTGTGGCTCACAGTTACTTCACCACACCAGATGCAGGTTCAGCCGAGTTTGATGCAGGAGTGGGATCAGTTCTTCACCGGGAGCTCAGTGAAGAGTTCGTGTCCGTTTGTTTGTGACGTTTCGATGTTCAGTAGTGGTTTCTACTAGGATTCGATCTTGGTCTGTGGCTTTATGTTGTTTTGGTATCTTTCTTTTGGATCTTCACCCGTAGTCGGGTTGTGATGTTTTGAATGATGATTGCTTATGTAATGTTTTGTGTGAAGTGGCGAGTGTAAGCCAACTATCTCCTTTTGCATTTTAATCCCTCTTTTACATGAGTTGTGCAAAGATACCAAACTTGAGATCATTCTAGGATGGACTTATGCCTTTAAGTCGTGCCTCGACACGTAGGAGGTATAACTCCATCCTGGGCATTACAAGTTGGTATCAGAGCCTTCTCCGACCTAGAAGCCCCACTGATTGATCGAATCGTTGACGGTTGAGTCTAGGCACACACTGAAAACTTTTTGAGTCCTATATTAGATCGGAGAGTAGGATTTCTTTGCTTCTCATCCCCTTTCTCTCTGGTGAGGACTCCTGACGATTACTCTTTTCTCTTCTACTTTCAAAAATTGCACCAAATTTTTTTTTAGGATCCCGCGAGTATTCTGGGATTGTTTCGATGTTCTTGTGACAAGGATATTGTTCTCGATGCCTCCTGTTACCGAGGAGTTGAGCTTCGGGGTATCGTTGTAACAAGCATATCGCGACAGTACTAAATACTTAAGACGGCCGACATCGAAAATCTCTCCTATACGGCCAGTGGCAAGATAACCCCGACATCACCCAGTACTGGGGAGGTAGTTCGAGAGTATTGCCATAGCTTGTTATAGTGGATGCTTTTCGAAGGTCCGAGGTAAACAGTTTCCGAGAAAGACTGGTTATGTGTTGAAGGATGGATACACCTGGATGTAGGTTTAGAGTTGATTGCGCGGTGCTTCCCGTGTATCCCCAACACCTGATTGCATAACTGGAAACTTTCGGAAATCTATAGGTGGGTTTTATCTAGTAGTTCTAGGCTTTCTTCCAACGGATGCTCGATATGAAGTTTGGGGTTCTACATTGAGTGAAGTGGTTTTATGGACTTGTTCTGATCGGGAGTTGCATCTTAAAGGGTCCTTGGCTATGATGATCCGGGGATTGCAAAACCCTTTTGTAACATGTTCCATGAGCTTTCAGCACGAAGATGTCGAACGAAGCTTCTATCTTGTATTTGTTCTATCTGTTCCTTGTTCCTTTTTATTTATTTATTTTTGTTCTTCAAGTGGCTTCTCGACCAGTTGATGTACCTGCAGAATTCATTCGTTCAATCCTCTGTTCGAATGATGTTGTGAAGATTAGGCTGTTGCATATCTATCCTTAGTTCTTGTTTTGATTCTGGTAAAAGAGTTGCTTCGATGTCAAATGTTGATTCCATACCTTTCCTAATCGGTATTCTCATATTTCTATGAGAGTGCTAGTCCTTCTTGACCATCAAGATCTTCATGTTAATTCCTTTTCAACCGGTGTGCCTTCTCTTCAAGTTATTCCATACAGACGCCGTTGAGAAATCTGACGAATTGTCTGTTTCAATCATCCCAAGTTGCCTTTGTTTTCCCCGCCCTCCCACCCTTCTTCTTCTCGGAGCTAGAAATTCTCAGATGAAATATCCTTTTTATTCATGTGATGGTTCTTCATTCTTTCCTTCATTGTTCTTATCCGGTGTTTTATCGTGAAGATGCTCAAGAGCTTCAAGTTCATCATTCTTTTGCTCTCGAATTCTGCCGGTGGATATAATTCAAGATTTCGGTGTTGATCGTATCTTTTCCTCATTTCACAATGCTTTCTTATTCCGGTGCACCAATTAATCATTCTCCTCTTGTTATTCTTATCCGGAGTGCTGAAGATTCATAATTCCTTTCTTAACCCGTTCAAGCTATTTTGAGATTGCTATCTTACTCAGGTCATTTAATTCAACCGGTGCAATATCTCTTAAGCAATCTTTTCCAACGGTGATTTCTTTGAGTGGGCCCTAACCCACAAGTCTTTTCCCAGGATCTTACCCGACTCTTCTATTTTCTCGAGTTATACTCAAATTCTTGTCAAAGTGTGACGTAAGAATGATTTCCATCAGTCACATGCCTTCTCCAAGCTTGTTTTCAATTATTTTCATCTTTAGCTCCACCTTCCATCTTTTTATTCTTCCGGAGTGCTCAACAATTCTTATGGCATTTCTCGTCTTCATTCTCAACATTTGGAGACCGGAGAAGTGTTTCTCTTCAACCTTGAACCGTTCTCTTGTGAGTTGTGGTTCTAGCTTCTTGCCACCCTCATTATCGTTTGATTGTGAGGAATTCTGTTTATAACCGTCCGGAGCATTCTTGAATTCTTTCCTTTGTGTTCCTCCGAAGGCCATCATTTCAGAAGATTTCTTCATTCTCAGTTTTCAACCTCGTCCTCCAAATATTCTTCATTGATGCCTCTTCGTTCGTCTCCCTATTCTTACGGTGGTTCTTTCAAGTTTACCCTTCCGTTGTTATCATTTTAATTCATTTGTTCTTTTCATAATCCTACCGGTGCTTCGTTGAAGTTTTATCCAAGCTTGGTTAGATCTCTCTTTAATTCCTTGCAATGAGAATAAGTAGTATGCCAAAGCCTTTGGTTGCCATCAATTTAAATTGGTGAAGGAGATGCATGACATAATTCTTATTCTTATTCCTTCCAGGTGATTTAATTCTTTTGTCTGGAGCTTGTTCATCTTATCATATCCTTGATTCTAAGTTGTTCATCTTGTTTTCCGGAGCTTCAAGTTATTTCAATTATCATTTTCAAGCTCCATCTAATTCATCGCAGGCCTTGAATCTTATTCTTTTCATCTTTCACTTCTCATGCTTTCATTACCGGAGTTCTCATGATGGTTCATCATGTTTTAATTCGTCCTCGTAGTCTTCATCAAGATTCTTGTTGGAGCTCAAGCATTCTTCTTCATGCTTCCAATTGCAATCCTTTCTACCTTATCTTTGAGATGGTGTTATGTCATTCTTGACAATTCCTTCATGTTTCATGATTCACAAGTTGTCAGGAATGGGATATTTAAAACCATCATTTTCTTTGTTCAAGAGATCTTTTCAACCCTTCAATTTATTCGTTGGAGTTATCTTGGGTTGTATTTCACCAAAAAGCTTTCCCTAAGGATTGTTGCTAATTATGGTGCTCATAAATGACCCAAGTTCTTCATTTATCATTCCGATGAATAAGTTTTTCATCTCCTTGTTGATCTCAATCAAATCATTTGTTTAAGTTAGTGGCCGGTTGTCACCTCTTAATTTTGAGATGTTTTCCATAAGCCCACATCAAGCTTATTCATTTCGTTGTTGATTTTCCATCAACTCTATTCAACCCTTCTTCGTAAGGATGCTCTTTCAAATTCAATTTTGAGAGAAGTTGTCTTTTTCTTCTCCGTTCAATTCTGTCTTTCATTTTTATGCTATTCTTTCATTCCGGAGGCCTTGTGATGTTGCTCTCTCTCAACCATCATCTCGTTTTTATCAAGATCATGTTCTTTCCTTTGTTTATCTATTTAACCGGAGTGTTGTATTCTTCATTCAAGTTCTCTCATCTTATCAAGTTTGTTTATCTTTAACCGGAGTGCTGTCTGAATCTTTCTTTAACCTTGTGCCATTCTTTTATTTGTTCCAGAGGCAGTATGTTATTGTTTTCATCAAGTATCATTCCATCTTCTCAAGTTCTTGTTAATTCCTTCCATTTACAGACGGAGTGCTGCCCAAATTCTGTCATTCTTATTCCTTGGCCATACCATTGCAGTTGCATATTCTTTTGGTCCGTGAGCTCTTGTTTCATGTCTTTCAACCTACAAGGTTCTCATAATGTTCCATGTTCCTCCTTTACCGAAGTGCTCTTAACTTCGTTCATCTCCGTTGCTTTCTTTCTTTCAACTTGTTTAACCTCTCAAGGTTCGTGGTTTCACTCGTCTGTCAAAGAAGCAACTTTGTTTTACCTCTTCCTCTTCCGTTTTTACCCGGTGATATCTCTAGGATCTCGGGTCGAGATCCTCTGTTAGTGTGGGAGAGTTGTGACGCCCGAGACCGACGTCCCAGAAGATTCCAGAAGAGTCCCGAAGATTCCAGATGTTCCGGGTTGCCCGTGTGTCCTTTTGTGCTTGTGTTATTTAATTTTTGCATTGCATCATGTCATCATGCCATCATGTCATATTTTATTTTGCATCTCAACCTAAATAATCCGTGTGGGCCTTCGGTCCATTTAAATCGAGGGAAGATGTCTTCTCTTTATAACATATAAAAGCCTCTCAATATTAGGGAGCTATATTAATAAATATTCCATTTGTTGGAAATCACCTTAACACACTTGCATAATTTTCCCCATGTCTTTCACTTCGAGTTTCACCTTCAAAATCTTGCCGGTAATTTCTTTCCGTTGTTTCGAGGCTCCTCCAAAATCTAAACTCCTTTTATTGCAAGCTAAATGTTTTTAGTTTGCACTTCCCTTTCTGTTGGAACTATTTTTGTTGGGTTGGTAATATCCCGTAAAGCCTTATAAAAATGTTCCATATTTTATTTTCTGTTCTGGCCTCTTTTCTTATTTTTTTTCTTTGCGCTCTCTCTATTTTTATTTCTGTTAAAGAAATAAAAAGAAAAAGAGCCTCCCAGTCAGCCTCCTTCCTCCTCCAGGCCGCACCTCTTCTTCCCCTTCTCCTGGCCCAACTCCCTTCCCCTTCTCCCTAAGGCCCAACCAGCTCTGGCCCAAGGCCCGGTTCCTTCCCCCTAACCCTAGCGATCTCTCCAGCCCTTCCCTCGCTCTCGCCTCTTCTCTCCCTCTCGTCCCGACCCCGCCGCCACTCCGTTTCCCTCTCCTCGCGATCTCTCTTCTCTTCCCTCGTTCGAAGACAGCGCCCCGAGTCCCTCGCTCGATCTCTCCCCTCAAGCGCGCCCGACCCCGTTCCCTTCTCCTCTGCCGCCCCTTCTCCAGCCCTCTTCTCGCCTGGACTCCGCGGCCTCCTTCCATCGCCGGCCCTTGAGGCCAGCCAGGCCGCATCCTCCAGCCTCGGCCGAACCCCGCGGCTTCCCCTCTCCAGCCCCTTCGCGCGGCATGGCGCCCCGCTTCCTTCTCCTGCGAGCGCCGCCGGTCGCCGCGGGATTCCCTCCGGCCAGCCCCGGCCACTGCCGTGCCGCCGTCAGCGCCCTCCAGCCGTCCGCGCCAGCAACCAGAGGCCCGCGGCCTCCTCCGCGCGGGCAACGGCCCCGCCGCGCCGGCCCTCTCCCGCGGCCTCACCTCGTCCAGCCCGGCCGCCCCAAGCCCTCCGAGGAGCTGCTGCAACCCCGACGCCCTGAGCCCGACGGCCTCCTTCTTCATCTCACCAAGGAGCTCCCTGCCTCGCTGGCTTCGTCTCCCTCCGTCCGCGCGCGAGATCTTGCTGCAGCCTTGGCCTCGTCTCCGTGCAGCCTTGTTTTGCTGTTGTTGTTTTTTTGTTGTTGTGTGTGTTGCCCGTGCTGTAATTTTTGGACAGATGACACCGAGTACCTCTACATGACCCGGCAAGTACCCCTACGACCAAGTACCTCGACGAACCGAACATCTACGAAAAAACAAGCTCGTGAACACCTCCGGGAACAAGTACCGCGACCGACTCGTCAAGTACCTCTTCGGATGCGTCAAGTTCCACTACTTCCACAACCGTCGCAAACGGGAACCCCGAGTACCACGACGCCCCGAACGACTACCGATGACCGTGAACAACTACCGCCGTCGTGGAACCGCCAAGACGAACGGAACAACTACTTCCTCTACGAGTTGCGGAACGGCTACTTCCTCTCCGAACGTGAACGACTTCTTCCTCTTTGGCCGTGTACCACTACTTCCTCTACTACGGCTACTTCCTCGACGCTCTCGAACCGCTTCGAGAGAGAACGCTTCGAAGGTATAACCCCGAGACGTGACCCGTGAGATGCATGCTTGCTTGTGTTGTATGAGATGTCTCCCGTGTGTGCTTCGTGCCCGTTCCACCTTTTGTCTTGTTCCTCGGTTGCCTCGTCACCGACTCGTGGGAACCTGGTAACGGGATCACCCCATCATCTCGTTTGACTCACTCCACCTTTTGTTTTGCACCGGCCTCTCCCGAGTTACCGGTACCGATATGTTGCCGTGGCATCATTTTCGGAATCGTTGCTGTGGCACTCTTTTCTTTCCACCATGGTGACAAATGCTTCATATCTCCTTTAAGTCAACCTTTTAATAAAACTTGCATAAACTTGAACATGTCATCCGCATCATGTTAACAACATTATAATGTTTAATTGTTGTTTGCTTATAATTATTAAACATGCTCATGGGGATTTTCCGGATATGTTGTTGTTACTTCCGGCCTCATTTAAATTGCCTAGTTAGTATAGTTTTTTTATGCTTCACCTCTTGCCATGTTAAAAACATTTAATCTTGTCTTGTTAATTTTGAGAGTCAACTAAATAATTAAATGTGGTGTTTCGTCAATATGCAACTCGTTGCATATTGAGCTCCACTTAACTTGTAGTTTTGTTTGTGCACTTTGCCATGCCATGCATATTTAAACCGGACATGCATCATACTTGTTTGTGCATCGTATGCCTTGTTTTTGCTTGTGTGTTTACCGCGTTGTTTGTTTTCTTTCCGGTTGCTTCCCTTGTTAGCTTCGGTTTCGTTCCGGAGTGGTGAGGTTTCGCTCGTCTGTGTTGCTCCGTCTACTTCTTGGATCCGTTCTTCTCCCTTGTGGAATCCCAGGCAAGATGACCGAACCCGGATACCATTACTATTTTCGCCTTTTGCTAGAAGTCTCGATCTATAGTTTTGCCTCGATGCCCATGTCTTTCTTGTCAGCCTCCTACTTGTAACCATTGCCATGTTTAACCACCCTACCTACGCAAACCGTTGCTTGGCTAAGTACGCTTCGCTCAGCCCTTCTTATAGCATTGCTAGTTGCAGGTGAAGATTGAAGATGCTTGCTTCATGTTGAAGTTTGGTTGGGTTATATCACACTATATAAATGCTTAAAAATGAAATCATCTATATACTGGCAGGGTGGAAGGCTAAGCCTTTTGCTTGGTGTTTTGTTCCACTCATGCCGTTAGGAACCGTATAAACCGGTGTTATGTTCCTTGATTATGCGTTCCTAACACGGTTGGGGTGTATGGGACCCCCTTGATAAACCGCTAAGTGCTAAGTCTTTTCCAGCAAGTCCCAACATTTGGTACTATTTGCCTCATAATAACAACTTATTTAAATAATTAAATTTGCATAGAGGGTCGCTCCCTCGAGGATCCTTTATTTCTACATAGCAGGGGGGGCCAGTGCCGATGGTGTTGGTCCCAAACGGGGAGTCTGCGGGAACCACCACGGGGAAACTCGAGGTTTGGGTCCTGTAGAATCACCCATCCGGTCGTGTCCTGAGACCTAGATACGCGCGGCTACTATCAGGGTGTCGACACGCCGGGAGGATTTGCTGGATTAGCCTTACCTTAGTTCGGTTTAACTTGAGCACGGGATTCCGAGAAAACTCGGGCCTTCCCAACTATGGAGTTGCGACTCCGCGGATCGTGGGCTTGTGATGGGCCAAGTTGGAACACCCCTGCAGGGTTTGAACTTTCGAAAGCCGTGCCCGCGGTTATGTGGCAGATGGGAGCTTGTTAATTCCGGTTGTAGATAACTTGACACAATGTTTCAATACACTACCAGCATGTGTACCGTGACTGTCAATTTCCGAATAGGGATTCGGGAGTTGAACACGGTGGGGTTATGTTTGACCGGCTTTAGTTAGGATCACTTCGTGATCATCTTTCGACCAATGCTCTTCTCTTCTCGCTCTCTTCTACGTAAGTTAGTGCTAGTTGCTGCTGCAGACTCTTGTTTGTTCCTTCACGTCTTTTCTTTCTTCAGCCTTGTCCTCACCCAAGGCTTAAATAGTCTTGTTACCCGGGAACGGGATTGCTGAGTCCTCTGTGGCTCACAGTTACTTCACCACACCAGATGCAGGTTCAGCCGAGTTTGATGCAGGAGTGGGATCAGTTCTTCACCGGGAGCTCAGTGAAGAGTTCGTGTCCGTTTGTTTGTGACGTTTCGATGTTCAGTAGTGGTTTCTACTAGGATTCGATCTTGGTCTGTGGCTTTATGTTGTTTTGGTATCTTTCTTTTGGATCTTCACCCGTAGTCGGGTTGTGATGTTTTGAATGATGATTGCTTATGTAATGTTTTGTGTGAAGTGGCGAGTGTAAGCCAACTATCTCCTTTTGCATTTTAATCCCTCTTTTACATGAGTTGTGCAAAGATACCAAACTTGAGATCATTCTAGGATGGACTTATGCCTTTAAGTCGTGCCTCGACACGTAGGAGGTATAACTCCATCCTAGGCATTACAGGAAATCATGTTACTAGACCATGATGAACCTACGAACTATGAGGAAGCGATGATGAGCCCAGATTCCGCAAAATGGCTTGAAGCCATGAAATCTGAGAAGGGATCCATGTATGAGGATAAAGTGTGGACTTTGGTTGACTTGCCCGATGATCGGCAGGCCATCGAAAATAAATGGATCTTCAAGAGGAAGACCGACGCAGACGGTAATGTTACTGTTTACAAAGCTCGACTTGTTGCGAAAGGTTTTCGACAAGTTCAAAGAGTTGACTACGATGAGACTTTCTCACCTGTAGCGATGCTTAAGTCTGTCCGAATCATGTTAGCAATTGCCGCATTTTATGATTATGAAATCTGGCAAATGGATGTCAAAACTGCATTCCTGAATGGATATCTCAAAGAAGAGTTGTATATGATGCAACCAGAAGGTTTTGTCGATCCAAAAGGTGCTAACAAAGTATGCAAGCTCCAGCGATCCATCTATGGACTGGTGCAAGCATCTCGGAGTTGGAATATACGCTTTGATGAGGTGATCAAAGCATATGGTTTTATACAGACTTTTGGAGAAGCCTGTATTTACAAGAAAGTGAGTGGGAGCTCTGTAGCATTTCTAATATTATATGTGGATGACATATTGTTGATTGGAAATGATATAGAATTTCTGGACAGCATAAAAGGATATTGAACAAGAGTTTTTCAATGAAAGACCTCGGTGAAGCTGCTTATATATTAGGCATCAAGATCTATAGAGATAGATCAACACGCTTAATTGGACTTTCACAAAGTACATACCTTGATAAGATTTTGAAGAAGTTCAAAATGGATCAGTCAAAGAAAGGGTTCTTGCCTGTATTACAAGGTATGAAGTTGAGTAAGACTCAATGCCCGACCACTGCAGAAGATAGAGAGAAAATGAAAGTCATTCCCTATGCCTCAGCCATAGGATCTATCATGTATGCGATGCTGTGTACCAGACCTGATGTGTGCCTTGCTATAAGTTTAGCAGGGAGGTACCAAAGTAATCCAGGAGTGGATCACTGGACAGCGGTCAAGAACATCCTAAAGTATCTGAAAAGGACAAAGGATATGTTTCTCATGTATGGAGGTGACAAAGAGTTCGTCGTAAACGGTTACGTCGATTCTAGCTTTGACACTGATCCGGATGACTCTAAGTCACAAATCGGATATGTATTTTTAATGAACGGTGGAGCTGTCAGTTGGTGCAGTTCCAAGCAGAGCGTCGTGGCGGGATCTATGTGTGAAGCGGAATACATAGCTGCTTCAGAAGGAGCAAATGAAGGAGTCTGGATGAAGGAGTTCATATCCGATCTAGGTGTAATACCTAGTGCATCGTGTCCAATGAAAATCTTTTGTGACAACACTGGAGCAATAGCCTTAGCGAAGGAATCCAGGTTTCACAAGAGAACAAAGAACATCAAAAGACGCTTCAATTCCATCCGCGATCTAGTCAAGGAGGGAGACATAGAGATTTGCAAAATACATACGGATCTAAATGTTGCACACCCGTTGACTAAGCCTCTTCCACGGGCAAAACATGATCAGCACCAGGACTCCATGGGTGTGAGGATCATCACTTTGTAATCTTGATTATTGACTCTAGTTCAAGTGGGAGACTGAAGGAAATATGCCCTAGAGGCAATAATAAAAATGTTATATGTATTTCTATTTATCATGATAAATGTCTTTTATTCATGCTAGAATTGTATTAACCGGAAACTTAGTACATGTGTGAATACATAGACAAAAACAGTATGTCCCTAGTATGCCTCTACTAGACTAGCTCATTGATCAAAGATGGTTATGTTTCCTAGCCATAGACATGAGTTGTCATTTGATCAACGGGATCACATCATTAGGAGAATGATGTGATGGACAAGACCCATCCGTTAGCATAGCACTATGATCGTTTAGTTTTACTGCTATTGCTTTCTTCATGACTTATACATGTTCCTATGACTATGAGATTATGCAACTCCCGAATACCGTAGGAACACCTTGTGTGCTATCAAACGTCACAACGTAACTGGGTGATCATAAATATGCTCTACAGGTGTCTCCGAAAGTATTCGTGGTGTTGGCATAGATCAAGATTAGGATTTGTCACTCCGAGTGTCGGAGAGGTATCTCTGGGCCCTCTCGGTAACACACATCACAATAAGCCTTGCAAGCAAAAAGACTAATGAGTTAGTCACGAGATGATGTGTTATGGAACGAGTAAAGAGACTTGCCAGTAACGAGATTGAACTAGGTATAGAGATACCGACGATCGAATCTCGGGCAAGTAACATACCGATGACAAAAGGAACAACGTATGTTGTTATGCGGTTTTGACCGATAAAAGATCTTCGTAGAATATGTAGGAGCCAATATGAACATCCAGGTTCCGCTATTGGTTATTGATCGGAGATGAGTCTCGGTCAAGTCTACATAGTTCTCGAACCCGTAGGGTCCGCACGCTTAACGTTTGATGACGATCGGTATTATGAGTTTATGAGTTTTGATGTACCGAAGGTAGTTCAGAGTCCCGGATGAGATCACGGACATGACGAGGAGTCTCGGAATGTACGAGACATAAAGATTGATATATTGGATGACTATATTCGGACACCGGAAGTGTTCCGGAAAAGTTTCGGATTTAACGGGATTGCCGGAGGGGGTTACCGGAACCCCCTACGAAGGGGGATGGTCCATAGTGGGCCTTAAGGGAAAGAGATAGGCAGCCCATAGGGCTGGACGGCGCCCCACCTAGGGTTCCTAGTTGGACTAGGATTGGGGGGCGCCACCTCTCCCTCTTTTCCTTTCCCTCTCTTCCTTCTTTGGTGATTCCTACTAGGAATAGGATTGCAATCCTATTCCTAGTAGGATTGCACCTCTAGCCGCACCAAACAAGGGCCGGCCGGCCTCCCCCCTTGCTCCTTTATATACGGGGGCAGGGGGGCACCCAAAGACACAGAAGTTGAATTGTTCCAGCCGTGTGCGGTGCCCCCCTCCACAGAAACACACCTCGGTCATACCGTCGCGGTGCTTAGGCGAAGCCCTGCGCCGGTGAATACATCATATCCGTCACCACGCCGTCGTGCTGACGAAACTCTCCCGTGAAGCTCAACTGGATCAAGAGCTCGTGGGACGTCATCAAGCTGAACGTGTGCTGAACGCGGAGGTGCCGTACGTTCGGTGCTTGATCGGTTGAATCGTGAAGAAGTTCGACTACATCAACCGCGTCACTTGACGCTTCCGCTCCCGGTCTACGAGGGTACGTAGACACACTCTTCCCTCTTGTTGCTATGCATCCGGTAGATAGATCTTGCATGATCGTAGGAAAATTTTAAAATACTACGTTCCCCAACACATCAACTGTCTTGCCATTCTTCTTGAAGGTCCCTTTCTTTCCCTTGCCTTTCTTGAAACTAGTGGTCTTTCTAACCATCAACACTTGATGCTCCTTCTTGATTTCTACCCCCGCGACCTTAAGCATCATGAAAATCTTGGGAATAGTTTTCTCCATCCCTTGCATATTATAGTTCATCACAAAGCCCTTATAGCTTGGTGGCAGTGGCTGGAATCTCTGTCAATGGTTGTGTCATCTAGAAGATTAACTCCCAACTTAGTCAAGCGGTTGTGAAACCCAGACATTCTGAGTATATGCTCACTAACAGAACTGTTCTCCTCCATCTTGAAGTTAAAGAAATTGTTGGGGGTACCATACCTCTCAACCCGGGCATGAGCTTGGAATACCAATTTCATCTCCTGGAACATCTCATATGCTTCATGGTGCTCAAAACGTCTTTGGAGCCCTAGTTCTAAGCCATAAAGCATGGCGCACTGAACTATTGAGTAGTCATCAGAACATGCCTGCCAGATGTTCACAACATCCACAAACAACACTGGGGGGGGGGTGCGGCACCTAGCAGTGCATCAAGGACATAGGCCTTCTGTGTAGCAATGAGGATAATCCTCAAGTTACGGACCTAGTTCGCATAGTTCCTTCCATCATCTTTCGGCTTAGCTTTCACTAGGAACGCTTTAAAATTCAGGGGAACTACAACGCGGACCATTGATCTACAACTCAAATATTGCAACAATTAAGACAAAGTTCATGATAATTAGTTTAGTTAATCAAATTACTAATGAACTCCCACTTAAATCAACATCCCTTAAGTTTTCTAAGTGATACATGATCCAAAACAACTAACCCATGTCTGATCATCACGTGAGATGGGGTAGTCATCAATGGTGAACATCGCCATGTTGATCATATCTACTATATGACTCATGTTCAACCTTTCAGTCTCCTATGTTCCGAGGCCATGTTTGTACATGCTTGGCTCGTCAAGTTTAACCCAAGTATTATGCATGTGTAAAACTGGCTTACACCCGTTGTATGCGAACGTAGAGTCTATCACACCCGACCATCACGAGGTGCTTTGAAACGATGAACTTTTGCAACGGTGCATACTTAGGGAGAACATAATTTCTTGAAATTAAGTGAAGGGATCATCTCATAGTGTTACTGTCGTCCTAAGAAAAATAAGATGGAGAAAAAGATAAACATCACATGCAATCAATATGTGACATGATATGGCCATTATCATATCATGCCTTTTATCTCCATCTCTAAAGCACCGGCATGATCTCCATCGTCATCGGCATGACACCATGATCTCCATCATCGGGTCATCATGTGGTCGTCTCGCCAAATATTGCTAACACATAGCGATAAAGTAAAGCAATTACATGATGATTAATAAATTAAAGACAATCCTATGGCTCCTACCGGTTGCCGAACTCATCGACATGCAAGTCATGAACTGATACATCCATTTTGCATCATGCTTTCTCGCTGTTATTTATAATGTTTTTATGCATAATAATGCTTTACGGAGTAATTATAATGCCTTTTCTCTCATCATATGCAAGATTTACACAAGGAGGGAGAATACCGACATTCTGAATTCTAGACCTGAAAAATCAACGTGAGGCCACCTATTCTGCACAACTCCAAATGAGCTGAAACTTCACAGAGATTTTTTATGGATTATTTAAGAATTATTGGAACAAATAACAACTAGAGGAGGCCCACCAGGTGGGCACAACCCACCCGGGCAAGCCAGGGAGCCCAGGCGCGCCCTGGTGGGTTGTGCCCTCCTCATCCCACCTCCGGTGCCCAATTTCTGGAATACAAGTTATTTTGACCTAGAAGAAAAATAAGGAGAGGACTTTCTGGACGGAGCGCCGCCGTCTCAAGGCGGAACTTGGGCAGGAGCACCTTTGCCCTCCGACTGAGCGATTCCGGCGGGGGAAGTTCCCTCCCGAAGGGGGAAATAGAAGACATCGTCATCACCAACAACCCTCTCATCTTTGTGAGGCCAATCTTCATCAAAATCTGCAATAGCACCATCTCCTCTCAAACCCTAGTTCATCTCTTGTGTTCAATCTTTGTACTGGAACCTCAAATTGGTACCTGTGGGTGACAAGTAGTGTTGATTACATCTTGTAGTTGATTACTATATGGTTTATTTGGTGGAAGATTATATGCTCAATTCCATTCTGCTATTCAAGACCCCTATGATCTTGAGCATGTTTATCACTTGTGAGTAGTTACTTTTGTTATTAAAGGTCATAGGAGAAATCATGTTGCAAGTAATCATGTGAACTTGATTGTGTTTGATATTCCGATGATATGTATGTTGTGATTCCCTTAGTGGTGTCATGTGAACGTCGACTAAATGACACTTCACCATATCTGGGCCTAAGAGAATGCATTGTGGAGTAGTTATTAGATGATGGGTTAATAGAGTGACAGAAGCTTAAACCCTAGTTTATGCGCTACTTTGTAAGGGACCGATTTGGACCCAAATTTTAATGCTATGGTTAGATTTTATCTTAGTAATACTTTTCTCGTAGTTGCGGATGCTTGCAAGGGGGTTAATCATAAGTAGGAGGTTTTGTTCAAGTAAGAACAACACCTAAGCACCGGTCCACCCACATATAAAATTATCGAAGTAACAAACACAAATCAAACCAACATGGTGAAAGTGACTAGATGAAATTCCCGTGTTCCCTCAAAAACTCTTTGCTTATTATAAGAAACCGTTTTGTCCTGTCCTTTGACACAAAAGGATTGGGTTACCTTGCTGCATACTATTTACCGCTACTGTTACTTGCTCGTTACAAATTATCTTGCTATCAAACTATCTGTTACCGACAATTTCAGTGCTTGTAGACATTACCTTGCTGAAAACCACTTGTTATTTCCTTTTGCTCCTCGTTGGGATCAACACTCTTACTTATTGAAAGGACTACGATTGACCCCCTATACTAGTGGGTCATCAGGACACTTTTCTGGTGCCGTTTTCGGGGAGTGAAGCGCTCTTAGTAAGTGGAAATTGGCAAGAAAAAAGTATTACTACGTGCAAAAATTTACTATTACTTGTTACTATGGAGAACAATCCTTTGAGGGGTTTATTTGGGTATATTCACCTCGAGTGGAAGCACAATTGGTTGCCCCTCAACCTGCTGCACCTACTAAAAATTTTGAATATGAATTTCCTTCGGGTATTAGAACAACTGCTAGCTAATCCTTATGCAGGAGATCTAATTGAATATCCTGATATGCACTTGATATATGTGGATGAAATTCGCGGATTATTTAAGCTTGCATGTTTACCCGGAGATGAAGTTAAGAAGAAGGTTTTAGCTTTATCTTTGAGGGGAAAAGCATTGGCATGGTATAGGCTATGCGATGATATTGGATCTTGGATTTGGAATCGCTTGAAATTGGAATTCCACCAAAAAAATATCCTATGCCTCTAGTTCATCGTGATATATATATATAGGCCTCATGAAGGAGAAAGTATCGCTCTAGCTTGGGGGAGTATTGAGTCAATGTTATGCCCCAATCATGAGCTCTCGAAAGAAATTATTATTCAGAATTTTAATGCTCGGCTCTCTTGTAATGATCAATACATGCTCGATACTTCATGCACTGGTTCTTTCATGAAGAAGACTATTGAATTTAGGTGGGTTCTCTTAAAAATAACTAAACGCAACTCTGAAGATTGGGAACTCGACGAAGGTAAAGATTCAGGTATTAAGATTAAGTTTGATTGTGTTAAATTTGTTATGAATACCGATGCTTTTCGAAAGTTTAGCACTAAGTATGGACTTGACTCTGAGATAGTAGCCTCCTTTTGTGAATCTTTTGCTACTCATGTTGATCTCCCTAAGGAGAAGTGGTTTAAGTATCACCCCCCTATTAAAGAAGAAATCAAAGAACCAGTAGTTGCTAAAGAAGAAACTATCATTTACAATGTTGACCCAGTTGTTCCTACTGCCTATATTGAGAAACCACCTTTTCCTGTTAAGATAAAGGAGCATGATAAGGTTTCAACTGTGGTTCACAGAAGCAATATTAGAGCACCTAAACCCCCTGAGAAAATTAAAGTAGAACCTAGTGTTGCTATGGTTAAAGATCTCTTAGTCGATGATATTGATGGGCATGTTATTTACTTCATTGGTGAAGCTGCTAGAATTGCTAAACCCGATGCAAAAGACAAACATAGACCTATTGTAGGCATGCCTGTTGTCTCAGTCAAGATAGGAGATCATTGTTATCATGGTTTATGTGATCTAGGTGCTAGCATTAGTGCTATCCCTTTTATTCTCTACCAAGAAATTAGGAATGACATAGCACCCACTGAAATAGAAGACATATATGTTACTATTAAACTTGCTAATAGAGACACCATCACGCCACTTCGGATTGTTAGAGAAGTGGAAGTCTAGTGTGGGAAAACGAAATATCCTACTGATTTTCTAGTTCTTGGTTACCGACAAGATGACTTTTGTCCCATTATATTTGGTAGACCTTTCTTGAACAATGTCAATGCTACTATAGATTGTCATAAGCAAATTGTTGGTGTTAGCTTTGGTGATGAGTCTCGTGAGTTTAATTTTTCTAATTTTAGTAGAAAACCTCATAAAAAAGAATTGCCTAGTAAATATGAAATAATTGGTCTTACTTCTATTGATGTGCCTCCTACTGATCTTGTAGAGCAATACTTGCTAGACCATGAAAATGATATGCATATGCATGAAAGAAATGAAATAGATAGAATTTTGTTTGAGTAACAACCTCTACTTAAGCACAACTTACCTATTGAAACTCTAGGAGGTCCTCCTCCACCTAACGGTGATCCTATGTTTGAATTAAAACAATTGTCTGAAACTTTGAAATATGCTTTATCTTGATGAGAAAAAGATATATCTTGTTATTATTAGTGCTAACCTTTCAGAACAGGAAGAAGAGTGATTATTGAAAATACTGAAGAAGCATTGGGCCGCTATTGGAAATTCTCTTGATGATCTTAAGGCAATTAGTCCCACTCTATATCCGCACAAGATTAATATGGAACCTGATGCTAAACATGTTGTTTATCACCAAGGTCGTTTAAATCCAAAGATGAAAGAAGTGGTAAGAATTGAAATATTAAAGCCTCTGGAAGCAGGTATAATCTATCCCATAGCTGATAGTAGATGGGTAAGTCATGTTCATTGTGTCCCTAAGAAGGTAGGTACTACTGTTGTTCCCAACGATAAAAATGGACTTCCACAAAGAATTGTTACACGCTATACAATGGTAATTGATTTCAGAAAATTAAACAAAAAAGATATTCCTTTTGTTTTTGATGATGATTGTGTAGAAGCCTTTGAAACACTTAATAAAGCTTTGAATAATGCACCTATTGTTCAACCACCTGATTGGTACTTGCCTTTTGAAATTATGTGTGATGCTAGTGATTATGTTGTTGGTGCTATTCTAGGACAAAGAGTTGATAAGAAATTGAATGTTATTCACTATGCAAGTAACACTCTAGACAGTGCATAAAGAAATTATGCTACTGCTGAAAAAGAATTTGTAGTAGTTGTGCTTGCTTGTGATAAATTTAGATCTTATATTGTTGACTCAAAAATTAATTGTTCACACCGATCATGCTGCTATAAAATATCTTATGGAAAATAAAGATGCTAAACCTAGACTCATTATGTGGGTTCTCTTACTACAAGAATTTGATTTACACATCACTGACAGGAATGAGCTGAGAACCTCGTAGCTGATAACTTGTCTAGGTTAGAGAATATTCTTGATGACCCACTACCTATTGATGATAGTTTTTCCGATGAACAATTGGATGCAATAAATGTTTCTCGTAGCACACCATGGTGTGCTGATTATGCTAATTATGTTGTTGCTAAATACATACCACCTAGTTTCACATACCAACAAAAGAAAAAAATCTGTGATTTCAGACATTACTTTTGGGATGACCCACATCTTTATAAATAAGGAGTAGATGGTATTATTAGACGTTGTGTACCTGAGCATTAATAGGAACAAATCCTACGGAAATGTCACTCCAAAGCTTATGGAGGACATCACGCGGGAGACATAACTTCTCACAAGGTATTACAATCTGGTTTTTATTGGCCTACTCTCTTCAAGGACGCTCGTAAGTTTGTCTTATCTTGTGATGAATGTCAAAGAATTGGTAATATCGATAAGTGTCAAGAAATGCCTATGAATTATTCACTTGTTGAACCATTTGATGCTTGGGGATTTGATTATATGGGACCTTTTCCTTCCTCTAATGGGTATACTCATATTTTAGTTGTTATTGATTACGTTACTAAGTGGGTAGACGCTATTCCAACTAGTAGTGCTGATCAAAACACTTTCATTAAAATGCTTAAAGAAGTTATTTTCCCTAGGTTTGAAGTCCCTAGATATTTAATGACTGATGGTGGTTCACACTTTATTCATGGAGCTTTCCGTAAAATGCTTGCCAAGTATGATGTTAACCATAGAATTGCATCCCCCTATCATCCTCAATCTAGCGGTCAAGGTGAACTTAGCAATAGAGAAATAAAATTAATATTACAAAAGACTGTCAATAGGTCCAGAAAGAATTGGTCCAAGAAATTGGATGATGCACTTTGGGCCTACATAACAACTAATAAAAAAATCCGATGGGTATGTCTCCCTATAAAATGGTTTATGGAAAAGCTTGTCATTTGCCTCTTCAGTTAGAACATAAAGCATATTGGGGCAATTAAAGAACTCAACTATGATTTCAAACTTGCCAGTGAAAAGAGGTTATTTGATATTAGCTCACTAGATGAATGGAGAACCCAAGCTTATGAAAATGCCAAACTTTATAAAGAGAAAGTTAAAAGATGGCATGATAAAAGAAGACAAAAGCGGGAATTCAAAGTGGGTGAATATGTTTTATTGTATAATTCTCATTTTAGATTCTTTGCAGGAAAACTTCTCTCTAAATGGGAAGGACCATATGTTATCGAAGAAGTTTGTCGTTCTCGAGCTATCAGAATAAATAATGTCAAGGGTACTAACCCGAAGGTGGTCAATGGTCAAGGAATCAAACATTATATCTTAGGTACGCCTATTAATATTGAAAGCAATATTATCCAAACCTTGACACCGGAGGAACACATAAAAGAAACCTTTTGGAACAATCCAGAATCATGAAAAGGGGAGGTACGTGATGCGGTAAGTAAACAGACTCCAAAAAATCGGTAAAACTATTTTTTGTCAGTTTTCGAATATTAGAAAAATTAGGAAAATAAGAAGCAACCAGGAAGGCACCCATGGTGGGCACAAGACACCAGGGTGCGCCTGGCTTGCCAGGCACGCCCAGGTGGGTTGTGCCCACCTCAGGTACCTTCCGGACTCTGTTTTTCTTCTGTTTACTTGTTTCCCAAGATAAAAAATCTTTATATACTCCCAGAACCTATTGACCACCGTATCACGGATAAATCCTTTGCTCTTCTTTCTTACTATTTTCTGACAAATCTAGATCACCATGGTCGCTCCTAGTTCCTCCAAGTATAAGTTCTTCGAGAGGGTAATCAACCCCTACTTGTCGGACGTGCTGAAGCACCCTCAATCCATTGAGATGCGTGAGGTGGTGCTCCACATCCGAGACGTCCAAGGACCCAAGAGGAAGGGAACCATGGAGGCCAGGCTTGAAGCCATGGACCAAGAGGTCTTCAAGTGCAAGGGGATGGTGGAGCGTGGATTTGATGCCAATCACCGCATGATTACGAATTTCACCCGTGATCACAAGGTGGATGGTCAGTCCATGAAGGATGTCGTCTTCGCCCTCACCGAACAGATCAACTTTCAACAAAGCCAAATCTATAATCTTCAAAACCAAGTCTTTGAATATGAGGCACGGTTTAAATGTATGAGTTTGGCTGCCAGTTACAGGACTCACAAAACTCTTGCTTCATCTTATGATGGTGAGCCACAACCATGGAAGTCGAAGGATAAGCTCGCTGCTACCTCACCACTACCACCAACACCTTCTTCAACACCAAAGAAGAATTGAGTATCGGGTATGGGCACTCCCCTTGGCTTGAGCCAAGCTTGGGGGAGGTACCCCGGTATCGTATCACATCACTATCTTTGCCTTTATTTACCTTAATTCGATCTTTAGTTATCTTTTGAATTAGTTAAATCAAAGTTTAGTTCGATCTCTCTTTGAAAGTTTGCTTAGTGATCTATCTATCTATCCATGTAATCGTTTGCGAGATATATAATAAAGTTTAGTTTGAGTTTTGCTTTCTTTACTTCCTTGTTGCAATAAAAAGAAAGGATATAAATAAAAAAGATCATATGCTAATCTTATGTTAAGTAATGACATCACATAAGGAAAAGTATAAGTAGTACTCCCTCCGTCCGAAAATACTTGTCATCAAAATGGATAAAAAGGGATGCATCTAGAACTAAAATACATCTAGATACAACCCCTTTTATTCATTTTGATGACAAGTATTTCCAGACGGAGGGAGTAAAATTTATTGGAGGTTTATAAACAAAGCATTGGTCAATGATGCAATTCATAATAGAATTAATAAGGGATGAGAAAATTCACATGCAAATACACTATCTTGGACATGTTTTATGATTGTGAGCCCCCATCAAAATATTATATGCAAAAACAGTAAGTTGGACAAGGAAGACAACATAATGACTTATGTTTGTTCATATTCACATAGAAGTTATATTGTCATAGATCCTTTAACATGTGGTGCATGCTCAATATCTTTTCTAGCCAGAAATTCTGCACTAAGTAGAGATACTACTTGTGCATGCAAAACCCTCAACCCAAATCTTATTTTGAGAGTCCACCATACCTACCTATGGATTGAGTAAGATCCTTCAAGTAAGTTGTCATCGGTGCAAAAGGCAATAAAAATTACTTCTAAATGTGTTAGATCATTTAGTGTAAGAGAAAATTGAGCATTGTATGAACTTGTGATGGCAAAATAATAAAGGCGACAGACTGCATAATAAAGGTTGCTATCATAAGGCGCAATATAACGTGACGTTCTTTTGCACTAAGAAATCGAGCATACAAACAAAAAGTGCATGGCAACCTCTGCTTCCCTGTGCGAAAGGCCTATATTTTACTTTTATGTATTTACTTTCATGCAAGAGTCAAAGTATTTCTCTCTTTTCCTTTTTATTTTCTCTTTTGGCAAGCACTATGTGGTGAGGAAAGATCTAGGCACATATATCCAGTTGAATATGGCTAGGCATGAATTATTACTGTTGGCATCACCCTTGAGGTGAATACGTTGGGAGGCAAAACTATAAGCCCCTATCTTTCTATGTGTCCGGTTGAAACTTTTTGCTCACGTGTATGCAGTGAGTGTCAGCAATCATAGTAGACTATATGATGGTTGAGTATGTGGATGTCACAGCCCTAGCATACTCCTTGTCTGTCATTGCTTAAGATTCCATGCATCATGTTAATTTATCTGAAACTTGAAATGGGGACTGATAAACCCTAGCAGCAAATGAAATTCAACTAGGGTCAAAAATAAAATCATTTCCAATGAACCCAAAATGCCTTCATCAATGTTTGATAATTTTGGCAAGGCTTTGAGACCAAACCAAAAATAGTGAACATTTTTGTGGAATATTTTGGGCACTGAATTAAATCATACCTTATTTGCATTTGGGCATTTAATTTTTATATATTATTTTAAATGTCCAAATATTCATGAACCGAAATGTTGGCTGTTGGAAATAATCCAAACAGTGGCCACAAGCAGTCTCATGATTTTTGAAAATGCTCTGGCATTTTTAATAAAGCCAAAACAAATGTCAAAAATAGAAAACAGAAATAAAAATAGAAAAGGCAGAGAGAGACAGAGCAGAACCTCACCTGACTTACCCAACAGCCCACTAGAGGCCCAGTAGACAGCCGGCCTACTAGACCCAGCCCACCCCCTCGCGCGTCGTCTTCCTCGTGCCTACTGGCTTTGCGCGTGGCGCGCGCACAACCGAGCCGCGGCCACCTCCTCCTTGCCGCCTCCCTCTGGATCTCCCGGGCGACGCCAGGCAGACGCGAGAGACCTCTCTCCCCTCCCCCTCACTCGCTGCTCTCTCTCCCCTCCTCCGTTTCTCTCGCACGCAGCCACCGAGCGGAGCTCATCGCCTCCGTCCACACCACCGCGGCCACCGGCCACCACACGCCTCGCCAACGCGCCAAGAAGCTCCGATGCGTCTTCCTCGTCCTCTCCACCAAGCTACGGGACACCAGGAGGCCCTGCTTCGTCGTCACCGCGCTCATCTTCAACCTTTGGCACGATCGGCCGCCAGCGTTGATTCGCGGGATACAGTGCGCCCCCAACCTCTTATTCGTCTCCATTCGACCCCTAGTGAGCTCGCCCCTCTTTCCCCTCTGTTTTGTCGCTCGATTTCGAGCTGTAGCACCATCCCCATGAGCTTCTGCGCCACCGTCAGCCATGCCCGCCGGGAACCTAGCTGCCGAGCTCCGTTGCTCGAACCACTGAGCCCCACGTGCTCCTGGAGGAAAGTGGCGCCCTCCAAGCATCTAACCCTGCTCGCTAACGCACTGCGGCGCCATGCCCGCGCTAGCCCGACCTGCTGCCACCGCCTCGTTCATCGCCGGCGCCGACCCCGACCACTCGCGGGCCTCCCGTCCGTTCCTTTGGATGCGAACGAGCAAGAGCTCCTCCCCGGTGCCCTGAGCGCGCCAAACCACCGCCCGTAGCTCAAGTCCGAGCCGCGCCGTCGTCGTTTTGGTCGCCGCCGGCCGAACTCCGGCGAAGTCGACGTGGCTACGTAATTAGCGGTAACCATCATCATTAGCGCCTAATTAACCTCCGAGAGCCACTGACACATGGGCCCTGCCTGCCTAATTAACCGGGACTTTTAGTTAGGTTAATTAACCCCCCCCCCTTGCTTAACTCTGATTCACTAACGTGTGGAGCCCACATATCAGCTTTTACCTGGGTCAGTGCGGTTGACCTGCTGACGCAGGCATGACGTTGTGCTGACGTAATAAACCTTTTTCTAGATTATTTCTATTTTAGAAATAATTGGAAATTCCAGAAATTGGTTTAAACTTCTAAAAATCATAGAAATTCAACCGTAGCTCAGAATAAAATAATTTATATATGAAAAATGATGAAAAAATCCAATCTATCCATCTGTACAATTTTTATGCATGTTAGAACAACTTTTGGCTACTGTTTAGGACAAATCAAATGAATGGCATTTAAATAACCACATGTGGAGCTTGAATTTGAACCTTGGGTTCAAACCAACTTCATTTAATTGTGTTGCTAGTTGCATTAGCTCAATCAATGTCATATTGTCATGTCATGATCATGCATCATATTGTTGCATTGCATTGATTGTGTTCTTTCTCTATTGCCGGTGTTTGTTCCCCTTCGGTAGATGTATGTTCCGACTATGAGTTCGATGACACCAATGAAGAGCTATACTATCTTCAGAAGTGCCAGGCAAGCAAAACCCCCTTGTTCATTCCGATACAACCCCACTCTCTCGCTCTTGCTCTCTTTTACTGCATTAGGACAACAACGATTCAACTGTTACATGCTGCGGTAGTTGAACCCCTTTCCTTTGCATGACCTGCCATTGCCATAGTAAATAGATGAAACCCACTAGCATGAGTAGCAGTTGTTTAAGCCCTGATGTGCCTACTCATTCATGCTTGTTTTTCATTCCTGCTATTGCTTAGAGTTGTGTCAGGTCTGATTCATCGGGGATGAATTGGAAAGTTGTGAACATGTCCTATTGTTGAGAGCAAAGTGTGTGAACACGATTTGGTAAAGGTAGCGGTGGGAGGCCATGTAGGAGTACATGGTGGGTTGTCTCATTGAAACCGTCCTCAGGAACTGAGTTCTGTGTTTGTGATCCATGAACAGTTACTACCACACATTGGGTTCCAGTAACTTGACCCCTCTCGACTTATTAATCAACTCGATCTCTGTCCAGGAGTTGCAACTAGTTTGTGGTGTTTGTAGGTAGTTTTAGTAGTCTACCAAGTGGTACCTGGTACAGGTGGGCTTGGGACAGACTAGGCATCGTGGCACGGTGTACCAAGTGTAGATCCATCCGGCGAGGTGGGCTTGGGAACCCTCTTCACATCGTTTGGGGCCGTGAGCGACACCCCGGCTGGATCTCCTTGCGGATGGAACCCGAATAGGTGATAAACCTGGACTAGAGATTTGCGTGGTTAGTCAGGTCATGGCCGACTCCCTCGCCAGGCTTCCGCTTGAAGGTTCCGAGATACATGACGTGTACATGGTGGTAAGTGGCGAGAGTGTGTGTGAAGAAGTACACCCCTGTAGGGTTAACATCATCTATTTAAATTGCCGCGTCCGTGGTAAAGGACTTCTCGGTTGCCTGTAGAGTTCATAGACAAGTGAAAGTGGATACTCTAAAATGCGCAAGATAAACGTGAGTGCTATGGATGGCCTTCTCGTAGGGAGACAGGAGCGGATCCATAGTGGTGTATTGATTTGGTGAATATGTGGACTCGTGTGCGCCACCTCAAAAGAGTTACCAGCAGCCGTAGTACAGGATAGCTACTGAGTCAAAGCTGGCTTGCTGCAGTTAAACTCCACCACGCCTTTGTTGATACTGATGCATATGTAGCTAGTTCTGATGTAAGTCTTGCCGGGTACATTTGTACTCACTTTTGCTTAATTTATGTTTTTGCAAGAGACTTCAGTCTCGCTAGCCGCATGGACTTCGACGTTTAGCTTGTTACCTCAGCTATGATCTTGTACCCTTGAGAGGGTCTTGTAGATAGTCAGGCTTCTCAACCCTTTTCATTTGTAGTTGTCTGTACTCAAACATGTTGTGCTTCCGTTGCTTGTATGCTCTGTATGTTGGGTCATGAGACCCATGTTTGTAATATCTGGCTCCTCGGAGCCTAATGAGTAAACACTTTGATTCATAGAATTTTGTTGTGATGCCATGTTGTATTTGCACATATCGAGCATATTGTGTGTATGGTATTGAAATGCTTGGTATGTGTGGGATCCGACACCTAGTTGTTTACCCTTGTTAGCCTATCTTATGGGGAAATGCTTCCTAGTGCTTCCACTGAGCCTTGGTAGCTTGCTACTGCTCCGGAACACTTAGGCTGGCCGGCATGTGTCCTTCTTCGTTCCTGTGTCTGTCCCTTCAGGGAAATGTCACGCGTTGTTCCTTTAAGTCCTTGTAGCTTGCTACGACTTGGGTTCATACGTTGATGACTGACATGTTCGTTGTTAGGTCATGTATGCCTGTCCGTGTAATTTAGCGCCACTTTTGGTTTACAACTAGTCATGTCGGCCCGGGTTCTCTGTCATATGGATGCTAGCGACACTATCATATAGGTGATCCAAAATATGCAAACGGTCCCGGGCCAGGTAAGGTGGCACCCGTGGGGATACTGTGCGTGAGGCCGCAAAGTGATATGATGTGTTACATGCTAGATTGATGTGACTTAGGATCGTGGTCCCGACAGCTTTGGTATGAGAGCTTGACTGCATGTAGGATTACCAAGCCAAACTGGTCGAAGTTCAGTCTAGAAATTATTTAGTTATAATAAGGCAATTGATTGTGGAAGGGAACGTAAGGCTCTTTTTACTCCTTTACCTTATGACCTTATGATCTGAGTCACCTTCTTGTTTTCTACAAGGATTAAGAACTAGACTTGTCATCAAACTATGAGGATCACGTTAGTGGTGGGTTCAACTTTCAGTTTAGTTTCTTCTACTTCACTGTGTTAAACAGTTGGTCTTAGAACCTTGACCTTATGATGTTAAGTGGTTATGCTACCCTTTTGCATGAATCTCAAAATCTTTTTATGCATTTACAGCCGTTATACTGTCTGAGTCATCCCAGGTTTCTAAACAATCTGATGCATTGCAAATCTTTCCTCCCTGTTCTTAATGTCCTTTTAGGCCAGATTAACCACACTAGTCGGTGTGTTGAGGTACTCCGTTGCCTCGACATATATGTTGGAGCTATTATTATGACCCTAGGTGTCTTAGAGGATCACCTAGTAATCTAGCAATGCTTTGTGTTCCAAGTGTGATGATTCTGGCCATTATTCTCGAAAGCATCCTCTGATGCCATTTAGTTAGTAGGCATTCTATTCTGGGTTCGTGAACCCAAGAATCATCCTACTTACTTCATGTTGATAGTGTTTGCTCGTTCCGTTAGGATATTAGTAACCTTGTGATAGCCCTCGAGTTTTGTGGTATGCCATTCTTCCAATACCATGAACCGTTATGGCAGAAGTTCTTTTGAACTAAAAGATCACAACCAGAGTGCTCTTGATGAGTTCTCCATTCCACATTGTGACTCTGCCAATTCTACCTTCCTGCATGGGTTATCCGGAAGAAATATGTTGAACTAGTTCGACATGCTAATCTATGCATCTACAACTCGGAAAGTTATATGTTCACATGAGTTGCCCCTCTATAGTTGTTTTATGGCCTTCGTCTATAAATTGATAGTCAGGAGTAGTTGTGCATTCGTGTTCATCGATGCCTTTTACTCTCGTGGTCCATCAAGCGATTCTATTCTGGAATGACTAGGAGAAACAAACTCTAATGCCTCTTCCATATCTAGGATTGGGTCAAAGTAGATGTATTCCCTAGATCAAAATGCCAACCCAGCTTTTGCTCTGCTCTACCTTGGAGTGTTACCCTCTTTTATGTCACGAATGTCATGGGAATTGCACCACCTCCCGTGAACTCTTGATACAGTGATACTTCTCGCCATCATCATTCATTCATCGGTCTTCGTTTTATTGTAACCGGAATACTGACAAGTGAATCATGATGTGTGAAATCAATACTCCTAGCAACTCCGTTGGTTGGTAGTTAATGGACGATAATCTCATTCTTAGTGTGTTGGTTACTGGATCATCATTCTAAGATCGATCATGCTACCCAGTCCAATTTTCTGGTGCACTCTTTGATCAGTGAGTTAGGATTGTGTCAATCCCTCGCTCTTTTGATCATATCATCTTGCCCTGAAAAGCAAGATTGTTCTCGAGCTTAGTAACATATCGGTGGTTCGTATTTTCTGAATATCTTCTCAGAAGTATTACCAGGTTGTTCCCTGACTGCTATGTTGAGCTCGTGATCGTGTTTGTTTTTCTCTACACCACCCTTTCTCCAGGAATCCATGTTGGATACACCTGAGCTAGTTGGTTAAGCTAAACGACAACTTGGAGAGTTGGAAGTTGAAATCTTGTCCCACTTAGTTCATTTTCAAAGGGATATCCTTGCATTTGTGTGTTTGATGAAGAAAGATGATATCTTCATCGATTTATCCTCGTGATCAGTTGTTGGATCTATTGTCTTGTCAAAACTTTGATTTGAGTGTGGGCTATCGTCAAGTAAGATCAAAACCAATGATATTCGTAATGTTGTCTTACTCGTGGTTGATCCCTCGAGCATACACTATTACATCTATTGGTCTGACCAATGCTATCACTTTGTTCACATTGTCAAGGAATTCCATCTATATGGAAACTTGGATGAATTGTTGTTGAGCCCATCGACAACATCCTTATCTTCTCCATGATTTCGTTGGACATTAAGCTAGTGTTGGAAACTTGTATAAGCATTTTCTTTGTGTCCCATCCATGAAGCATATGTTTGATGTAAGAAGTGACTTCCTCTAATTCATGTGCATATGAAGCATAGTGTTGGAATCATCCCAAGTCAGTCACGCATGTGCAAAGTATTCTATAGTTTGATAGGCTCGCTACCTCCATTCTATATGAATCTCTAGCACACCAAGCCACTGATTGATTTGTTCAAGGAAAAGAAGTTCTTAAGTGCTAATCCTTAAGGACCCAGAGGTACATGCGCAGGACTTCGCTCTCCGCAATGATTGTTCCCAATCAGAACTCGGCAGTGTTTCTTTGTAAGACTACTATGTGGTCATGCTTGTCTTGGACAACGTGTTCACATGTATGTAGCATGACCAGCTCATGTTTTGGAGCTTGCTGATACGTCCATTTTGCATCATGCTTTTATGTTGATATTTATTGCACTATGGGCTGTTATTACACGTTATGTCACAATACTTATGCCTTTTCTCTCTCATATTACAAGGTTTACATAAAGAGGGAGAATGTCAGCAGCTGGAATTCTGGGCTGGAAAAGGAGCAAACATTGGAAACCTATTCTGCACAACTCAAAAAGCTTCGAAACTCCACGGGACACCGTTTCAGAAAATATGAAAGATATCTGGCGAAAGAGATTCACCACGGGGGCCACCAACTGTCCACGAGTGTGGGGGGCACGCCCCCCTCTCTGAGCGCGCCCCCTGCCTCGT
>LR738714.1:580165583-580222101 GCA_902687465.1 Secale cereale
CGATGCCCATCTTCTCCTATATGAGATGTTTTAACCTGGAAAAAATCATAAGGAGGCTTTCGGGACCAGACGCAACCATCTCCAGGCGAAACCTTGGCGGAAACCAATCTAGGGCTCCGGCAGAGCTGTTCTGCCAGGGATACTTCCCTCCAGGAGGGGGAAATCATCACCATTGTCATCACCAACAACTCTCCCATCTTGGGGAGGATTATCTTCATCAACATCTTCACCAGCACCATCTCCTCTCAAACCTAGTTCATCTCTTGTATCCAATCTTTGTACCAAAACCTCAGATTGGTACCTGTGGGTTGCTAGTAGTGTTGATTACTCCTTGTAGTTGATGCTAGTTGGTTTACTTGGTGGAAGATCATATGTTCAGATCCATTATGCATATTAATACCCCTCTGATCATGAACAATATTATGTCTTGTGAGTAGTTACTTTTGTTCCTGAGGACATGGGAGAAGTCTTGCTATAGGTAGTCATGTGAATTTGGTATTCGTTCGATATTTTGATGAGATGTATGTTGTCTCTCCTCTAGTGGTGTCATGTGAACGTCGACTACATGACACTTCACCATTGTTTGGGCCTAGAGGAAGGCATTGGGAAGTAATAAGTAGATGATGGGTTGCTAGAGTGACAGAAGCTTAAACCCTAGTTTATGTGTTGCTTCGTAAGGGGCTGATTTGGATCCATATGTTTCATGCTATGGTTAGGTTTACCTTAATACTTCTTTTGTAGTTGCGGACGCTTGCAATAGAGGTTAATCATAAGTGGGAGGCTTGTCCAAGTAAGGACAGCACCCAAGCACCGGTCCACCCACATACCAAATTATCAAAGTACTGAACGCGAATCATATGAACGTGATGAAAACTAGCTTGACGATAATTCCCATGTGTCCTCGGGAGCGTTTTCCTTCATATAAGAGTTTGTCGAGGCTTGCCCTTTTCTACAAAAGGGATTGGGCCATATTGCTGCACCTTATTTACTTTTACCTTTTGTTACTTGCTAACAATTACCTTATCACAAAACTATCTGTTATCGATAATTTTAGTGCTTGCAGAAAATACCTTACTGAAAACTGCCTATCATTTCCTTCTGCTCCTCGTTGGGTTCGACACTCTTACTTATCGAAAGGACTACGATAGATCCCCTACATTTATGGGTCATCAAGACTCTTTTCTTGCACCATTTCCGGGATGTGAACGCCTTTGGTAAGTGGAATTTGGTAAGGAAAAAATTATATAGTGTGCTGAAATTTACTGTTACTTGTTACTATGGCTCTACATCCTTTGAGGGGCTTGTTCAGGGTATCTTCACCCCGACCAGAAGAGCAAAGAGTTGCTCCTCAACCCACTGCACCTACTGAAAATGTTTTCTTTGAAATTCCTTCGGGTATGATAGAGAAACTGCTAGATAATTCCTTTACACGAGACGGAACACTGCATCACGATTTACACCTAATCTATGTGGATGAAGTTTGTGGATTATTTAAGCTTGCAGGTATGCTCGAGGATGTTATCAAGAAGAAGGTCTTCCCTTTATCTTTGAAGGGAGATGCATTGACATGGTTTAGTGTATGTGATGGTATTGGATCATGGAACTATAATCGGCTGAAGTTGGAATTTCATCAGAAGTTCTACCCTATGCATCAGGTTCATCGTGATCGTAATTATATATATAATTTTTGGCCTCGTGAAGGAGAAAGCATCGCTCAAGCTTGGCGGAGGCTTAAGTCAATGTTATATTCATGCCCCAATCACGAGCTCTCAAGAAAAATGATCATTCAAAATTTCTATGCTCGGCTTTCTCTCAATAATTGCACCATGCTCGATAATTCTTGTTCTGGTTCTTTTATGATGAAGACTGTTGAATTCAAATGGGATTTATTGGAAAGAATTAAATGCAACTCTGAAGATTGAGATCTCGACGAAGGTAACGAGTTAGGTATGACCCCTAAGTTCGATTGTGTTAAAGCTTTTATGGATACCGATGTTTTCCGTGAATTTAGCACTAAATATGGACTTGACTCTGAGATAGTAGCTTCTTTCTGTGAATCATTTGCTACTCATGTTGATATTCCCAAGGAGAAGTGGTTTAAATACCATCCTCCCATTGAAGCAATAGTAGTTGCACATGTTAAAGTTGAAGAAAAGACTATCACTTATAATGTTGATCCTATTGTTCCTACTACTTATATTGAGAAACCGCCTTTCCCTGTTAGAATTAAGGATCATACTAAAGCTTCAACTGTGGTTCGTAAGAGTGGTACTAGAACACCTACACCCTCTGAGAAAATTAAAGTTGAACCTAGTGTTGCTATGGTTAAAGATCTCTTGGTTGAAAATTTAGATGGACATGCTATATACCTCCAAGAGGAAGCTGCTAGAATAGCCAAACCCGATGCTAGGAATAAACATAGACATGTTGTAGGCTTGCCTGTTATTTCTGTTAAAATAGGAGATCATTGCTATCATGGTTTATGTGATGTAGGTGCTAGTGCAAGTATAATCCCTCATTCTTTATATAAAGAAATTATGCATGATATTGCACCTGTTGAGTTAGAAGGGATTGATGTTACTATTAAGCTTACTAATAGAGACACTATTTCACCAGTTGGGATTGTTAGAGATGTTGAAGTCTTATGTGGGAAGGTTAAATACCATGCTGATTTTCTTATTCTTAGTTCCCCACAAGATGATTTTTGTCCCATTATATTTGGTAGACACTTCTTGAATACTGTTAATGCTAAGATAGACTGCGTGAAAGATATTGTTACTGTTGGGTTAGGGGATATGCCTCATGAGTTTAACTTTGCTAAATTTTGTAGACAACCCCATGATAAAGAATTACCTAGTAAGGATGAAATTATTGGTCTTGCTTCTATTGCTGTGCCTCCTAACGATCCTTTAGAACAATATCTGCTAGACCACGAAAATGATATGTATATGAATGAGAGAAGGGAAATAGATGAAATATTCTTTAAGCAGGGACCCGTATTGAAAAACAACTTGCGTGTTGAAATCCTAGGGGATCCTCCTCCACCCAAGGGTGATCCCGTGTTTGAACTTAAACCATTACCTGATAATCTTAAGTATGTTTATCTAGACGAAAAGAAGATATATCCTGTTATTATTAGTGCTAACCTTTCAGAGCAGGAAGAAGAAAAATTATTGAAAACTCTGAAGAAGCATCGTGCTGCTATTGGATATACTCTGGATGATCTTAAGGGCATTAGTCCCACTTTTTTCCAACACAAGATAAAATTGGAAGAGGATGCTAAACCGGTTATTGATCATCAACGACGGTTAAATCCTAAAATGAAAAAAGTGGTAAGGAAGGAAATACTAAAGCTTCTAGAGGCAGGTATAATCTATCTAGTTGCTGATAGCCAGTGGGTAAGTCCTGTCCATTGTGTCCCTAAGAAGGGAGGTATGACTATTGTTCCTAATGATAAGGATGAATTGATCCCACAAAGAATTGTAACAGGTTATAGGATGGTAATTGATTTCTGCAAATTAAATAAAGCTACTAAGAAAGATCATTACCCTTTTCCTTTTATTGATCAAATGCTAGAAAGGTTATCCAAACATACTCATTTTTGCTTTCTAGATGGCTATTATGGTTTCTCTCAAATACCTGTGTCAAAAGGCGATCAAGAAAAGACCACTTTTACTTGTCCTTTCAGTACCTTTGCTTATAGACATATGCCTTTTCGTTTATGTAATGCACCTGCTACCTTTCAAAGATGCATGATGGGTATATTCTCTGATTTTTGTGAAAAGATTGTTGAGGTTTTCATGGATGATTTTTCCGTTTACAGAACTTCTTTTGATGATTGCTTGAGCAACCTTGATCGAGTTTTGCAGAGATGTGAAGACACTAATCTTGTCTTGAATTGGGAGAAGTGCCACTTTACGGTTAATGAAGGCATTGTTTTCGGATATAAAATTTCGGAAAGAGGTATTGAAGTTGACAAAGCTAAGGTTGATGCTATTGAAAAGATGCCATGTCCCAAGGACATAAAAGGTATACAAAGTTTCCTTGGTCATGCCAGGTTTTATAGGAGGTCCATTAAGGACTTCTCCAAAATCTCCAGGCCTCTGACTAATCTCTTACAAAAAGATGTTCCTTTTGTCTTCGATGATGATTGTTTATAAGCATTTGAAATACTTAAGAAAGCATTGATCTCTGCACCTATTGTCCATCCTCCTGACTGGAATTTACCCTTTGAGATTATGTGTGATGCTAGTGATTATGTTGTTGGTGCTGTTCTAGGGCAAAGAGTTGATAAGAAATTGAATGTTATCCAATATGCTAGTAAAACTGTAGACAATGCCTAGAGAAATTATGCTACTACTAAGAAGGAATTTTTAGCAGTTGTCTTTGCTTGTGATAAGTTTAGACCTTATATTGTTGATTCTAAAGTAACTATTCACACTGATCATGCTGCTATCAAATACCTTATGGAAAATAAAGATGCTAAACCTAGACTTATTAGATGGGTTCTCTTGCTACAAGAATTTGATTTGCATATTATAGATAGAAAGGGAGCTGAGAACCCCGTTGCAGACAACTTGTCTAGGCTAGAGAATATTCTTGATGACCCACAACCTATTGTTTATAGCTTTCCTGATGAACAATTAGCTATCATAAATACTTCTCGTACTACTCCATAGTATGCTGATTATGCTAATTACATTGTTTGTAAGTTTATACCTCCTAGCTTCACATACCAGCAAAAGGAAAAAAATCAATGATTTGAGACATTACTTCTGGGGTGACCCACATCTTTATAAAGAAGGAGTAGATGGTATTATTAGATGTTGTGTACCTGAGTATGAGCAGGAACAGATCCTACGCAAGTGCCACTCCGAAGCTTATGGAGGACACCATGCTGGAGATAGAACTGCACATAAGGTATTGCAATCTGGTTTTTATTGGCCTACTCTCTTCAAGGATGCACGTAAGTTTGTCTTATCTTGTGATGAATGTCAAAGAATTGGTAATATCATTAGACGTCAAGAAATGCCTATGAATTATTCACTTGTTGTTGAACCGTTTGATGTTTGGGGCTTTGATTATATGGGGCCATTTCCTTCCTCTAATGGGTACACACATATTTTAGTTGCTGTTGATTACGTTACTAAGTGGGTAGAAGCTATTCCAACTAGTAGTGATGATCACAACACCTCTATTAAGATGCTTAAAGAAGTTATTTCCCCGAGGTTTGGAGTCCCTAGATACTTAATGATTGATGGGGGTTCACACTTTATTTATGGTGCTTTCCATAAAATGCTTGCAAAGTATGATGTTAATCATAGAATTGCATCCCCTTATCACCCACAGACTAGTGGTCAGGTAGAATTAAGTAATGGAGAGCTGAAATTAATTTTGCAAAAGTTAGTTAATAGGTCTAGAAAGAATTGGTCCAAGAAACTTGATGATGCATTATGGGCCTATAGAACTGCATATAAAAATCATATGGGTATGTCTCCATATAAGACGGTTTATGGAAAAGCATGGCACTTACCTCTTGAGCTAGAACATAAGGCATATTGGGCTATTAAAGAGCTCAATTATGATTTCAAACTTGTCGATGATAAGAGGTTATTTGACATTAGCTCTCTTGATGAATGGAGAACCCATGCCTATGAGAATGCCAAGCTGTTTAAAGAAAAAACTTAAAAGATGGCATGACAAAAGGATACAAAAGCGTGAGTTCAACGTTGGTGATTATGTCTTGCTATACAACTCTAGTTTAAGATTTTTTGCAGGAAAACTTCTCTCTAAATGGGAAGGTCCTTACGTTATTGAGGAGGTCTATCGTTCCGGTGCCATAAAAATCAACAACTTCGAAGGCACAAATCCGAAGATGGTGAACGGTCAAAGAATCAAACATTATATCTCGGGTAATCCTATAAATGTTGAAACCAATGTTATTGAAACTGTAACCCCAAAGGAATACATAAGGGACACTTTCCAGAACAATTCTGACCCCGAAAAGGAAGAGGTGTGTGGTACGGTAAGTAAACCGACTCCAGAACAGTTCTAAAGGCAAATTTTCACAATTTTGGAATATTTAGAAAAATAGAAAAATAAGAGGTAGTCCGGAAGAGACATGAGCCGTCCACGAGGGTGGAGGTTGCGCCCCCTTCCCCTGGGCGTGCCCCCTGCCTCGTGGGCACCTCGTGTGCCTCCCGGACTCCGATTTCTTGTATGTTACTCCTTTTGGTCGGTAAAAATTCATTATATATTCTCCCGAAGGTTTTGACTGATGTATCACGCAACAATCCTCTGTTTTCGTTTCGAGCTATTGTTTCTGATAGATCTAGATCATCATGGCGTCTCCTAGTACCACCTAGGACAAGTTCAACCCCTACCTCGCGGAGGTGCTGCATCACCCTCAAACCATGGAGTTGTGTGAAGGGGTGCTGCACATCCGCGATGCTGAGGGGCCAAGGAGGACCGGAAGCGTGGAGACGAGACTCGAAGCAACGGAGCAGCAAGTTTTCAAGTGCCAAGGAATGGTGGAACGAGGACTCAACGCTAACCACATGATGATCACGGAGCTCGCCAACAACCTCAAGCTGGACTCAAGGATCTTCGGGGAAGCCATCTCCAATCTCCAAGAGAAAATCTAACAACTCCAGGCCCAGATCTACGACCTGCAAAACCAAAACTATGAGTATGAATATAGATTCAAGAAGATGAGTTTGGCTGCAGATTTGAGTATTCCGGAGACTCGATCATCCTTCTAGGATGGTGAGCCCATGCCTTGGAAGATGGACGACAAGCCTACATCATGAACAACTCCATCATCACCACCTCCGAAGAAGGAGACATAATCATATAGGTATGGGCACTCCCCTTGGCAACTGCCAAGCTTGGGGGAGGTGCCCCGGTATTGTATCACCATCACTCATATCTTTACTGTTTTTCTTAGTTCGATCCTTTTGGTAGTATCTTGATTTAGTATAATAGAGTTAACATGATCTAGTTGTGAGCTATTGCTTTATGATCTTTACCTTTGTAATCGAGTCCGTGAGCTATATAATAAAGATTAGTGTTGAGTCAAGGGCTTGAGTTCCTCACTTTGGTCATGATAGAATGAAAGAAAATATAAAAAGTATCAAAGAGATCATATTGATCTTATGAGAAGTAACGACTTCACATATAAAGAGTATGATGAATAAAAGTTGTTGAGAGTTGACAAATATAGTTTTGGTCATTGTTGCAATTAATAGGAAGTAATAAAGAAAGAGAGGTTTCACATACAAATATGCTATCTTGGACATCTTTTATGATTGTGAGCACTCATTAAAATATGACATGCTAAAGAGTTGATGTTGGACAAGGAAGACAACATAATGGGTTATGTTTTCCTATATCCAAAATAAAGTATATTGTCATGGATCATCCAACATGTTTGGCTTGCCTTTCCCCCTCATGCTAGCCAAAACTCCTTGCACCAAGTAGATATACTACTTGTGCTTCCATACATCCTTAAACCCAGTTTTGCCATGAGAGTCCACCATACCTACCTATGGATTGAGTAAGATCCTTCAAGTAAGTTGTCATGTTGGCAAACTCTCTAAAAATATGTATGATTTATTAGTCTGGAGGAAATAAGCTTCATACGATCTTGTGATATGGAAGTAATAAAAGCGACAAACTGCATAATAAAGGTCCTTATCACAAGTGGCAATATAAAGTGACGTTCTTTTGCGCTAAGACTTTGTGCATTCAACCATAAAAGCACATGACAACCTCTCCTTCCCTGTGTGAAGGGCCTATCTATTATTCTTGCCTTATAAGAGTCAAGGTGAAAATCACCTTTACTTTTTACATTTTATCCTTTGGTAAGCACATTGTGTTGGAAAGATTTTGACATATATACCCAATTGGATGTTAGTTATCATGGTCTATTACTGTTGACATTACCCTTGAGGTAAAAGGTTGGGAGGCAATACCATAAGCCCCTATCTTTCTCTGTGTCCGATTAAAACTCCATACCCATAAGTATTGCGTGAGTGTGAGCAATTGTGAAATATTATATGATAGTTGAGTATGTGGTCTTGCTAAAAAGCTCTTATATTGACTCTTTCCGATGCTATGATAAATTGCAATTGCTTCAATGACCGAGATCATAGTTTGTTGGTTTTCAATGAAGTTTCTGATTCATACTTGACATTGTGAATGAATTGTTACTTTAGCATAAGAATCATATGACAATATATATGTGTTGATGTTATAAGAATGATCATGATGCCCCCATGTCCGTATTTTATTTTTATCGACACCTCTATCTCTAAACATGTGGACATATTCTTCGATATCGGCTTTCGCTTGAGGACAAGCGAGGTCTAAGCTTGGGGGAGTTGATATGTCCATTTTGCATCATGCTTTTATGTTGATATTTATTGCACTATGGGCTGTTATTACACGTTATGTCACAATATTTATGCCTTTTCTCTCTTATTTTACAAGGTTTACATAAAGAGGGAGAATGCCGGCAACTGGAATTCTGGGCTGGAAAAGGAGCAAACATTGGAAACCTATTATGCACAACTCAAAAAGCTCTGAAACTCCACGGGACACCATTTCATAAAATATAAAAAATATCTGGCGAAAGAGATTCACCAGGGGGCCACCACCTGTCCACGAGGGTGGGGGCGCCCCCCCCCCCCCCTCTCTGGGCGCGCCCCCTGCCTCGTGGGCCACCCGGTGACCCCCCGATGCCCATCTTCTCCTATTTGAGATGTTTTAACCTGGAAAAAATCATAAGGAGGCTTTCAGGACCAGATGTCGCCGTCTCGAGGCGGAACCTTGGAGGAAACCACTTGCTATCATAATTCACTCTCCGAGAATCTCGCAACGCCATCTCGTCGATTTGTGTTGCGAACTTTCATTTTCCTTTCTAGACTTGATGAGTCTGGAATATCCTGACACCAACCATATCTAAATCTCAGGCAGATATGATGGTTGGAACATTTCTGACATTTTTATTTTGTTCCCAGCTTGCACCGCCTTGTGCCAAATTTCCATGGGCTGCCCTTCTCAGTAATTGTTGTTCAGGATTATCTTCAAAAGTGGACTTGACATGGGTCCCATCCAATTCTGATGATAAGCAAAATCACTCATTGTGTCGTCTTCAACAAGGTAGTCCATATCATCTATTCTAGTCTGGGTATGCCATCCCTTTCTACTCCTTCAAACGATCGATTGGGGTTTGCTTTAGGCTGGTATGAAGAGTTCCAATTATCTATGTATCGAAAGTAATTCTTTTTGCCACTTAGGGAATACTTCTATGAGTCACTTCCCCTAAGGTTCCCCGTTATGGAATCGTGGCAAGTTATCTCCTCGATACTTTGAAATTCCTTCACCATCTTCTTAAGCGTGGAATTGTTGCCTATCAAATTAAACCTTCGTCATCTATTTCATCCCTCTGGATGTGTGTTATGTGTCTCGGCTCAAGAGATGTTTCAGCGTCTCATCCCGTGAGTAGATCTTAATTGCTTGATCTTCGAGGAGATCGTTTCCTGTAGAATTTCCTTTCATCGTCATCGAGTTGAATGAAGATCTTGAAAGCAAGGATATCAAGATCAACATGAAGCAAGGAATCAACGCTTCCATGAAGCGTAGCTGGATCATGAAGATCGTGTTAGCTTTGTGTCCCCTCTATCTTCTTACCTCACGTCTCGAATCTCGGGACGAGATTCTTGTTTAGTGGGGGTGAGTTGTCACAGCCCTAGCATACTCCTTGTATGTCATTGCTTAAGATTCCATGCATCATGTGAATTTATCTGAAACTTGAAATGAGGACTGATAAACCCTAGCAGCAAATGAAATTCAACTAGGGTCAAAAATAAAATCATTTCCAATGAACCCAAAATGCCTTCATCAATGTTTGATAATTTTGGCAAGGCTTTGAGAACAAACCAAAAATAGTGAACATTTTTGTGGAATATTTTGGGAACTGAATTAAATCATACCTTATTTGCATCTGGTCATTTAAATTTTATATATTATTTTAAATGTCCAAATATTTATGGACCGAAATGTTGGCTGTTGGAAATAATCCAAACAGTGGCCACAAGCAGTGTCATGATTTTTGAAAATGCTCTGGCATTTTTAATAAAGCCAAAACAAATGTCAAAAATAGAAAACAGAAATAGAAATAGAAACGGCAGAGAGACAAAGCAGAACCTCACATGGCTTACCCAGCAGCCCACTAGAGGCCTAGTAGACAGCCGGCCTGCTAGGCCTAGTCCACCCCCCTCACGTATCGTCTTCCTCGCGCCTACTAGATTTGCGCGTGGCACGCGCACAGCCGAGCCGCGGTCACCTCCTGCTTGCCGCCTCCCTTTGGACCTCCCGGGCGACGCCACGCAGACGCCAGAGACCTCTCTTCATTCCCCCTCACTTGCTTCTATCTCTCCCCTCCTTTGTTTCTCTCGCACGCAGCCACCGAGCAGAGCTCATCGCGGCCGTCCACACCACCACGGCCACCGGCCGACACACGCCTCGCCAACGCGCCAAGAAGCTCCACCGCGTCTTCCTCGTCCTCTCCATCGAGCTACGGGATGCTAGGAGGCCCTGCTTCGTTGTCACCGCGCTCGTCTTCAACCTTCGGCACCATCGGCCGCGGGCGTTGATTCGCGGGATACAACGCGCCCCCAACCTCTCCTTCGTCTCCGTTTGAACCCTAGTGATCTCACCCATCTTTCCCCTCTGTTTTGTCGCTCGATTTCGAGCTGTAGCACCATCCCCGTGAGCTTATGCGCCGCCGTCCATCGTGGCCGTCTGGAACCTAGCTGTCGAGCTCCGCTGCTCGAACCACTGAGCCCCGCGTGCTCCTCGAGGAAAGTGACGCCCTCCAAGCAGCTAATCCTGCTCACTAACGCACTTCAGAGCCGCGCCCACGCAAGCCCGACCTGCTGCCACCGCCTCGCTCGTCGCCGCCGCCGTTCCCGGCCTCCCGTCCATTCCTTTGGATGCGAACGAGCAAGAGTTCCTCCCCGGTGCCCTTAGCGCGCCAAACCACCGCTCGTAGCTCAAGTCTGAGCCGCGCCGCCGTCGTTTCGGTCGCCGCCGGCCGAACTCCAGCGAAGTCAACGTGGCTGCGTAATTAGCGCTAACCACCATCATTAGGGCCTAATTAACCTCCTAGATCCACTGACACGTGGGCCTTGCCTGCCTAATTAACCGACACTTTTAGTTAGGTTAATTAAACCCCCCCTGTTTAACTCTGTGTCACTGACGTGTGGAGCCCACACGCAGGTTTGACCTAGGTCAGCGTGGTTGACCTGCTGACGCAGGCATGACGCTATGCTTGCGTAATAAAACTTTTTCTGGATTATTTCTATTTTAGAAATATCTGTAAATTCCAAAAAATGGTTTAAACTACTAAAAATCATATAAATCCAACCCTAGCTCAGAATGAAATAATTTATATATGAAAAATGATCATAAAAATCCAATCTATCCATCTGTACCATTTTCATGCATGGTAGAACAACTTTTGGCTACTGTTTAGGACAAATCAAATGAAAGGCATTTAAATAACCACACGTGGAGCTTGAATTTGAACCTTGGGTTCAAACCAACTTCATTTAATTGTGTTTCTAGTTGCATTAGCTCAATCAACATCATATTGCCATGGCATCAGCATGCATCATATTGTTGCATTGCATTGATTGTGTTCTTGCTCTGTTGCCGGTATTTGTTCCCCATTAGTAACGTATGTTCCGACGACGAGTTCGATGACACCGATGAAGAGCTATACTATCTTCAGAAGTGCCAGGCAAGCAAAAACCCCTTGTTCATTCCGATACAATCCCACTCTCTCGCTCTTGCTCTCTTTTACCGCATTAGGACAAGAACGATTCAACTGTAACATGTTGCGGTAGTTGAACCCCTTTCCTTTGCATGACCTGTCATTGCCACAGTAAATAGATGAAACCCACTAGCATGAGTAGGAGTTGTTTGAGCCCTGATCTGCCTACTCATTCATGCTTGTTTGTCATGCATGCAATTGCTTAGAGTTGTGTCAGGTCTGATTCATCGGGGATGAATTGGAAAGTTGTGAACATGTCCTACTGTTGAGAGCTAAGTGTGTAAACACGACTTGGTAAAGGTAGTGGTGAGAGGCCATGTAGGAGTACATGGTGGGTTGTCTCATTGAAACCGTCCTCGGGAACTGAGTTATGTATTTGTGATCCAGGAACAGTTACTACCACACATTGGGTTCTGTTAACCCGACCCCTCTCGACTTATTAATCAACTCGCTCTCTGTCTAGGAGTTGCAACTAGTTTCTGGTGTTTGTAGGTAGTGTTAGTAGTCTACCAAGTGGCACCCGGTACAGGTGGGCTTGGGAAAGACTAGGCATTGTGGCACGGTGTAACAAGCGTAGATCCATCCGGCGAGGTGGGCTTGGGAACCCTGTTCACATCGTTTGGGGCCATGAGCGACACCCCAGCCGGATCTCCTTGCGAATGGAACCCGAATAGGCGATGAACCTGGACTAGAGACTTGCGTGGTTAGTCAGGTCATGGCCGACTCCCTCGCCAGGCTTCCGCTTGAAGGTTGCCGAGATACACGACGTGTACATGGTGGTAAGTGGCGAGAGTGTGTGTGAAGAAGTACACCTGTCAGGGATATTACTAGCAGGTATGAACCGGCTAGTGTAAACCGGATTACTATAATATATTTATCATTGTAATATTTAGTGAAGGTTACGGCCCATGAGATCTTAGGGCCCATGTATAGAGTTACGGTTTGTAAACCGCCTGATCATGTAACTTGAGAGATAAGGAAGAAAGAGCAGAGACCGAGGCGGACACAATCATGAGCCGGCCTCGGGATTCTATAAACCGGACCGGGCGTTACCTCCTATATAAAGGGACGACCAGGCGACGGTTCAAGGACAAGAAACAACCCGTCGTGACACAGGCAAGCGATCTGCTCCCTGTTCATCGACGCCCAAGCAATACCAAACCAAACTAGACGTAGGCTTTTACCTTCATCGAAGGGGCCGAACTAGTATAAACCCTCTATGTCCTTTGTGTGCTTTTAACCCCTTCAATCTAACCCGTGCGATGGTTCCATTATCAAGTCTGTTAAACCGGACATCTGCCGTGTTATTTCCACGACAGTTGGCGCCCACCGTGGGGCCTGCGCACGATGGTTTCAAGTTCTTGAAGGGCAGCTTTGAAGGGCTCAAGGGCTACGTGGTCGGCCGGATGACCAAGAGTCGCCGCGGCCGGATCTACATCGATGACGCAGGTTGGGGACCGGAGGCCGATTCAATCGAATACGGGTACCGGGTTCCCTTCGGCGGCATCCACGTCTTCATCGGCAAGATCGGCGAACCGGGACCTGAGCCGGACGTCTTCCCCAACATCGTCGAGCCGGCTCAGCGTGCGAGATCGTCCCGGATTCAGCCCGCCATGAAACACGTTTTCGTTGGAGCAGTTCACGGGGTCCAGGCCGAGGACGGATCGGAATCCGGTGGCGAGACGGTTGTCTACTCCGACGACGAATCTTCATCCGGGGAGACTAAATCTTTGTATCAGTTGCGGGACGGCCGGTCTGAGGGTGAGTCCGACGGAGACAGTATTCCGGGCCCCTTTGTCCCGCCAAACCGGGTGGCTGTCTTTATGGCCGGTTCACAACCTACGCCACAGTCTACGGTGATCGGGGCGATGACAGAAGCTGGTGTAGGGGGGAGTGGCCAGGCCCTCTCGCCCACTGACGTTCTATCCACCTTAGTCGAGGAGTTCACAGGCCGAGCCATGGCAGAGGTAGCTCCAGCAGACAAGGCGCAACATGATGCAGAGCTCCTTTAGCTAAAAGGCCGGATTGATCAAGCAAGGGAAGATCTGAAAACAGAGAAGGCTATGATAGCAATAAGGCAGGCAGAGTTGAATGATCAGGCTTTTCATCTAAGGATGGAGCAGGCCTCTACACAGGGAGTGAGAAGTCGAAAATACCAGTCTCGTCTACCGTCGGTTTACGAGGCGATAGATCTTTTCAGGACACCCGGGGCGGGGACCAGCACTAATCCGGCTCTAAACCGGAGGGCGCCCCCAACAAGGGATGAGCCGGTTCAGCAACCTACTGTGGAACAAGATCGGCGGGTCACGTCCGCGCCTCACGTTCCGACCCCTCCGGGCCATTATTCAAATCCCTTGGACAACAACGTTGCTGCTGCTTCATGCTTGGCCGCTTTACCCATTGAGGGGACATCGCCTGTGGCGTTGGAGGCACGCAAGGTTAAGGATCTACTTAACACGGCATTGATACAACAGCAAGCGTATTCACATAGCCGGGAGAGGCTCCATTCAACACCACACCCTAGCCGGAGTTACACTAGGCATTGGGAGGAACCGGAAGTGTCTAGCAGTGAACGTCGGCGACACCGGCCCAGAGAGAATAATCCGGCAGGCGCGGATGCACAAGCTCTGGATGCAAATCGGGTTAGATCGGTAGCCTGGGAGGAGATCCGCCAAACGACGCCGGTTCACACAACCACGACAGAGACAGGAGTCACGACGAGTTCCTTTGGGGTGCAGTGTCTTATCCCCGCTTTACGGAGCGTGAAGCTGCCCAAGGATTTCAAAGGTCCGCGTAAAGTGCCTAATTACACAGCAGATTTGGCTCCAGAAGCTTGGGTGGAGAGTTACGAGATGGCCATGGAGATGCTGGATGTAGATGAAACGGCTTGTGCAAAGTACTTTACTATGATGCTTGAAGGTACAGCCCGAACCTAGCTAAAGGGTTTACCCCCTAATTCCATCGGGTCATGGGGAGAGCTACGTCGCCAGTTTATCAAAAATTTCAAAGATACGTGCAAGCAGCCGATGTCAATAGTGGATCTAGCAGCCTGTGTGCAAGGAGAACAGGAATCTACAAGTGCATGGGTGCGGCGAGTATCAGAGATCTTGCATTCTTCGAATGGTATCAATCCCAGTACGGCAATAGTGACTTTGGAAAACAATTGCCGGTTTGAGTCTCTAAAGCTAAAACTAGGACGGCTTAAACGGGATTGTAATGATATGGGAACTCTCATGAGCGCTCTGGTGAAGTATGGGGACTCTGACAACACTAAGTATCCAGAAGCGGAGGGAGATAAAGCAGGGAAAGTTAACAAGCCTGGTAAACCGGCGCAGGCTAATCCGGCTACTACAAGCTTCTTAGGCAAGCGAAAGGCGGAAGGTGGCTCTGATTTCGTGGCCAATACCCAAGTTCAAGGGGGTTTTCAGCGCAATAGGGGCAAACCGCCTCCACAGACCGGCGGAGGGGATGTTAGTTGGGACCAGGAGTTAAGCCAGCATTGTCCAAAGCATAGCACAAGGGAAAGACCAGCAAAACACACTATAGGAGAATGCAGGCCCTTGATGGAAGCCATAATGGGCCGCTTCAACTCTAATAACAGGCCCCCCAACGGCGGTTCAGACCCGGGGTTCTACGGTTCGGGTCACCAGGGGAACGGCTCCGAATCAGGATATCGGGGCAACAACAGTGGTTATCATAACCGGGGCAATAATCAATATGGTCAAGGTGGTTATAATAACCAGGGTAATCAGCCGCATGGTCAAGGTGGTTACAGTAACCAAGGCAGCCAACAGCAGGGCCAAAGTAATCACAATAACCAGGGTAATCAGCAGCGTCAGCAACAGCAGCAGCAATCCGGATATCAGAGTAATCCGAAGGAGTTGAGTAGTGGGCAATATCATGTGTTCACCACGAGTCTGTGTAAACGAGATCAAAAGGTTCTGAAGCGGGCGGTCCACGCGGTTGAACCGGCGACGCCGCAATTCCTGCGCTGGTCAGAGCAGCCCATTGTATGGAGCAGGGAGGATCACCCGATGCGGGTGGATAATTCGGGCCACTTGGCCTTGGTGGTAGCACCACAGGTGGGTGGTTATAAGTTCACTAAAGTTCTTATGGACGGCGGCAGCAGCATCAATATCTTGTATTATGAGACCTTCCGTCGAATGGGCTTGACGGATAAGAAGCTAAGGCAGTCAAACACGGTGTTCCATGGGGTGGTTCCAGGTAAGTCAGCTTACCCAGTTGGGAAAATTGACTTAGAAGTTACCTTTGGAGATGAGCATGATTCCAGGTCAGAGATGATAACCTTTGAAGTCGTCAAGATCCGGAGCCCTTATCACGCTCTATTCGGGAGGACGGTTTATGCCAAGTTTATGGCTAGGCTGTGTTATGTTTATCTGCAGCTCAAGATGCCGGGTCACAAAGGCACGATCACGGTTCATGGAAGTCGCAAGATAGCATTGGAGTGTGAAGAGGGAGACGCTGCTTACACGGAGGCAGTATGTGCTATAGAAGAGTTGAAGTTTTATAAGGATAATGTTGATCCGGCAGATATGACCCCGTTGAAGAAGCCAACTACAGAGCATGATCCGGCGTTGAAATTTAAATCGGCAGACGAGACCAAGCAAGTTGATTTTGTGCCAGGCGATTCATCCAAGCAGTTCACGATCAGCGCTAACCTTGATCCCAAATAGGAAAGCGCGCTCATCGAGTTCATCCGTGAGAACCGGGATATCTTTGCATGGAAACCTTCTGACATGCCAGGTATACCGAGGGAACTCGCTGAGCACAGTCTTAATATTGATCCGAAGTTTAAACCGGTCAAGCAGTATCTGCGCCGCTTCAACGAAGAGAGGCGCAAGGCTATAGGAGAGGAGGTGGCCAGGCTTTTGGCTGCAGGGTTCATAGTGGAAGTTTTTCACCCAGAGTGGTTGGCTAATCCGGTGCTAGTGCTAAAGAAGAATGGAAAATGGAGAATGTGTGTGGACTACACAGACCTCAATAAAGCTTGCCCAACGGATCCTTTTGCTCTCCCTCGCATTGATCAGATCATCGATGCTACAGCGGGATGTGAGCGGCTAAGTTTTTTGGATGCATACTCAGGATATCACCAGATCAAGATGGCAGTTAAAGACCAAGAAAAGACAACTTTCATAACTCCTTTTGGTGCTTTTTGCTATGTATCTATGCCTTTTGGGCTCAAGAGTGCCCAAGCAACTTATCAGCGTTGTGTACAGAACTGTCTTAAAGGGCAGATAGGAAGAAATGTTCATGCCTATGTGGATGATATCGTGGTGAAGTCAAGGAAGGAGGAGACGCTGATAGAGGACCTCAAGGAGACCTTTGACAATCTTCGGACCTATAAGATGATGCTTAATCCGGAGAAGTGTGCTTTTGGTGTTCCGGCAGGCAAGCTCCTTGGGTTTTTGGTGTCAAACAGAGGAATAGAAGCTAATCCGGAGAAGATTAAGGCAATCACATCTTTAACAAAACCGGCTTGCATTAATGATGTTCAGCGTATCGCTGGCCGGATCACAGCATTGAGCCGGTTCATTAGCCGTTTGGGGGAGAAGGCGATTCCGCTTTATCAGATGTTGAGAAAGACGGATTGGTTTATATGGAGTGATGAGGCAAATACTGTGTTTGAGGATTTGAAGCGACAGCTAGCAAGGCCACCAGTCCTGGCTGCCCCTGTTGATAATGAGCCTTTGTTGTTATATGTCGCTGCCAACGCACGGGCAGTCAGTGTGGCGATCGTGGTTGAACGCAAGGAAGCAGGGAAGGAATATCCGGTTCAGCGTCCAGTTTATTACGTGAGTGAAGTGCTCATTGAGTCTAAGCAGAGGTACCCACATTGGCAGAAGCTGGTATATGGTGTGTTCATGGCAAACCGGAAGTTGAAACATTATTTCCAAGGCCATCGAATAACTGTTGTTAGTTCAGCACCATTGGGGGATATAATCCAGAACAGGGAAGCTACGGGTACAGTGGCGAAGTGGGCCATTGAGCTCGGCCCACATGAATTGAAATATGTGCCACGCACTGCTATCAAATCTCAGGCATTGGTGGATTTCATCAATGATTGGACAGAACTGCAAACACCAGAGGAAAAGCCGGATCTTACATACTGGATGATTCACTTTGACGGTTCAAGGCAGTTAGAAGGCTCGGGGGCTGGAGTTTTTTTAACTTCCCCGCGAGGTGATAAGTTTTGTTATGTCCTCCGTTTATTGTTTCCTTGTACTAATAATGCAGCAGAGTATGAAGCATTACTTCATGGCTTGCGGATGGCAAAGGAGATGAACTTGAGCCGGGTTAAGTGCTTCGGCGATTCAGATTTAGTGGCACAACAAGTATCTGGTAAGTGGGATTCAAGAGATCCTCTCATGGCAGCTTACAGACGAGAAGTTGAAGCAGTTGCAGGATATTTCAAAGGGTATCAGGTGGATCACATAGACCGGCGAAGGAATGAAGCGGCTGATGCTGTGAGCCGGCTGGGTTCTCAACGTAAACCGGTACCACCAAATACCTTTTTGGATGAGCTGCACAGTCCATCAGTACAAGTACCATCAGAGGAAGACCTGGCTGTTCCTGATCCGGAGGCACAGCTAGTTGCGGCACTTCATGTTATTCCGGATTGGACGCGTCCCTATTTGGCGTATCTGAGCCGAGGAGAGCTGCCGGAAGACGAGATAGAGGCACGACGGATAGTCCGGCGTTCTAAGTCCATGACAATTGCAAACGGGGAGCTTCATCATCGCAGCGTCTCTGGAGCATTTCAGCGGTGTGTATCAGCTGAGGAAGGTTGTGATATTCTTCGCGAGATCCACGAAGGGGATGGTGGTCATCATGCCGGTTCAAAATCATTGGTGGCTAAAGCTTTTCGACATGGGTTCTATTGGTTGACAGCTCATGCTGATGCGGCGGATCTAGTCCGGAAGTGTGATGCTTGTCAGAAGTTTTCACGACGTGCTCTTGTTCCGGCACAGGAGCTCCGGATGATATCGATAACCTGGCCGTTTGCGACTTGGGGGCTTGATATGGTTGGGCCCTTCAAACGATCCCAAGATCAGAAAACTCATCTACTGGTGGCGGTGGATAAGTTTACCAAGTGGATTGAGGCAGAGCCTGTGAGCAAGTGTGATGCGGCAACAGCAGTTAAATTCATCAAAAATGTGATTTTCCGGTTTGGCTTTCCACACAGCATCATCGCAGACAACGGCACCAATTTATCTAAAGGTGAGATGGAGGAATTTTGTCAACGGGAACATATTCGCCTATACGTATCTTCTGTGGCCCACCCTCAAACCAATGGTCAAGCTGAAAGAGCAAACCAGGAGATTTTGCGAGGTATCAAGCCCCGGCTTATGACTCCCTTGCAAAGAACCCCAGGATGCTAGGTTGAGGAGTTACCATCTGTCCTTTGGAGTATCAACACTACGCCAAACCGGTCCACTGGTTACACACCTTTCTTTATGGTATATGGTGCTAAAGCAGTCCTTCCAAGTGATATCCATCATGATTCACCAAAGGTGACGGCCTATGTGGAAGCGGCCAACGAGCAGGCGAGACAAGATAGTTTGGACCGGCTGGATGAAGAGTGTGATATAGCAGCAGCACGGTCTGCAATCTATCAACAAGACTTGCGCAGATATCACAGCCGCCGGATCAAGAGTAGGACATTCCAGGAGGGAGACTTGGTACTTCGGCTCATCCAAGATCAAACAGATATGCACAAGCTATCCCCGCCTTGGGAAGGGCCCTTTGTGGTCAGCAAGAATTTGCACAACGGTTCAAATTACCTGGTGGACGTTCGAGAACACAAGGACTCACGGACATCGGAAGAAGAGACAAAGAGGCCGTGGAACATCGCCCTCCCGCGGCCCTACTATACCTGAGCCATGAGCTCCACTGTATCCTTTGTATATATTATGATTAATGAATAAACCGGCACCCTCGATAAACCGGGGGCTCAGCCTTTTTCCAATACAAGTATTTTATGGGGACAACCATGCATGTATTATCATATGTCATATTTCAAACAAATCGATCGGTTTAAACAGATTTTGCAGGGTATATGTGCTCAGGAGCAATAACTCGCTGAAGAGTTTCTTTAAGCATAAGATCGTGTCAGGATCAAAGAGGACACTTTATAGAGGCCCTCTGGGTGGTGACAACCATCCAGTGATTGGCTAAACTTTTTCCTATGGTTCTATGGAACCATAGAGGCCCTCTGGGTGGTGACAACCATCCAGTGATTGGCTAAAGTTTTTCCTATGGTTCTATGGAACCATAGAGGCCCTCTGGGTGGTGACAACCATCCAGTGATTGGCTAAAGTTTTTCCTATGGTTCTATGGAACCATAGAGGCCCTCTGGGTGGTGACAACCATCTAGTGATTGGCTAAAGTTTTTCCTATGGTTCTATGGAACCATAGAGGCCCTCTGGGTGGTGACAACCATCCAGTGATTGGCTAAAGTTTTTTCCTATGGTTCTATGGAACCATAGAGGCCCTCTGGGTGGTGACAACCATCCAGTGATTGGCTAAAGTTTTTCCTATGGTTCTATGGAACCATAGAGGCCCTCTGGGAGGTGACAACCATCCAGTGATTGGCTAAAGTTTTTCCTATGGTTCTATGGAACCATAGAGGCCCTCTGGGTGGTGACAACCATCCAGTGATTGGCTAAATTTTTTTCCTATGGTTCTATGGAACCATGGAGGCCCTCTGGATGGTAAGCCCATTCCATTGATTGGCTGAACCTTGTTTTGAGCCTGGCAGCTCGTAAAAAGCCTCGACTACACAGGTTTTTATTTGCAAATTTGCATTTCTGGTCTTTATGTTTTATGTTTCTTTAATCCGGAGTGGGACAATTCAAGAAGTTGACCACATATCTACAAAGTTAAAAGTCTGGGTCATGAACACCAGCATAAGTTAAAAAGTCTGGGTCATGAATACCAGCATGAGTTAAACCGGTGTTCATTATAACCCGGATCAGCCATTAGGCAAAAGCCAAGTATATCTACAAATGTCTGGACAAGGTTCCAGCGTGATCTAAACCGGTATCTTTTATCAAACCTGGAATTATTATTGGGCCTATCAAAGTTTCCCATAGCAATTTTACATTTTACCGGATTAAAAATATCAAGTATGCTTGATAGCAGGTATGCAGTTATTTTTGATACAAACAAGACACTTATTTGATATATGTTATGAGAGCATTTTAATTGGTCCAGCGGTAAAACCGCTAGGACATATTTTCAGTATTATTTATGCAGGGACAGGAGATATGCAGGATAAGCCACATCAGACCAAAGTTAAATTGGCAACGTTAAAACAAGAAGTTGGAGCATCCGGATCAAAGCGAACAATATTTTCAGCTATCCTATTACAAGGCATAGCAAGCTTGAACGGATTAAAGATTGTTCAGCAATATGAGATTGCAACTACAAAGATGTATTATGAACTACGCTTCCTCCTGCTGCGACGGCTGGGTATCAACTTGGTCTGGAGTCTCTTCCTCTTCTTGAAGCGGCTGGAAGTCAGGAACGCACCAGTCGATTTTCGTTAAGGCACGAAAGTACATCTCTTCATTGATGAGTTCAGACGGATCGATATCTGAGAGCGAAGGTATGAGGGCGCACTGGTGGGATTAGATTGACGGTATCATAAACCGGCCGCTCCACCCGCTCGTTCTGCAAATCATACCCCGGATGATACCTGGATAAATCTGATTCGGCCGCAAGTTTGCTGGCGAGAGGACGCATCTCCTTCGTCAAGGCATGGAGATCCTTTGCAGTAAAAGCTGATCCGTCCTCTTTAGTATTTGGATACACATTCAAAGCTTCTTCCGGATCAAAGTCCGGAACCCATGCTTTCGCTCTGGTAAGCGCCACGAGGGAACCGGCTCGAGCAGCGGATTTTTTCACTTCCTCTAAGCGCACTGGTAAGACAGACAGCTTCTCTAATGTGCCTTGGATAGTGGTTGGGGCCGGTTTATTGAACGATGTTGCACTTATGATCCTTTGAGCGCCGGAATACAGCTGCTCGACCAAAGTATAACACGCCTTGAGTTTTTTCCGTAAGTCATCCCCAAGATGGGTGACACGGCGCCCTGCATATGATTATCACAGTTAAACCGGCACGGATGGAAGATTACAAGGATGAAAGCAGGAATACAGATTAAATACTTACCGAAAACAGCAGAAGTCATCAATTCTATTTGCCGTTTTAAACCGGTTAACTCTTCAGTCACCGGATTAAGGGCTTCCTCAGCGTCCTTTGCCCTTTTCTCCAGATCTTTTTTCTGAACCTCGAAGGTGGTCCGTTCCTCTTCAAAGAATTTCTTCAGTTGCTTAGCAGTCTTTAAGCTCAGTGCCAAGTCTTTTTTGGCCTTAGAAGCAGCAGATTCCGTTTCAGCGAGTCTATTCCGAAGTTCAGTGATTTCTTCTGCCCTCCGGTTCAAATCAGCCTGCAAGGAAAATCAAGTGAAATGAAAGCAAAAGTCAGAACAAGTCTCAAGCACACAGCAAGTTGTCTACTTGACACTTGGGGGCTAATGGGCAGTTGAAGTGTCAAATGATAGCAACTTAAAGACAAGTCTCAAACACACAAGCAAGTTGTCTACTTAACACTTGGGGGCTAATGGATAGTTGAAGTATCAAAGGAGAATGCATACAAGTATCAAGTGAAGGAAATATGCCCTAGAGGCAATAATAAAGATGTTATTTGTATTTCCTTATATCATGATAAATGGCTTTTATTCATGCTAGAATTGTATTAACCGGAAACTTAGTACATGTGTGGATACATAGACAAAACAGTATGTCCCTAGTATGCCTCTACTAGACTAGCTCATTGATCAAAGATGGTTATGTTTCCTAGCCATAGACATGAGTTGTCATTTGATCAACGGGATCACATCATTAGGAGAATGATGTGATGGACAAGACCCATCCGTTAGCATAGCACTATGATCGTTTAGTTTTTCTGCTATTGCTTTCTTCATGACTTATACATGTTCCTATGACTATGAGATTATGCAACTCCCGAATACCGTAGGAACACCTTGTGTGCTATCAAACGTCACAACGTAACTGGGTGATCATAAAGATGCTCTACAGGTGTCTCCGAAAGTATTCGTGGTGTTGGCATAGATCAAGATTAGGATTTGTCACTCCGAGTGTCGGAGAGGTATCTCTGGGCCCTCTCGGTAACACACATCATAATAAGCCTTGCAAGCAAAAGACTAATGAGTTAGTCACGAGATGATGTGTTACGGAACGAGTAAAGAGACTTGCCGGTAACGAGATTGAACTAGGTATAGAGATACCGACGATCGAATCTCGGGCAAGTAACATACCGTTTGACAAAAGGAACAACGTATGTAGTTATGCGGTTCTGACCGATAAAAGATCTTCGTAGAATATGTAAGGAGCCAATATGAACATCCAGGTTCCGCTATTGGTTATTGACCGGAGATGAGTCTCGGTCATGTCTACATAGTTCTCGAACCCGTAGGGTCCGCACGCTTAACGTTTGATGACGATCGGTATTATGAGTTTATGAGTATTGATGTACCGAAGGTAGTTCGGAGTCCCGGATAAGATCACGGACATGACGAGGAGTCTCGGAATGTCCGAGACATAAAGATTGATATATTGGGCGGCTATATTCGGACACCGGAAGTATACCGGAAAAGTTTCGGATTTATCGGGAATGCCAGAGGGGGTTACCGGAACCCCCTACGAGAGGGGATGGTCCATAGTGGGCCTAAAGGGAAAGAGAGAGGCAGCCCATAGGGCTGGCCGGCGCCCCCACCTAGGGTTCCTAGTTGGACTAGGATTGGGGGGGCGCCACCTCTCCTATTCCTTTCCCCCTTCTTCCTTTCGGTGAATCCTACTAGGAATAGGATTGCAATCCTATTCCTAGTAGGACTCCTTCCCTAGCCGCACCAGGAAGGGCCGGCCGGCCTCCCTCCCCTACTCCTTTATATACGGGGGCAGGGGGGCACCCAAAGACACACAAGTTGAATTGTTTTAGCCGTGTGCGGTGCCCCCTCCACAGAATCACACCTCGGTCGTACCGTCGCGGAGCTTAGGCGAAGCCCTGCGCCGGTGAACACATCATATCCGTCACCACGCCGTCGTGCTGACGAAACTCTCCCGTGAAGCTCAACTGGATCAAGAGCTCGTGGGACGTCATCAAGCTGAACGTGTGCTGAACGCGGAGGTGCCGTACGTTCGGTGCTTGATCGGTTGGATCGTGAAGAAGTTCGACAACATCAACCGCGTCACTTGACGCTTCCGCACCCGGTCTACGAGGGTACGTAGACACACTCTCCCCTCTCGTTGCTATGCATCTGGTAGATAGATCTTACGTGATCGTAGGAAAATTTTAAAATACTACGTTCCCCAACAGTGGCATCATGAGCCAGGTCTATGCGTAGATGATATGCACGAGTAGAACACAATGAGATTGTGGACGATACTAGTCATACTGCTTACCAGCATGTCATACTTTGCTTTGGCGGTATTGTGAGATGAAGCGGCCCGGACCGACATTACGCGTACGCTTACGCGAGACTGGTTTCACCGTTACGAGCACTCGTTGCTTAAAGGTGACTGGCGGGTGTCTGTCTCTCTCACTTTAGCTGAATCAAGTGTGGCTACGCCCGGTCCTTGTGAAGGTTAAAACAGCACATACTTGACGAAACATCGTTGTGGTTTTGTATGCGTAGGTAAGAACGGTTCTTGCTAAAGCCCGTAGCAGCCACGTAAAACTTACAACAAACAAAGTAGAGGACGTCTAACTTGTTTTTGCAGGGCATGTTGTGATGTGATATGGTCAAGACATGATGAGTTATACGGTTTTGTATGAGATGATCATGTTTTGTAAAGTTATCGGCAACTGGCAGGAGCCATATGGTTGTCGCTTTATTGTATGAAATGCAATCGCCATGTAATTGCTTTACTTTATCACTAAACGGTAGCGATAGTCGTAGAAGCAATAGTTGGCGAGACGACAACGATGCTACGATGGAGATCAAGGTGTCGCGCCGGTGACGAAGGTGATCATGACGGTGCTTTGGAGATGGAGATCAAAAGCACAAGATGATGATGGCCATATCATATCACATATTTTGATTGCATGTGATGTTTATCTTATTATGCTTCTTATTTTGCTTAGGACGACGGTAGCATTATAAGATGATCCCTTACTAAATTTCAAGGTATAAGTGTTCTCCCTGAGTATGCACCGTTGCGAAAGTTCGTCGTGCCGAGACACCACGTGATGATCGGGTGTGATAAGCTCTACGTTCAAATACAACGGGTGTAAGCCAGTTTTGCACACGCAGAATACTCGGGTTAAACTTGACGAGCCTAGCATATACAGATATGGCCTCGGAACACTGGAGACCGAAAGGTCGAGCGTGAATCATATAGTAGATATGATCAACATAAGATGTTCACCATTGAAAACTACTCCATCTCACGTGATGATCGGACATGGTTTAGTTGATTTGGATCACGTGATCATTTAGATGACCAGAGGGATGTCTATCTAAGTGGGAGTTCTTTAAATTAATATGATTAAAATTGAACTTTAATTTATCATGAACTTAGTCCTGATAGTTTTGCATATCTATGTCGTTGTAGATCAATGGCCCGTGCTACCGTTCCTTTGAATTTTAATGCATTCCTAGAGAAAGCTAAGTTGAAAGATGATGGTAGCAATTACACGGACTGGGTCCGTAACCTGAGGATTATCCTCATTGCTGCACAGAAGAATTATGTCCTTGAAGCACCGCTAGGTGACAACCCCCCTTCCGCTGATGCAGACGCTTTGAACGTCTGGCAATCACGGTCTGATGACTGCACGATAGTTCAGTGTGCCATGCTTTACGGCTTAGAACCGGGACTTCAACGACGTTTTGAACGTCATGGAGCATATGAGATGTTCCAGGAGTTGAAGTTAATATTTCAAGCAAATGCCCGGATTGAGAAATATAAGATTTCCAATAAGTTCTACAGCTGCAAGATGGAGGAGAATAGTTCTATCAGTGAACACTTGCTCACAATGTATGGGCACTACAATCATATGACTCAACTTGGTTGCCAAGTTGATGAGAATAGTGTTATTGATAGAATTCTTCAATCACTGCCACCAAGCTATAATGGCTTCGTGATGAACTATAATATGCAAGGGATACAAAAGACAATTCCCGAGCTCTTCGCTATGCTCAAAGCTGCGGAGGTAGAAATCAAAAAGGAGCATCAAAAGTTGATGGTTAACAATACCACTAGTTTCAAGAAAAAGGGCAAGGAAGGGATTTTCAAGGAGAATAGCAAGATTGTTGCTGCTCTCACAGAAAACCTCAAGTATGGAACCAAGCCTGAAACTGAGTGCTTCTACTGCAAGGGGACTGGACACTGGAAGCGGAACTGCCCCAAGTATTTGGCGGATAAGAAGGATGGCAAGATGAACAAAGGTATATGTGATATACATGTTATTGATGTGTACCTTACTAATACTCGTAGTAGTACCTGGGTATTTGATACCGGTTCGGTTGCTAATATTTGTAACTCGAAACATGGACTACGGATTAAACGAAGATTAGCTAAGGACGAGGTGACGATGCGCGTGGGAAACTGTTCCAAAGTCGATGTGATCGCCGTCGGCACGCTACCTCTACATCTACCTTCGGGATTAGTTTTAGACCTAAATAATTGTTATTTGGTGCCAGCGTTGAGCATGAACATTATATCTGGATCTTGTTTATTGCGAGACGGTTATTCATTTAAATCAGAGAATAATGGTTGTTCCATTTTAATGAATAATATCTTTTATGGTCATGCACCCTTGAAGAGTGGTCTATTCTTATTGGATCTCGATTGTAGTGATACACATATTCATAATATTGAAACCAAAAGATGAAAGCTTAATAATGATAGTGCAACTTATTTGTGGCACTGCCGTTTAGGTCATATTGGTGTAAAACGCATGAAGAAACTCCATAAAGATGGACTTTTGGAATCACTTGATTATGAATCACTTGGTGCTTGCGAACCATGCCTCATGGGCAAGATGACTAAAACTCCGTTCTCCGGAACTATGGAGCGAGCAACAGATTTGTTGGAAATCATACATACTGATGTATGTGGACCAATGAGTGTTGATGCTCGCGGCGGGTATCGTTATTTTCTGACCTTCACTGATGATTTGAGCAGATATGGGTATATCTACTTAATGAAGCACAAGTCTGAAACATTTGAAAAGTTCAAAGAATTTCAGAGTGAAGTAGAGAATCATCGTAACAAGAAAATAAAGTTCCTACGATCTGATCGTGGAGGAGAATATTTGAGTTACGAGTTTGGTCTTCATTTGAAACAATGTGGAATAGTTTCACAACTCACGCCACCTGGAACACCACAGCGTAATGGTGTGTCCGAACGTCGTAACCGTACTTTATTAGATATGGTGCGATCTATGATGTCTCTTACCGATTTACCACTATTGTTTTGGGGTTATGCTTTAGAGACAGCTGCATTCACGTTAAATAGGGCACCATCTAAATCCGTTGATACGACACCTTATGAACTATGGTTTGGCAAGAAACCAAAGTTGTCGTTTCTTAAAATTTGGGGCTGCGATGCTTATGTGAAAACACTTCAACCTGATAAGCTCGATCCCAAGTCGGAAAAATGTGTCTTCATAGGATACCCAAAAGAGACTGTTGGGTACACCTTCTATCACAGATCCGAAGGCAAAATATTCGTTGCTAAGAACGGATCCTTTCTAGAAAAAGAGTTTCTCTCGAAAGAAGTGAGTGGGAGGAAAGTAGAACTTGATGAGGTAATTGTACCTTCTCCCAGATTGGAAAATAGTACATCACAGGAAATTGTTCCAGTGATTCCTACACCAATTAGTGAGGAAGTTAATGATAATGATCATGAAACTTCGGATCAAGTTTCTACTGAACGTCGTAGATCAACCAGAGTACGTTCCGCACCAGAGTGGTACGGCAACCCAGTTCTAGAAATCATGTTACTAGACCATGATGAACCTACGAACTATGAGGAAGCGATGATGAGCCCAGATTCCGCAAAATGGCTTGAAGCCATGAAATCTGAGATGGGATCCATGTATGAGAACAAAGTATGGACTTTGGTTGACTTGCCCGGTGATCGGCAGGCCATCGAAAATAAATGGATCTTCAAGAGGAAGACCGACGCAGACGGTAATATTACTGTTTACAAAGCTCGACTTGTTGCGAAAGGTTTTCGACAAGTTCAAGGAGTTGACTACGATGAGACTTTCTCACCTGTAGCGATGCTTAAGTCTGTCCGAATCATGTTAGCAATTGCCGCATTTTATGATTATGAAATCTGGCAAATGGATGTCACAACTGCATTCCTAAATGGATATCTCAAAGAAGAGTTGTATATGATGCAACCAGAAGGTTTTGTCGATCCAAAAGGTGCTAACAAAGTATGCAAGCTCCAGCAATCCATCTATGGACTGGTGCAAGCATCTCGGAGTTGGAATATACGCTTTGATGAGGTGATCAAAGCATATGGTTTTATACATACTTTTGGAGAAGCCTGTATTTACAAGAAAGTGAGTGGGAGCTCTGTAGCATTTCTAATATTATATGTAGATGACATATTGTTGATTGGAAATGATATAGAATTTTTGGATAGCATAAAAGGATACTTGAATAAAAGTTTTTCAATGAAAGACCTCGGTGAAGCTGCTTATATATTAGGTATCAAGATCTATAGAGATAGATCAAGACGCTTAATTGGACTTTCACAAAGCACATACCTTGATAAGATTTTTAAAAAGTTCAAAATGGATCAATCAAAGAAAGGGTTCTTGCCTGTTTTACAAGGTATGAAGTTGAGTAAGACTCAATGCCCGACCACTGCAGAAGATAGAGAGAAAATGAAAGTCATTCCCTATGCCTCAGCCATATGATCTATCATGTATGCAATGCTGTGTACCAGACCTGATGTGTGCCTTGCTATAAGTCTAGCAGGGAGGTACCAAAGTAATCCAGGAGTGGATCACTGGACAGCGGTCAAAAACATCCTAAAGTATCTGAAAAGAACAAAGGATATGTTTCTCGTATATGGAGGTGACAAAGAGCTCGTCGTAAACGGTTACGTCGATTCTAGCTTTGACACTGATCCGGATGACTCAAAGTCACAAACCGGATATGTATTTTTATTGAACGGTGGAGCTGTCAGCTGGTGCAGCTCCAAGCAGAGCGTCGTGGCGGGATCTACGTGTGAAGCGGAATACATAGCTGCTTCGGAAGCAGCAAATGAAGGAGTCTGGATGAAGGAGTTCATATCCGATCTAGGTGTAGTACCTAGTGCATCGGGTCCAATGAAAATCTTTTGTGACAACACTGGAGCCATAGCCTTGGCGAAGGAATCCAGGTTTCACAAGAGAACAAAGCACATCAAAAGACGCTTCAATTCCATCCGCGATCTAGTCAAGGAGGGAGACATAGAGATTTGCAAAATACATACAGATCTGAATGTTGCAGACCCGTTGACTAAGCCTCTTCCACGGGCAAAACATGATCAGCACCAAGACTCCATGGGTGTGAGGATCATCACTTTATAATCTAGATTATTGACTCTAGTTCAAGTGGGAGACTGAAGGAAATATGCCCTAGAGGCAATAATAAAGATGTTATTTGTATTTCCTTATATCATGATAAATGTCTTTTATTCATGCTAGAATTGTATTAACCGGAAACTTAGTACATGTGTGGATACATAGACAAAACAGTATGTCCCTAGTATGCCTCTACTAGACTAGCTCATTGATCAAAGATGGTTATGTTTCCTAGCCATAGACATGAGTTGTCATTTGATCAACGGGATCACATCATTAGGAGAATGATGTGATGGACAAGACCCATCCGTTAGCATAGCACTATGATCGTTTAGTTTAACTGTTATTGCTTTCTTCATGACTTATACATGTTCCTATGACTATGAGATTATGCAACTCCCGAATACCGTAGGAACACCTTGTGTGCTATCAAACGTCACAATGTAACTGGGTGATCATAAAGATGCTCTACAGGTGTCTCCGAAAGTATTCGTGGTGTTGGCATAGATCAAGATTAGGATTTGTCACTCCGAGTGTCGGAGAGGTATCTCTGGGCCCTCTCGGTAACACACATCACAATAAGCCTTGCAAGCAAAAGACTAATGAGTTAGTCACGAGATGATGTGTTACGGAACGAGTAAAGAGACTTGCCGGTAACGAGATTGAACTAGGTATAGAGATACCGACGATCGAATCTCGGGCAAGTAACATACCGTTTGACAAAAGGAACAACGTATGTTGTTATGCGGTTCTGACCGACAAAAGATCTTCGTAGAATATGTAGGAGCCAATATGAACATCCAGGTTCCGCTATTGGTTATTGACCAGAGATGAGTCTCGGTCATGTCTACATAGTTCTCGAACCCGTAGGGTCCGCACGCTTAACGTTTGATGACGATCGGTATTATGAGTTTTTGAGTATTGATGTACCGAAGGTAGTTCGGATTCCCGGATGAGATCACGGACATGACGAGGAGTCTCGGAATGTCCGAGACATAAAGATTGATATATTGGACGGCTATATTCGGACACCGGAAGTATACCGGAAAAGTTTTGGATTTATCGGGAATGCCGGAGGGGGTTACCGGAACCCCCTACGAGAGGGGATGGTCCATAGTGGGCCTAAAGGGTGAGAGAGAGGCAGCCCATAGGGCTGGCCGGCGCCCCCACCTAGGAATCCTAGTTGGACTAGGATTGGGGGGGCGCCACCTCTCCTATTCCTTTCCCCCTTCTTCCTTTCGGTGAATCCTACTAGGAATAGGATTGCAATCCTATTCCTAGTAGGACTCCCTCCCTAGCCGCACCAGGAGAGGTTGGCCGGCCTCCCTCCCCTGCTCCTTTATATACGGGGGCAGGGGGGCACCCAAAGACACACAAGTTGAATTGTTTTAGCCGTGTGCGGTGCCCCCCTCCACAGAATCACACCTCGGTCGTACCGTCGCGGAGCTTAGGCGAAGCCCTGCGCCGGTGAACACATCATATCTGTCACCACGCCGTCGTGCTGACGAAACTCTCCCGTGAAGCTCAACTGGATCAAGAGCTCGTGGGACGTCATCAAGCTGAACGTGTGCTGAACGCGGAGGTGCCGTACGTTCGGTGCTTGATCGGTTGGATCGCGAAGAAGTTCGACAACATCAACCGCGTCACTTGACGCTTCCGCTCCCGGTCTACGAGGGTACGTAGACACACTCTCCCCTCTCGTTGCTATGCATCTGGTAGATAGATCTTGCGTGATCGTAGGAAAATTTTAAAATACTACGTTCCCCAACACGACCACTGCAGAAGATAGAGAGAAAATGAAAGTCATTCCCTATGCCTCAGCCATAGGATCTATCATGTATGCAATGCTGTGTACCAGACCTGATGTGTGCCTTGCTATAAGTCTAGCAGGGAGGTACCAAAGTAATCCAGGAGTGGATCACTGGACATCGGTCAAAAACATCCTAAAGTATCTGAAAAGAACAAAGGATATGTTTCTCGTATATGGAGGTGACAAAGAGCTCGTCGTAAACGGTTACGTCGATTCTAGCTTTGACACTGATCCGGATGACTCAAAGTCACAAACCGGATATGTATTTTTATTGAACGGTGGAGCTGTCAGTTGGTGCAGTTCCAAGCAGAGCGTCGTGGCGGGATCTACGTGTGAAGCGGAATACATAGCTGCTTCGGAAGCAGCAAATGAAGGAGTCTGGATGAAGGAGTTCATATCCGATCTAGGTGTAGTACCTAGTGCATCGGGCCCAATGAAAATCTTTTGTGACAACACTGGAGCCATAGCCTTGGCGAAGGAATCCAGGTTTCACAAGAGAACAAAGCACATCAAAAGACGCTTCAATTCCATCCGCGATCTAGTCAAGGAGGGAGACATAGAGATTTGCAAAATACATACGGATCTGAATGTTGCAGACCCGTTGACTAAGCCTCTTCCACGGGCAAAACATGATCAGCACCAAGACTCCATGGGTGTGAGGATCATCACTTTGTAATCTAGATTATTGACTCTAGTTCAAGTGAGAGACTGAAGGAAATACGCCCTAGAGGCAATAATAAAGATGTTATTTGTATTTCCTTATATCATGATAAATGTCTTTTATTCATGCTAGAATTGTATTAACCGGAAACTTAGTACATGTGTGGATACATAGACAAAACAGTATGTCCCTAGTATGCCTCTACTAGACTAGCTCATTGATCAAAGATGGTTATGTTTCCTAGCCATAGACATGAGTTGTCATTTGATCAACGGGATCACATCATTAGGAGAATGATGTGATGGACAGGACCCATCCGTTAGCATAGCACTATGATCGTTTAGTTTTTCTGCTATTGCTTTCTTCATGACTTATACATGTTCCTATGACTATGAGATTATGCAACTCCCGAATACCGTAGGAACACCTTGTGTGCTATCAAACGTCACAACGTAACTGGGTGATCATAAAGATGCTCTACAGGTGTCTCCGAAAGTATTCGTGGTGTTGGCATAGATCAAGATTAGGATTTGTCACTCCGAGTGTCGGAGAGGTATCTCTGGGCCCTCTCGGTAACACACATCATAATAAGCCTTGCAAGCAAAAGACTAATGAGTTAGTCACGAGATGATGTGTTACGGAACGAGTAAAGAGACTTGCCGGTAACGAGATTGAACTAGGTATAGAGATACCGACGATCGAATCTCGGGCAAGTAACATACCGTTTGACAAAAGGAACAACGTATGTAGTTATGCGGTTCTGACCGATAAAAGATCTTCGTAGAATATGTAAGGAGCCAATATGAACATCCAGGTTCCGCTATTGGTTATTGACCGGAGATGAGTCTCGGTCATGTCTACATAGTTCTCGAACCCGTAGGGTCCGCACGCTTAACGTTTGATGACGATCGGTATTATGAGTTTATGAGTATTGATGTACCGAAGGTAGTTCGGAGTCCCGGATAAGATCACGGACATGACGAGGAGTCTCGGAATGTCCGAGACATAAAGATTTATATATTGGACGGCTATATTCGTACACCGGAAGTATACCGGAAAAGTTTCGGATTTATCGGGAATGCCGGAGGGGGTTACCGGAACCCCCTACAAGAGGGGATGGTCCATAGTGGGCCTAAAGGGAAAGAGAGAGGCAGCCCATAGGGCTGGCCGGCGCCCCCACCTAGGGTTCCTAGTTGGACTAGGATTGGGGGGGGGGGCGCCACCTCTCCTATTCCTTTCCCCCTTCTTCCTTTCGGTGAATCCTACTAGGAATAGGATTGCAATCCTATTCCTAGTAGGACTCCTTCCCTAGCCGCACCAGGAAGGGCCGGCCGGCCTCCCCCCTTTGCTCCTTTATATACGGGGGCAGGGGGGCACCCAAAGACACACAAGTTGAATTGTTTTAGCCGTGTGCGGTGCCCCCCTCCACAGAATCACACCTCGGTCGTACCGTCGCGGAGCTTAGGCGAAGCCCTGCGCCGGTGAACACATCATATCCGTCACCACGCCGTCGTGCTGACGAAACTCTCCCGTGAAGCTCAACTGGATCAAGAGCTCGTGGGACGTCATCAAGCTGAACGTGTGCTGAACGCGGAGGTGCCGTACGTTCGGTGCTTGATCGGTTGGATCGTGAAGAAGTTCGACAACATCAACCGCGTCACTTGACGCTTCCGCTCCCGGTCTACGAGGGTACGTAGACACACTCTCCCCTCTCGTTGCTATGCATCTGGTAGATAGATCTTGCGTGATCGTAGGAAAATTTTAAAATACTACGTTCCCCAACATCAAGCACATAACCAAGTTATCTACTTGATACTTGGGGGCTAATGTAAGATCAGTTGTCTAAGTTATAAGTACCGGTTCACCTTCTACTCGCAGCTAGACCGGAACTTGGGGGCTACTATGATATAGATAGAAGCATATTAAAAGCAAAAATCAAAAGCAAAGGATTACCTCCTACTTGTCCTTCATCAGGTTAACCAAGCCCGCTTCATAATCTCGACTAGTATGGAGGCGGTTCAAGTACCCGGAATAGAGCTCCTGGGCACTCATATCGGCGAAGATAGACAGCTCGGTACTCCATTTACCCTTTTCTTGATGCAGCTTTTCCGCTTTAGCCGTATGTTTGGCTAAGACAGTGGGCTCAGCAGGAGCGGTGTAAGCTGTGTGAGTTATTTGAACTTCCGGAGAAGCAGTTGTTGGTGGCGGGATCGCAGTGTGAACCGGGCTAGCAGGAGCCGGATTAGTCCGAGGAGGATCGGCCCGGGCAGAACTTGCCGGTTCAGGGACGTTCTCGATGTTGGGATCTTCAGGTGCAGTAGTATGATCCATAGGAGCTGGATCTTCAAGTGGAGTTGTGGGCTCGCCTTCCGGAGGGATAGCTAAATCCGGATCAACAGCCGGATCATCAATGGCAGTCTCAGCAGTGGGTTTGTTGGCCTTCGTTATTTTGCTAGGCTTTGGCTTGCTGAAAGAAATTGGAAAAACAAGTTAGAACTGTAAAGCAAAGTGCAATCATAAACCGGATAAATCAAAAGACTTACCCTGGGATAGTTTTCAGGGGTGGAAGTTGTGTGGCAGTTGATTCGCCGGAAGAAGATAAGGGAGTATCCTGATAATCAGGGTCAGACGGTTTAAGCGGTTTGCGTATAAGCCCGGCCTTCGGATGAAGAAGAGTTGGAGAGAGTATAACCTCAGAGCGGCGCCTCCGAGCTGGAGTAAGAGAAATTCCAGACGACTCAACTGCAAGACCGCTATGACGGGTAGTCCGGCGAAGGGCTTCGTGTTGCTGTTTCTTCAAAAGAAAATTGGGATCCAATTGAGCATAAGGGTGAGAAAACTGATATTTCCGGACTGTCCGACGACTTTTTTGTGGAAGTGGTTCTGAATCGGAAGAAAGGATAGTTACCTCAATTTTGGCCGGCTTATCTCCTTCAGCCAACTCCTGTGAGAAGTTACCGTTAAATACATATATGGGTAAAAGTGAACAAGTCAAAGCTGGATTAACTCATACCTCAGAGTCCGGATCGTCATCCTCAGCATGAGAACCGGAGCCACCAGCCGCTTTTCTCTTCTTGGTAGCGAAGGCTTTCCGGCGTGGCTGTTTTCCGGCTTTCTCCTGAGGTTTCCTCTTCCAAAAGGGGTCATTAGCCTGCTCGAAGGTGAAAGATAAGTGAAAGAACGATTTAAAGGAACGGATTACAAGCATACGAAAGAAAGTAAGACATACCGCAGGCAGCTTGTTTTTCTTGTAATATGGAGCCAACCCGGTTTGGCTACATTCTTCTAAAGTGATGTTAAGCATCTTCTTAGCAGACTCAGTGACTTCCGATTCAGAAAGTTTGTCCTTAGAAAAACGTTGAGGATCATCCGGTTTACCAGAATACTCATACATCAAGCTTGGGCGCGGGCTCAAAGGAAGGATACTCCAAGAGAGCCAGCAGCGCATAAAATCCACTCCGGTTAAGCCATTGGCCATAAAGGATTTTAGCCTGGCAAGTTGAGAGGCAAACCGGGGCCGTTCTAAGGAGCTGAGGCGCTGCGGCAAAGGGTGATCCTCCGGAAGACGATGCTCGCGATAACCCGGCAATGGGTTTTCCCCCTCGGGCGAAGTGTCAATACAGTAAAACCAAGATTTATTCCAGTCCTTGGGATGTGTGTGGAGAGCGGCATGAGGAAAGGTTACATCTTTTCTTTTCTGAATACTGACCCCGCCTAGTTCTTGATGCGGTCCACTAGTAAATTCAGTTCGCCGGTTCAGGTGGAAAAAGTCCCGGAACAGGTCAACTGACGGTTCTTCTTGCAAATATACCTCTGAAAACACTTGGAAATCACAGATATTGGAAACAGAGTTGGGACCTATGTCCTGAGGATGAAGCTGGAAAGCGGCAAGCACATCCCGGAAAAACTTCGAACCGGGAGGAGTAAAGCCCCTAGCAATATGGTCAAAGAAGACAATGACCTCCCCCTCTTTGGGAGTAGGAGGACATTCATCTCCCGGGGCCCGCCATTTTAAAACGGATCGAGGGCCTAAAGTGCCGATTGCAGCAGCATTGATTAAATCTTGTTCCGTAATAACGGAAGGAACCCAGTTGCAGGAGACAAACTGTTTGGCCATAGTAACAGAAGAACAAGTGCTAAAAGGATAAAGTGTAAACCCGGATTATTCGAGTACAGTGGCGTAAACTGGAAGATATGTACAAAGATCACGCAACGGTTTAGACAAAGGGACTAATGATATGGCTAACCCGACAATAAAACTGAAAAATGTATTATTGCCGGTTCAGGACAACAAAAGAGGGAAAAGCTAAACCGTCGCGTTCGTCATGGATTTTTTACAGAAGCAGCATATGACTGTTTAAACCGGAGCATACTTTACAGATTTACAAAGGTGAAGAAACAGGTTTCACAGACAGCTATAGTAAAACAGATCTGAGCACCCAGGAAAAAGAAAAACAAATGCAAAGGATATTGCATGAAGAACTACAAGGGTCCTATATAGAGCGGGTAAATCTACAGGTTGAATATAAATGACGAGATCTAAAGCATATAGCGGCGGAATAGAGGTAAGATCTAAAGGCAAGATTTAAAGGTCAAAAATTACTGAGAACTTGGTGCCTAGGATGAACAAGATGAAGCTTTCACTGAGGTTTTAATGGCGGAGGTGCGAGAAGAGCTTTAGAGCTTTAGATCTACGACAAAGAAGATGAAGTACCTGAGAAGCGGCGGCGGAGGTTCTCTGGTCGCGCTCAGGTTGATGCAGCGGCCGGCGAAGACTTGGATTCGACGGTCGACGGCGGCGGCTTGAGCTCGACGGGCGACGACGGAGTTTTGAGCTAGGGCGACGGAGAAAGAAGAACGAACAGAAGAAGATAAAGGACAGAGGCAGCGGTATTTATAGAAAGGCAGAGCTGAAACGACAAGTGCGAGATTTGAGGAGGCAGAAGATTGGATAAAGATCCTTTGTCGCCTCGATTCTTGGGATGAGCCTTAAATAAAGCCGATAGAAAGTTGGGTGCGTTAAATGCGGAAGTGATGTCACGGTCAGATTAAGAAATTCTCAAGGATGACGTCAGGGCCGGTTTACAAAAATGAGAAGACACAAGAAGGAAGATTGTGCAAGACTGGGAAGATTGATGTGAACAAGTTCAAATCATTCTGGGGCCTAATGTCAGGGATATTACTAGCAGGTATGAACCGGCTAGTGTAAACCGGATTACTATAATATATTTATCAATGTAATATTTAGTGAAGGTTACGGCCCATGATATCTTAGGGCCCATGTATAGAGTTATGGTTTGTAAACCGCCTGATCATGTAACTTGAGAGATAAGGAAGAAAGAGCAGAGACTGAGGCGGACACAATCATGAGCCGGCCTCGGGATTCTGTAAACCGGACCGGGCGTTACCTCCTATATAAAACGACCCGGCGACGGTTCAAGGACAAGAAACAACCCGTCGAGACACAGGCAAGCGATCTGCTCCCTGTTCATCGACGCCCAAGCAATACCAAACCAAACTAGACGTAGGCTTTTACCTTCATCGAAGGGGCCGAACTAGTATAAACCCTCTGTGTCCTTTGTGTGCTTTTAACCCCTTCAAGCTAACCTGTGCGATGGTTCCATTATCAAGTCTGTTAAACCGGACATCTGCCGTGTTATTTCCACGACAACACCCCTGCAGGGTTAACATCATCTATTCGAATAGCCGCGTCCATGGCAAAGGACTTCTGGGTTGCGTGTACAGTTCACAAACAAGTGAAAGTGGATACACTAAAATGCGCAAGATAAGCATGAGTGCTATGGATGGCGTTCTCGTAGGGAGACGGGAGCGGATCCATAGTGGTGTATTGATTTCGTGAATATGTGGACTCGTGTGTGCCACCTCAAAAGAGTTACCAGCAGTCGTAGTACAGGATAGCCACTGAGTCAAAGTTGTCTTGCTGCAGTTAAACTCCACCACCCCTTTGTTGATACTGATGCATATGTAGCTAGTTCTGATGTAAGTCTTGTTGGGTACATTTGTACTCACGTTTGCTTAATTTATGTTTTTGCAGAGAGACTTCAGTCTTGCTAGCCGAATGGACTTCGACGTTTAGCTTGTTACCTCAGCTACGATATTGTACCCTTGGGAGGGTCTTATAGATAGTCAGGCTTCTCAGCCCTTTTCATTTGTAGTTGTTTGTACTCAGACATGCTATGCTTTCGTTGCTTGTATGCTCTGTATGTTGGGTCATGAGACCCATGTTTGTAATATCTGGCTCCTCGGAGCCTAATGAATAAATACTTTGATTCATAGAGTTTTGTTGTGATGCCATGTTGTATTTGCACATATCGAGCATATTGTGTGTATGTTATTGAAATGCTTGGTGTGTGTGGGATCCGACACCTAGTTGTTTACCCTTGGTAGCATGTCTTATGGGGAAATGCCTCCTAGTGCATCCACTGAGCCTTGGTAGCTTGCTAGTGCTCCGGAACACTTAGGCTGGCCGGCATGTGTCCTTCTTCGTTCATGTGGCTGTCCCTTCAGGGAAATGTCATGTGTTGTTCCTTTAAGTCCTTGTAGCTTGCTACGACTTGGGTTCATACGTTGATGACCATCGTTGCTGGGTCATGTATACATGTCTGTGTAATTTAGCGCCACTTTTGGTTTACAACTAGTCATGTCGGGCCGGGTTCTCTGTCATATGGATGCTAGCGACACTATCATATACGTGATCCAAAATACACAAACGGTCCCGGGCCAGGTAAGGTGGCACTCGTGGGGATACCGTGCGTGAGGCCGCAAAGTGATATGATGTGTTACAAGCTAGATCGGTGTGACTTAGGATCGGGGTCCCGACAGTGGACTTGCCAAAAGGCTCTGATACGTGACCCTTCCTGAAAAGATGATGAATTGTAGTTGCAAAGTTGACTGAGAACATAGTTTGTTGATTTTCAACAGAGTTTATGCTTTATACTTCCATGTTGTGATGAATTGTTACTTATTCATGAGAGGTCTATGATAAATGTTATGTGATAAAAGTTCTATGATAAAGTTTGTTGCTGTTATAATAATCTACATGATGCTTCTATGAAAGTATTTTGTTTTATCGACACCTCTCTCTCTAAGCATGTGGACATATTTTTCGATTTTGGTTTTTGCTTGAGGACAAGCGAGGTCTAGGCTTGGAGGAGTTGATACGTCCATTTTGCATCATGTTTTCCTGCTGTTATTTATAATGTTTTTATGCATAATAATGCTTTATGGAGTAATTCCAATACATTTTCTCTCATAATATGCAAGGTTTACAGTAGGAGGGAGAATACTGGCAACTGGAATTCTAGACCTGAAAAAGCAACGTCGGGCCACCTATTCGGCACAACTACAAATGAGTGAAACTTCACGGAGATTTTTATGGATTATTCAAGAATTATTGGAGCAAATAACTACCAGAGGGGGCCCACCAGGTGGGCACAACCTACGTGGGCGCGCCAGGGAGCCCATGCGCGCCCTTGTGGGTTGTGCCATCTTTGGCCCACCTTCGGTGCCCATCTTATGGTATATAAGTCATTTTTACCTAGAAAAAATATAAGGAGAGGACTTTCAGGATGGAGCGCCGCCGTCTCGAGGCAGAACTTGGGCAGGAGCTCTTTTGCCTCCGGCGAAGCGATTCTGCTGGGAGAACTTCCCTCTCGAAGGGGGAAATCGAAGCCATCGTCATCACCAACAACCCTCTCATCTTTGGGAGGGCAATCTTCATCAACATCTTCTACAACACCATCTCCTCTCAAACCCTAGTTCATCTCTTGTGTTCAATCTTTCTACCGGAACCTCAGATTGGTACCTGTGGGTGACTAGTAGTGTTGATTACATCTTGTAGTTGATTAGTATATATTTTATTTGGTGGAAGATTATATGTTCAGATCCGTTATGTTATTCAATACCCCTCTGATCTTGAGCATGTTTATCACTTGTGAGTAGTTACTTTTGTTCTTGAGGTCACGGGAGAAATCATGTTGCAAATAATCATGTGAACTTGATATGTGTTTGATGTTCCGATGATATGTATGTTGTGATTCCCTTAGTGGTGTCATGTGAACGTCGACTACATGACACTTCACCATATTTGGGCCTAAGGGAATGCATTGTGGAGTAGTCATTAGATGATGGGTTGCTAGAGTGATATAAGCTCAAACTCTAGTTTATGCGCTACTTCGTAAGGGACCGATTTGGACCCAAATGTTTAATGCTATGGTTAGATTTCATCTTAATACTTTTCTCGTAGTTGTGAATGCTTGCGAGGGGGTTAATAATAAGTAGGAGGTTTGTTCAAGTAAGAATAGGACCTAAGCACCGGTCCACCCACATATCAAATTATCGAAGTAACAAACACAAATCAAACCAACATGGTGATAGTGACTAGATGAAATTCCCGTGTGCCCTCAAGAACTCTTTGCTTATTATAAGAAACCGTTTTGGCATGTCCTTTGCTACAAAGGGACTGGGCTACCTTGCTGCATACTATTTACCGTTACCGTTACTTGCTCGTTATAAATTATCTTGCTATCGAATTATCTGTTACCGACAATTTCAGTGATGCACACATTACCTTGCTGAAAACCACTTGTCATTTCATTCTGCTCCTCGTTGGGTTCGACACTCTTACTTATCGACAGGACTACGATTGACCCCCTATACTTGTGGGTCATAATGAACCTATTACAAAACATGATCATCTCATACATCAACATATATCCATCATGTTTTTGGACATACCACATCACAACATGCCCTACAAAAACAAGTTAGACGTCCTCTACTTTGTTGTTACAAATTTTACGTGGCTGCTATGGGTAACTAGCAAGAACAGTTCTTACCTACACAAAGGCACAACGGTTGTCCTTTTAACCTTCTACAAGGACCGCCTTCGTCAAGTTACATTCAACTAAAGTAGGAGCGACATACACCCGCTAGCCACCTTATGCAAAACACGTTGCATGTTAGTCGGTGGAACCGGTCTCATGTGCGATGACATATAAAGTTGGTTCGAGCCACTTCATCCCACAATACCGCCGAATCCAAATAAGAAAAGAGAGGTAAGCAATTTGAGCATCAATGCCCACCACTCTTTATGCTCTACTCGTGCATATACATCTACACATACACCTACCTCTCATACCACTGATGGGGAATGAAGCATGAAAATAAAAAAATCCTATGAACACCCAAGATCTATCTAGGAGAAGCATAGCAACGAGAGGGGCGGGTGTCTCTACGTACCCTTGTAGACCATTAAGCATAAGCATATATTACGTGGTTGATGTGGTCATACTCGTCACGATCCAATCGCGATCCAAACCGATCAAGTGTTGAAAGGACGGCACCTCCGCGGTCAGCACACGTACGGCTCGATGATGTATCCTCATCCTTGATCTAGCAATCAAGGGAGGAGAAGTAGATAGGATCTCTGGCAGCACGATGACCCGACGGTGATGGTGGTGGAGTCGTTTCGGCAGGGCTACGCCGAGTGCTACCGAAACAACAAAGACGAAGGAGTTACGAAGTAAGGGAGAGTGAGGGAGGCCAAGGGCTTGTGTGTCCTCTCAGGGGCGCCCCTTCCCCTCTATATATAGGTGGAGGGCGTGGTGGCCATCCCTAGGGTTGGTGCACCGAGGGGTAGGAGTTGGACCCCTAGTCCAGTTCCCTCCTTTCCATACACAGGTGGACTTTTCACCTTTCCTAGCCACATGGGCCTTGAGGTACTTGTGCTCCTAGCCCAATATGGCTAGGGTGCCTCCCCTCAGCCCATGCTAACCCTTGGGACGTGGTGGAATCCTTGGTGGACTTCCGCACTCCTCCAGAAGTTTTTGAAACCTTCTGAAAGCTTCCCGATACAATACCAAAAAAAACAGAAACTTTTTCCGGAACTCTGAAAGCAACTTTCCATATATAAATATTTACCACCGTACCATTCCGGAGCTCCTCATGATGTATGGGATCTCATCCGGGTCCAACATGCATATCTCAGTATTAATCTAGCGTCACCGAAACATTAAGCGTGCGGAACCTACATGTTCGAGAATCATGTAGACATGACCGAGACACCTCTCCGGTCAATAACCAATAGCGGAACATGTATGCCCATATTGGCTCCCACATATTCCACGAAGATCTTTTAATGGTTGAACCACAATGTCAAGGATTCTGTTAATCCCATATGCAATTCCCTTTGTCCGCCAATATGTTACTTGCCCGAGATTCGATCGTCGGTACCTCCATACCTAGTTCAATCTTGTTACCAAAAAATATCTTTACTCGTTACGTAGTACAAGATCACCTTACTAACTCATTAGCCACATTGCTTGCAAGCTCTTTACGATGTTGTATTACCGAGAGGGCCCACAGGATATCTCTCCGTCACACGGAATGACAAATCCCAGTCTCGATCCATGCCAACCCAACAAACACCTTCGGAGATACCTGTAGAGAATCTTTATGATCGCTCAGTTATGAAGTGGCGTTTGGTAGCACAAGGAATTCCTCCGATATCCGGGAGTTGCATGATCTCCTGGTCTTAGAAATAGATACTTGACATGATGAAAGCTATAGCAATAAACTCAAGTGATATGATCGAATGCTAAGCTTACGGTTGGGTCTTGTACATCACATCATTCTCGTAATGATGTGATCCAGTTATCAAATACAACTCATGTCTACGGTTAGGAAAAATTAACCATCTTTGATCAACGAGCTAGTCTAGTAGAGGCTCACTAGGGACATAGTATTAGTTTATGTATTCACACATGTATTTAAATTTTCGGTCAATAATTTTCTAGCATGAATAAAAAAACCTTTATCATGAACATGGAAATATGATAATAACCAACTTATTATTGCCTCTAGGGCATATTTCGAATATCATATCCAACCCAAATATAGGGCGGATATGGGGGGGCGGTCAAAGCACAAGTGCTCCCTAGGTGATTTTGGTAAGTAATGTCAACATATCTCTTGTTGGACTAATATTTTCATCTAGTGTATTTCAGATGAGTTCAAGAGTGGAGTGGTAGGACAAGAGGATGTGGAACCCCTTTAAAGAAGCTAAGGACAAAGATTGGCAAAAGCTCAAGACTCTTCATTTCTATTTTAGTGATCCAAGATCACATTGAGTCCATAGCAAAGCCAATACTATTAAAAGGGGATGAGGTGTTGCTTAATGGTATACTTGATCAAAGTGCTTAGTGATATGCTCCAAAGCCCTCAACCACTTTCTCATTTCAACATGTGTCCTAAATATAAAGTCAAACTCGGCCCCATCGATTTGATCTATCCGACGCCACCGAGTTCACTTGACATAGCCACTTCCAGAAACCTTAATCAGTTCGGTCTCATCGATGGGATCTCGGTCTCACCGAGATGGGCTTGCAAACTCTTTGTTGCCTATTGCAATTATTTCGGTCCCACCGAGATATGCAGTCGGTCCCACCGAGTTTGCTTGATCAACTCTCTGTTTGCTTATTACCAAAATTGGTCTCACCGAGTTTGTGTAATCGGCTAAACCCAGATGAGGTTTACCCTAACCCTAGCACATCGGTCTCACCGAGTTGATCATGTCGGTTCCACCGAAAAGCCTAACGTTCACATTTTGAACTGCTTTGGTCCGACCGAGCTCATCTATTCGGTCTGACCGAGTTGGGTCAAATGTGTGTAATGGTTGGATTTTGTGTGGAGGCTATAAATACCCATCCAACCCTTCTCCATCAGTGAGAGAGCCATCGGAACGTGCCTACACTTCCACTACTCATATTCTGAGAGAGAACTACCTACTCATGTGTTGAGACCAAGATATTTCAATCCAACCACAAGAATCTTGATCTCTAGCCTTCCCCAATTGGCTTTCCACTCAAATCATCTTTCCACCATGTCCAAATCTGTGAGAGAGAGTTGAGTGTTGGGGAGACTATCATTTGAAGAACAAGAGCAAGGAGTTCATCATGAACACACCATTTATTATCTTTTGGAGAGTGGTGTCTCCTAGATTGGTTAGGTGTCACTTGGGAGCCTCCGATAAGATTGTGAAGTTGAACCAAGGAGTTTGTAAGGGCAAGGAGATCGCCTACTTCGTAAAGATCTACCCTAGTGAGGCAAGTCCTTCGTGGGCAACGGCCATGGTGGGATAGACAAGGTTGCTTCTTCGTGGACCCTTCGTGGGTGGAGCCCTCCGTGGACTCGCGCAGCCATTACCCTTCGTGGGTTGAAGTCTCCATCAATGTGGATGTACGATAGCACCACCTATCGGAACCACGCCAAAAACATCCGCGTCTCCAATTGCGTTTGCACACTTCAATCTCATCCCTTTAATTTCTTGCAACTTGCACGCTTTACTTTCCGCTGCTCATGTACTCTTGCCATGCTTGCTTGATATGTATTGTGAATGTCTGAAATTGTGCTAAAAACTCCACCTCAACTTAAAGAACTTAAAAACTACTACTTTTCTTGTTGAGTGTCTAATCACCCCCCCCCCTCTAGACACCTCTTCTTTGATCCTTTCACCCGGGATCACCCGAGCGCGTCGTTGCGACGCCATCGATTTGACCGTACACTAATCATGCATGCAAATGGTACGACCAAGATCAGGGACTCACTTTATATTACAAGCCAGGGCCTCGAGGGCTCGAATACATAAATAAAAAAATACAAGCTTTATATTACAAGCCAGGGCCTCGAGGGCTCCAATACATAAGCTTGAATACACAAGAGTCAGTGTAAGCAATAATATGTGAGTACAGACATAAGTTAAACAAGTTTGCCTTAAGAAGGCTAGCACAAATGTAGCAACGATAAAAAAGGCAAGGCCTCCTGCCCGGGACCTCCTAACTACTCCTCGAAGTCGAACTCCACGTAGAAACATCCTTGGGATCCTCTGGCTCCTGGACTGCACCGATCGGGTTGCATCATAAGAGAAGAGAGGAAATAGGGAGAAAAGGGGGAGCAAAGCAACCGTGAGTACTCATCCAAAGTACTCGCAAGCAAGGATCTATATTGCATATGCAATGGTAACAATGATAATGGGTAGTATCTGTGGACTGAATTGCAGAATGCCAGAATAAGAGGGGGGAAAGCTAATCATGTCGAAGACTACGCTTCTGGCAGCCTCCATCTTGCAGCAGTAGAAGAGAGTAGAAGGTAAGTTCACCAAGTAACATAGGATAGCATAATCCTACCCGGGGATCCTCTTCACATCACCCTGTGAGAGAGAAATCACCGAGTTATATGTGGATCTCATCTGGGTGTGTTTTATCAAGTATCCGGTTCTAGTTCTCATGAGGTCAGAATACAACTCCGGGCCATCCTTTTATCGAGGGACACGGCTATTCGAATAGATAAACTTCCCTGCAGGGGTGCACCGCATTACCCAACACACTCGATCCCCTCTGGCCGGACACACTTTCCAGGGTCATGCCCGGCCTCAGAAGATCAACACGTCGCAGCCCTACCTAGGCACATCAGAGAGGTCAGCACGCTGGTCTAAATCCTAAGCGCGCAGGGGTCTGGGCCCATCGCCCATTGCACACCTGTGCATTGTGTGGGCGGCCGGAAGCAGGCCTAGCCTCTCCTAATACCAGAGAAGGCGTTCCATTCCAATCCGGCGCGCGCCGCTCAGTCGCTGACATCAAGAAGGCTTCGACTGATACCACGACGTCGAGTGCTCATAACTGTCCCCGCGTAGCTGCTTAGCGCATATAGGCCAGTGGCCAGACTCAGATTAAATATCCAAACTCGTTAGTTATTATGAAATAATCGAGGACAATGACCAGGGCCAGGCCCACCTGTCTCCTAGGTGGTCGCGACCTGCCCTGTCGTTCCGCCACAAAGATCCACACAGAGGGCCGTCGAGAAAGTATGTCCTTTCAGCCCCCAATCCGTGAATCAACCGCGGGTACTCAACGAGCCGACCCAACTTTAGTCACCACATGTATCATGTATAATACGTATGTAGTATATATCCGTGATCACCACCCAAAGTGATCACGGCCCGATAGTATAGCATAGCAGACGGACAAGGGTGTAGGGCTACTGGTGGAATACTAGCATCCTATACTAAGCATTTAGGATAGCAGGTAAAGGTATCAACAGTTGTAGCAACAATGACAGGCTATGCAGCAGAATAGGATTAACCAAAAGCAGTAACATGCTACACTACTCTAGTGCAAGCAGTAGAGAGAAGGAATAGGCGATATCAGGTTGATTAAATGAGGGGCTTGCTTGGTTGCTCTGGCAAGGAGGGGTCGTCAATAATGTAGTCGATTGGGGTAGCCGCAGTGCCGTAAGTCTAGTAGTCTACTGGAGAGAAGAGGGGGAAGAAACAATGAATATAATGCAAACAGATGCATATCGATGCATGACATGACAAGTAAAGGTGCTAAGTGTGCCCTAACGCGGTGGGAGGTGATACCGACGAAGGAGGGAAACATCCGGGAAAGTATTCCCGGTGTTAGGCATTTTCGAGCAGATGAAATAGAGGGGGGCGGTTGCATGTTCGCTATGCTAGGGACGTGTGGAGGACGAACGGACTGCGTATTCGGATTCATCTTGTGGTTCTGAGCAACTTTCATGTACAAAGTATTTTCATCCGAGTTACAGATTATTTATTATTATTTTTTTAAGTTTTAAATGTTTATTTTAAATTCTAGAATATATTTAAAATGAAAGATACACAGTAAATACTTTTGTCACATAATAGGGGCTAGCCACTGAGGCTGAAAGTGGGCCAGGGCTGCCTAGTCAGCAACCGAGTCAGCATTGACTGGGTCAACATTTGACCAGTCAAACTGGCAGGTGGGGACCACCTGTCAGCCACACATCTTTTTAACAGGGTTATTTACTGGTTTAATTTGCTTTAGTTAGCAGAGGGGCCCACATAATAGTGGGACATCCAGTTAATTTAGATACCCTTTTACTTAAGCATGTGGTTAATTAGGATGTGGGTCCATTTGTCGGTGGCTAGGGGTAATTAGGGGGGGTGCTATTAGTGGCTAACAACGTGCCACGTCAGCAGCTGTCGGTGTTAGCCGCCGATGATGGGCAGAGTTCGCCGGCCGGCCGATGGGCGCGCTAGCGGGTGCGTTGGAGAGCCCTCGATGCGGCGCATCTGGTGGTGGCCTTGGGGTGGCCGAAGAAGGGTCGTAGCGGCGACAGCGTGGAGCTAGGCAGCGGTGGCTAGGCTGCTGGCGATGGGCGGCGTTGGCGGAGGGTGAGCAGCAGCTGCTGCGGTAGGCGGGACGAGGCCACGGGCGCGGTGGACTCACGCACTAGCAGCGCAGGGACACGGTGGGCGCGCCCGGGGCGCGGAGGCGGGTGCGTGGCGGCAGTGGGCGAGCAAGCACGCGATGGGGCGAGCTGGGGCGGCTACTGTGAGCGTGGCGGGGTTCGAGAGGAGGGAAGGCACGCGCGGCTCACCGGGAGTTGGATGGGGGGCAATGGGCTCGGGTGGAGTCGGGGTCGGGCGACGGAGCGGCGGTGTCGAGGCGGACGAAGGAGAACGCTACGGGCGTCGCGCGGGAGGAGCCGGTGATGCTGGCTGGTTGCTCTGATGGCCGACACGACGCGGGCCCCTGGTGGCGAGGCAGTCGGGCACTGCGTCGAGCGCCGTCGGGGGCGACTGCGATCTGGGGCGATCCAGATCGAGCGGGGGAAGGGGATCGGGGGAGTATGGAGAGGGATTAGGGTAAGGTGCGGCAGCGGAGCCATCTAGGCCAGGGGCGCGGTGTGGGCATGGCTGGCCAGCTGGGCCAGTCGGCCCAGTGGGGGGCCTTTTCTTTTCTTTTTTCTTTTTTTGGTATTTTCTTTTTATTGCTTCTCTTTTCTTTTATTTTAGTTAGTAAACTAGTTTTAGAAAAATATAAAACTGGCTCCATATTTAGAGTGGCAAAATGAGACACTATCACAAAAAGTTTGGTACCTAAATAAAATATTTTGCACTTTCATAAATTTAGAACACATTTAAATATTTGTCTTAGCCATAGTTTTAATTAATTTATAGCCTTTAAACATTTTATCAAAGTTTTGTTTCTCCACCATAATTACCTATGCATTATCTGGCACCTCTAGAACATTTTAGTTTTAAAGTTTGAAAACTTTTGTTGTTTGCCTTTAATTTAAATTAGAACTTGAACCGTTTTGAACTAACGCGAATTTAACAACAGTGACCAAGGTGACGTGGCATCATTAGTAAATGGTTACTATAGCTTAATTATCCGGGCGTCACAGTCGCGTGACAGGCCCGACCCACCACGGGCCCCGCAAAATATCCCAATCCGGGCGGCGAGCTCAAATCCTAGCTCATTCTCTCTCTCTGTCTCGCTCCGTCCACTCCTCCCCCTCTCCGGTTCCGATCCCATCCACCATGATGAGCACCTCCCGCAGCGAATCCAGCTCGGAGCTCGACAAAGAGGAGGAGATGGCCCTCCGCATTGCGCTGGAGCGGTCCAAGGTGGAGACCGGTGGCAGCTCCGGATCTGGAGTGTCGCTGCAACTCCCGCACCGGCATGGCGCGGACGCCGGAGTTGGACCCTCCCGTCCCGCGCGCGGCGACACAAAGTCAACACTGTTCACACCGACCCCTCCTTGTCTCCTACCCCTGCCGACCGCTCCTCCACGTGGCCAACGCTGGGTGCTTGTGCCCGCGCCTCTAACCCGCACGCGCACTGTGGAGTCGGAGGCGCGCGCCGCGAGAGGTAGCGTGCACAGGCGAGGGACGCGGTGGAGCAGTACGCACACCGCCACCGTGGGGCGGAGACGGACACCTACAAGGACGCGCGTCTCCTCGCCTGGGTGTACTGCCGCTCCCTCACGACGGCGGAGACGGACACTCGCCGCCTCCGACGGAAGAACCCCAAGGTGCTCCGGGTTGCTATTGAGCAGTCGGAGCATGAGGTGAACGAGGCATCGGTGGAGAAGGCTCGGGTGGCAAGGCTGAAGCGGGAGTAGGACAGGGCGGTCCGTCCGATGAAGTGGCTCATCGTCCTCTCCGACTCCGCCAGCGGCAACAGTTGCACCTCCTCGTCCGACGACCAAGACCCTCCATCAGACCCCGGCACCTACAGCTGCGCCGGCGATCGGAAGGGCAAAGACCCAACGAGGAAGTGATGCCCCCCCCCCCCCTCCTCCTCAATTTTATATCGTTTATAGTTGTAGGAGTTTACGAACTTGTCCGTGGATGAACTATGATCTTTTGGATGTGGTGAAGTATGTTAATGTCCGTTTGCAGCTGATTTTTGTGTTCGTCATTTGATCACGAATGATAGATCAACGTTTGCGTGGGTAGTATGGATATATAGGCGCCGGATATGAGATACACGGATGCAGAGTGATAAATATGAGATATGCCCGGTCAATGTCCGCGGACGCGCCCGACGAACGTTTGAGGGCTGGATTTGCAGTAGATGCTTTTACGTTGTTGCGTGCGGCTTGGGCGTCACTGTCCCTGCATCGGTAGAATTTTGAACTTTGATTTCAGGTGGGAAATTTGTTTGTCTTGAGAAGTACAGTATCTGGCGAATTTCAGGTCCAGTTGTTTGTCCTAAATTCGAGAGGTGGAACTGAGCGGTGCAGCAGAACGCAGAGATACACCGTGTGACCGTAGCTGCCTTTGCCTAGCATTTTTGTGTGTTTCCTGCACCCGCTCCTCCCTTTTCACCTCTCTCTTGGAAGTTTGCTTATAATACCCTCGCACGCTGTACACACCATGATCCCAACTCTTTGGACTGTCCTCAAATCATTGGTAAATGAAACTCTCATCATTGCAAGGGTTAGCAGCGCCCCAGAAAAGCCGCCGGTGAATCATGCAGATCTGCTTCCTCCCTTCAAGTTTTTTTTCCCCCAATCTCATGTGGCACTGTGTGCATATATGAAAGAAAAGATGAAGGGAGCACTCACCAATTTACAATGTCAAATCACGCGGAAAGCACTCGCCGATTTACCAAGGCACATCCACCGATTTGCGAGGTCAAATCATCATGACAAAAGCATATCCACCAGTTTACAAAGGCAGATGTGATCACGGCGAAAGCGTTTTATAGTAGTTACCGTCTTGGCAATTCGGCATGCATCAGACCACTCACCGCCTTTACTTGCCCCTTACGGTGAGTAGAGACTGATCAATACTCCGCTGATGATGATAGTAATCGGAAGTTTTTCCCGCAAAATAAATACTCCCTCCGTCCTAAAATTCTTGTCTTAGATTTATCAAAATATGGATATATCTAGTCATGATTTAATGTTTGATACATCCGTATCTAAAGAAATATTAGATAAGAATTTTGGGATGGAGGGAGTAAATAAATAAAATGGCAAAGTCCGGTGATCGGCCGGGGACATGTACACCCCCACATCAAGATGTAACTTACAAAGCTGAACTGCAAGTGAGTGCAGTGGTTTTTATTCGGGGGAACTTTGTTTTAGCACATCGATAGTTCCTGAGAAAATTCCAAACGGGTTTATGGTGCAGCGGCGTTTTTTTTTTTTTTCTTCTTTTTGGCGAGTGAGTGCAGCGTCGTTGCACGGAGACAGATTTAAGCGTCTGATTTCCTGTCGTGAAACGCACGCTTTTCCTTTTTGTTCGTTCTCTGGCCCCGGTGATTTTTTATTTGTTTTTAGATGGACCACCGTGATTTACTAGGAGGAACAATGAGCGGACGGAACAGAATTGGATTTACCTGATGTGCATGCATGCATGCCAGCTGGTGGTGTCCCTGGCAGATCGGCAGCGCTTTCTGCGGGTTCGTGCGCGTGCCTCTCTGCCTGCCCAGAACGGCATACAATAATCACTGATCGATTTATACGGGCAACATACGTGTCCATTTGTTCGTTACGTGCCGTGCCATGCTTTGCACAAAACGATCGCTGTAAGGATTAGGTTTGTAAAAAACATTAGGCTACATTTTCTTGCCTGAAAACATCATGTTTTGTGTAATCTTTTTGCCAAAACCACAGATCGGCAGATATCTTTATACCGGGATGAAAACAAGTGCAAATGCTGCGCGTTGTGCCGAAAGCAAAGCAAAGCATAACGAGGCCGAGGCGTTCCTTGCAGTGCAAGATTTGCGGCGCTTCCTCTATCCCGGCCCTCGTTCATACTCGAGTCCCGACGCATCTCATCATCGCGCTCAATCTGATTTGACCGCTCCTGCTTCTTCCTTTTTTTGCGATTTTTTTTTACTAGTACTACACTAAAATTTTAGCTCCCCTAGTGGCTCGGCCCAAGGCTTGGAGGCCAAGCCTTTGCCAAAAGTCAGGCTCAGCACAAGCACAGCAGCACCGTGTTCTGTGCCCCGTGCATCTTCCTCGCCCGCGTCTGCATGGCAGCATGCGGCCTGAGCCCGACCGGATGGACGGATCCGCCGTGCTCCCGAAGCCTTTCTTTAGTTGCCGCTGCCGTGGAGGAGAAGACGACGCTCGCGCTGAGCTGCATACTACTGTAGTACTGTTTTAATTGTTTGTTTTGTTCTCGGCCATAGATGCCGCCCACTCCATCGGCGGATCCCACCCACCACTTGCGTGCTGCCATTTACGCGGCCGCAAGCACGGGCGCCGAGCATGGGGGCCGCACGCGCCGTGCGCCGTGGGTCACTCTGCCTCTGCCTCTGCCTCTGCTCCTCGCGATTAAAAACCAGCACCGCCAGTACGTGACAGCGTCACGTGGCCGGCCGCGCGCGGTGCGCCGGCCCCCGCGTGCCGGCCGAGCTCCTAAAAGGAGAACGGCCCGACGCGACGCCACGTCCAGGCTTGCCGCCCATGCCTGGCCCGCGCAGGCCGGCCCATGGCGTTGGCATGGCATGGCAGCACGGGGATGGGAGGGCCATCCAGAGTCCCATAAACACGGTGCCCATCACGACGTATAGGGGGGTCACAGTTCCTTAAAGACACTTGATCCGCCTCCCGTGTCTACAACCGTTGCACGTGCCGTTTGTTTCATTCCTCCCGCTCTCGTCCCACCCTTCGTCTCGGCGCCACTGCTCACCGTGGAGCCGTGCACAGGTGCGCCACGTACGAATATCTTTTTTTTTTTGCGAAATGCCACGTACGAGTATCTTATTCAATGGCGCCACGTCCTTCACGCCTAAAAGCATCTCCAACAGCCGCGCTACGCGCCGCGCCCAAAAAATGCATTTGCCGCGCGCGCTTCGGCTGGTTTAGCGCGCGGATAGGCGACAGCTCCAGCAGCCGCGCTATAATGCAGCGCGCGCGCCGCTACAGCAGTGCCCAAAAATGCAGCGCGCGCAGCAAGCACAAACCACATATACAATTCAAAAAATAGAAAAAAAACGATCAAACAAACAAAATAAATCAACAATAAATAGTTATTACAACTCAAACAAATAGTTTATCGTCCAGTACAACAAATAATGCAATAAACACAACCAATAGTTCATGAACAATACAATACAAATAATGCAATGAAATCATGCTCTTTGTCGTCCATGCCATGCCCACCACTCTTCAATCAGATCCTTCTGAAGATCATTGTGCGTTGCGGGACGCCGAATGGCATGATAGGAGGCAACAAAACGGGCTACCCTTTCAGCCCTCCGTCGCACTCGCACGGGATGTCCCAAGAGCTCATACTGTGAGTAGTCTAAATCTTGGCCACGCTCATTCTCGATGATCATGTTGTGCATGATCACACAAGCGTGCATGATGTATCAAAGCATTTTTTGATCCCAAAATCTAGCCGGTCCTCTCATAATAGCAAATTGGGCTTGCAAAATCCCAAAATCTAACAGTCGCCGGCGGGCGCGGGCGGCGGCCGCAGCGGAGACAGACCGGGGAAGCGCTTGAGTGGTCGTCGGCGGGCGCGGACGGTGACGGCGGCGCGGGGATAGGCCGGGGAAGCGCTGAACGGTCGCCGGGGGCGCGAGCGGCGGCGGCGGCGCGATCGGATGGGGGCGGCAGCGCGGTCGCGAGAGTGGAGGAGGGAGCGAGCGAGCGCAGGAGAGTAGCGCGAGCGAGCCGGCGCAGCAAATAATGGGCGCGGGATTGCGTTTCGGCCAGCGCGCTGAATTAAAAATGACGCGTGCACCGTTTTTACGCGCCCGATGAAGCTGCCCGTCGCGTTGCGCGCGCGCTAAAAATGCTTTTTTTTACGACGCGGCGCTTGTATAGCGCGGCTGTTGGAGATGCTCTAAGGCGCTCCGTATGTCTGCTGCCTCGGCACCATCTAGGAGTGGGAGTGGGTGGCGGTACATTGGCCCTTAACCCCTCGTCGCCTTCTTCGTTGAGAGCACGCGTGTCCATTTTAAAAGCTTGCGACGGCGGGTCGATGGCTGCCCTTCCGTCGCGTTTTACTCCCTCCGTTCCTAAATATTTGTCTTTCTAGGTATTTCAACAAGTGATTACATACGAAGCAAAATAAGTGAATCTACACTAAAAAATATGTCCACATACATCCGTATGTTATAACCATTTAAAATGTCTAGAAAGACAAATATTTAGGAACGGAGGGAGTATAAGATAAGATTGGTTGGAGTAAGTGGGAGCACGTAGTACTTTTGCGCCATGTTCGCCTTATTCAATCTGGGTGAATTGCTCGCCTTCCTTCATGGCATTCATGTCGTATCTACTGCTGCCATGGTGGCGAAATGAGAGACGCTCCTAGTACCCGATCGTAAATGAGTGAAGGGAAATGTTGGCACAACCACTGGCCGCTCCCGCCCTTTATGGCTTTTTATTTACGAATCAGGCTAAACTAGACCAGTACTACCACTTCAACGTTGAGAAAAGTGGGTGCGGTACACGTACCTGATGAGACCGAGGAGCCTTGGCCGCCAACCCATCCAACACCCCGTCTCCCAGCCAGTCAGCAACCGGTACATGCACACCGTTGATACCAAGCCAGTACAAACCCGTACCGGGTTAGTGAACCAAACGCAGTGTTGTGCGAGACAGTGATATGCTGCCGTACCAACCATCACAATCTCGTGGATCCTCTCTCACACAAAAAGATAGTAGCAGTAGTTAGTGACCTACTGGCTGACCAGGACTGGTCGGGCTTACCGGCCTGTCGACACTGGCGCGTCTCCGTCGCCGCATATATCAAAATAAAGGCGTGGGAACTGGACGGGACACCAGCCAAGCAAAGCATGACGCTCAAGGGAAGCAAGACACGCAAAGACGCAACATTTTGACAATTGGCAGCACGGAAGTCCCTACTTGGTTGAGCCGGAAGCGAGATCCTCCTCCAAGTACCACAGCATGACAAGACCTCCTCAAAGCTCAAACAATGTCAGTAGCCGGCAGTCACTTCTTTATGCACCCACTAACCCAACAGGCAACAGATATAAATGTATAAACCAGAGAGGAGACGCAAACATGTCACCAGTAAATTGGGGTAACCGGTGGCGAGGATGTATTGGAACTTTGGTGGGGTTTCAGGCAAAATATCAAGTTTTCTCTTCTTCTCAATAATTTAGTTTAATTTAATTTTGAAAAATATATATGAAACCATGGTTATTGATTAACCACTATCACTTTCATGATGACGACTCGCTGCTGGACACCGCTCCAGCTTATGCTGATGTGACGGCCGCTTACTCTCAGCCTTCTTTGGTGAAGAAGCTCCTTGACATCCATGACCCCCCATGGTCCGTGGATGCGTAAACTCAGGCGTCTGCCGGTGCCGGGCTGGTGTTCAACCAAAAAACGTGACCCCAATAGGGGCCACCTGATAGCCGCATCTTGCTCTCCATTAGGTCTTCAGGTCATCAGACATGGCCGACGGTATACAGTGCGTTGTCAGAATGTCCTGGGTAGCAGCCTTCGCGGTTTTTGTCTCCAGGACAACAATCTGTCAAATCATATAAATTGGTTACTTGATCACATCCCGCATTAACACAGGGACCTTGCCGTAGTTGATTTTGCAAGAAAAGAAGAGCAATCATGCCTTGTCATCACTAACTAATTTTGTTATTATTGTTATGTCATGACAACCACCCCCGCATAATCAATTACTACACAGAAAAAGAGACCAAGGGGATTTTATTTATAGCACAGAAAAAGTCAGCAAGAGCTATTCTTAAAAGAGGGTACTAGCTCAGTAAATAAAGCTGCAAAGATAGATAAACTAGAAATCAACATCCAGTATGGGGCTACTTGTCAACACTATCTTCCAACTTGCTTGATCTTAGTAACATTACTGAGAAACTCTGACTAATCATGACGAACTACTGGTTGAATTTGAGGAAAAAAACTGACCACTAATCTGCATTTACGCAGGGACTTAGTTAAAATGGTTGGTACGACAGATGTTTACAATAGAAATACCCAAATAAAGAAGGAATCAGGGTCTACCTGGTCATACTCCAAATCAAACTTCAAGAATTCATCCTTGCAGTTTTCCACCGTTGTCACTAAGTCCTTCAAATTTTTCACAGGATGGCCATTAACGGCAAGGACCTATCAACAAGATTGACAATAAATGGTTTTAGTCACCCCTCACCAAACTAAAGCAGACAAATCGTGGCCTACATGCAGTGTTGATCGTTAGGTTTCAGAATCAACTGTCGAAAACAAAGAGGAACTGTGATGCCAACATAGCACTGAGAACGCTTATCTGACAAATATTATACTTCACCAGCAAAAAATAGAGTACATATTTACAGGTTATAAAACCGCATCAATATATTATAAATGCTTGGGGTAAACAATAGGGGGCTGGCAGAATTTGTCAGTATATATATTTCACCAGCAAAAAACTGCAAATATGTGGAGAGAATGCTAGAATCAAGCAACCGATAGTGAAATATGTGGATCTCAGAACTTCTCTGTTACCTGAGTATTGACAATTTCTTCATAACCGATATTGATATCTGCCACAAGCACCTGCAAGGGTTTAATGCATACAGTCATGTTAGGAGATAAAAGAAATTATAGTTCTTTATGGAGCTATAAATGAATACTTCACTCGTATCAGAACAGAGATTTCAGGAACAACACGGGAAGAACTTATGACCTGTGATACCACCACCAGCTGTTCATCAGGTGATTCCGCCATTGAATGCAAATGCTTGACCAACAACTTGACAGGTGCATCATATTCGTAGTCTTTCCCATACTGATAAATAAGTAGATCAAGTAAGCTTAAGGAAGTATATTTTTTGTCCATTTAGCATTCTCTTTATATAGAATTAAGTTCACAGAGATGAAAGCAGTTGCATAAGAGTGCAAAAGGTAGGTTTGATAAAAGTTGTGTATGGTGTTTCCTAGGGAGATTGTCTAAGAAGAAAAGTTGCACGAAAAATGATAAGCCTAATTCTGCTTTATAATATACTTCCTCCGTTCCCAAATACAAGTCTTTCTAGAGATTCCAACAAGTGACTAAATACGGAGCAAAATGAGTGAATCTGCACTCTAGAACATGTCTACATACATCCGTATGTTGTAGTCCATATGAAATGTCTAAAAAGACTTTATATTTAGGAACGGAGGGAGTATCAAGACCAGAATAGATAACCAAGCAACTTCTTTGCATGGTAACTATCAGAGACAGTGGCGGAGCTAGACCAGGAAGATTTAGGGTTGGGGGGGAGGGGGGGGGGGGGG
>LR738714.1:580222173-580304329 GCA_902687465.1 Secale cereale
ACGGCCCCTGCAGGGATGCAGCCAGTGATCAGAGATTACACCTATACAGACAGTAGCTAAAACACAGCTTGTGTTACAGGTGCTCTAAATTTAATTACATCTAAGACACAAAATTAGCTGCCTAAAGCACCCCTCACTACTAAGAGCTCTATGCATGTTCATTTTGAATATCAAAGAGGTTATCGTTAGCTGGTGGCTACACAAATTGGACAACATTAACACCGCAGTAGTATACGCACTGAAACATTTCAGGTGATAATTTTCATCGAAATCCTATTGATAGTAGTGTACAGGACCTCAATTCGTTACCAACTTCCTTTAAGATCAAGAAAGTCAGGATCCAAACAAATCATACTGAAATTCAAGACACAGACAGCCTAGGAGTACAAGGATTAAACTCTTGCTTGTTGATTATTCAATGCACTGGGAACAGGATGCAAAAAGAAGACAGATACAAACCTCAGAACGGAGATATGGAACAGAGACAGCTGCAAAAACAAAGCCAGCAACAATGTAATATGATGGTGGCCTGCCCTTGACATGAGCTGCAATGAGCCGCTTGTGGGTCGCTAGCTTTATTTTAAATTCATGAACTTTTGAGTTGCGCAGGACTTTGATAAGAGCTTTGTCACCGGTATATTTCTGAGAAACAAGGTAACTAAAGCCAATTCGCTCGCCATGCCTGAAAGGAACTATTGACAAAAAAGGGGGGTAAGTAAATAAAAATAAAATCTTCTTGTTTTAAGCAAGAAAATTTGATTTTCTCAGGAATTAAGTTTAATTAAAGAAGCTAGAAAGTTAATACAGAGAAAGAAAAGTTCACCAATATAAACCACTGCAAGAACATTTTTAGGACCACATAAGAAAATTTGACAACATCCATGTATCTATGAGATTCAAATGGAAATAAAAATCATCAACCAGATTGGCCAGCTGCAAACATTGCTACATGTATAAAAATCAGAAATTGTAGTGTTACAAGCTATGTGAATTATGATTTCAGTCAGAACCGTCATTTGACACCAGAGAGAAAGAGTTTATATTAACAAAACAACAAAGAGTTGATGAATACTTCGACTTCCATATAGAAAGTACAAAAATGTCCAATAAGAGATAAAAGTGGTAGGCATCTATAGTAATAGAAGACCGTGGAACTGATAATAAGTGCTACTAACTGAAGCAATTGGTATACTACATGTATAATACCATGTAGAGCAAAATATATGGCATTGAATTAACAAGTTCCAATACACTAACCTGTACCATCATTGGCAATGTCAACTCCATCAAAGCTAAGAATAATATCTGAGGGTTGCAGACATCCAGACTCGGGAGCAGTAGGTTCCACTCTCCTAACACGAACACCCTTTTGATCAGGTTTCATTCCCATTGCTTTCCGGAGATCGGGATTTTCCATTTTCTGCCATTCTATCCCAATTATAGGGAAGCCTGAAATGATATCGCAAAAGATAAAAATCAAATCACATAGCAAATGCATAACATCGAAGAGATAGAAATGGACAACATATATTAAGCATTAGACTGTGGGTTGACATGAAGGCAAATAAACAATCTTTTTCTTAACATAGGATTTTTCCTCATTTGCATCATACATCAAACAGTACGGAAAAGAGACACAGCAATCAAAATAATGCATCTACAGTGCAGAATACTGGTTAGTGCAGTGAACGAACTGAAAGAGAATGACTAAGCAAATAATTGACAGATTGAGATCTAATAATAAGAAAAGGAAAAACACAAAATAAAACTCTATGACTATATATTGGCTTTACTTCATTAATGTCATCATAACCAACCCAAACAAATACGATTGCACGAGCAATACTATCATCCGACCACTGGACATGGAAATAAGAGGAGAGAAGCACTCTTATGAGACCAAATGGAAATACACATTAAACACTTGCAAAGTCATATGGAACGTCAGATCGTGTCCTGGTAAAAAACTATGCCTATAATATCATCAGACAAGTTCGAATAAACCAGCTAAATGGTTCAAAAGAATGTCATAACAAAGTTCAGAGTACTCGAGACTAGCAATATAAAATGAAAACACTGAAATATGACTGTTTACCTGTATATGCTCCAGATTTTTCATAGTCTTGAATAAAATGCTTGATAACTGGGGTGGGTATCACATAACCTATATTCTCTACATCTTCATGTTTGAGAGACTGAAAAGCTATACCAACACATATGCCCCTATCATTAAAAGCTGGGCCACCTGAATTTCCTGAATTAATAGCTGCATCTATCTGTCCACAGGAAAAAGGTCCAAATTTAAAAGGTATTAATGATAGGTTAATAAATAAATTATTACTCCTCAAAAGGTACATTCGAATCTAGCTATCATAGAAGTCAAATGAAGGGAAAAGAAGAAATGGGAAGCGAACATACCTGCAACCCTAAAAGTTCCGTAGAACCATGCACATAGGACAGTATCTCTATCCTAGAGACCACACCGCTTGTCACTGATATTGTATCTCCTCCAATTGGATAACCAACAACAGTGACTGCATCCTGAAGTGCTGGCAACGACCCAAACTCAACTGGTGTAACTCCCTCCCAGAACTCATCATCGCTGACAGTTAACAGGGCTGAGATGGATAGAACAGTTCGAGTTAGCCCGTGTAAGATATGGACAAGAAAATCTACAGCTATCAGGTCTGAGCACTTAAATATGTAACCTATTCCCCGATCTAGAATACCAAAATAAGCAAACATAAAATTTCTGCTGCACCCACATTTAAAAGTTCAAAGATTTAACTTTGTAATATTTCAAAGACCTGATGTTAGAGAAAACAATTAAGCAAACATAGAAGTTCCTTTTAACAAAACAAATGGTCAGAGTCACTAGGTCTGTACATGCTTATGTATTTTCAAATCCATATGTTCAACTTCCTTCAGAATATATAAAATTTGAGTCCATACGAAATAATTTTGTCACTAATCGTGGTGGCAGCTATATGTCAGGTCTCGCACCATAATTAATACAACTACTCCACAGCAAGAAAGTTCAGCCGAGGCGCTAGAGAAAGGGAGAGCGTGCGCACCAATGTCACACTCGGTGCCTATGGCGAGGACCGTGGCGAGGTACTTGGTGTCGGACCCGCGCTTCTTAAGCTTGACCTGGGTAAAGTGCTCGACGGAGTGGGCGTTGGTGAGGACGCGCCGGCCGCCGATGATGAAGCCGCTGCTGCTGGAGCTGTACTGCCGCTTGCGCTGCCACGGCAGCGAGAAGTTGGGCTCGGTGTGCACGCAGAACACCTTGACGACCGCGTCCATGGACGGCACCACCCTGACGACCTCCTCCCACCCGGCGGGGCCGAGCTCCGCCATCGCCGCGTCCCCTCCGTTCGCCAGGTGCTTCGTCTCCCCGCGCCGGGGCGTGGAGGCGTCCGCGGCAGCCGGGGCCTCGACCTCGACGCGCCGCGGCTTGCGCCCGCGGCGGCCGGCGGCGGCGGGGGCGGGGTTCTCGGCGACCGGGGCGGCGGCGGGGGCGTCGGGGGACGGCGAGCGGTGGTCCGCTGCCGCCTTGCTCTTGCGGCCGCGCTTGCGCTTGCCCTTGGAGGCGGAGCCGTCCATGGTGGCGACGGGCTAGGGTTTCGCGGCGCCGCGAGCAGGTGGGCGGGCTGAGGAGGAGAGGCCGGCTGGCTGGCTCGGTCGGATTATTATGGAGAGCCGTCCGGTTCGACCCCGGGAGCGGGACGCATACGGCGTCGGCACCCACATGTTTTTTTGAGTCCTCGAGAAAAGAGGGGAAATGGTTTTCTAGAGGATCGGACGGCCTGGCACAGCCTGGGCTAGTGGGCTTACGCAGCCACTTTTGCCCACTTGCCGAGGACGTAGCAATTGTCTTAGGTTTGCCAACTTGTGGGGTGCAGCGTTTCTACTTCGGAACTTGTGACGTAGAAATTGGATTTTTTAAATTTTTTAATATTTATTTTAAAAATTTTTGAGCACCTCACGAAAGAAATCAAAATAAAAATTTAAAAATTTAAAAAATCCAATTTTTTTGTCCGATAGATAAGTTTATGCGTGAGGTGCGCTCCAAGTCTACTGTTCACATACTGTTCTGACCCGATTTGTTTTTTTTTTTTTGCTGAGAACTGCTCAGATGTCCAAATAAATTGCAATTTTGAGCGAACCTCACGCATAGAATTATCTATCACACACAAAAAATTAGTTTTTTTTTTTTGAATTTGTTTAGTATTTGTTTTGATTTTTTTCCGACCGGGTGCAGACCGAATTGGGTTTACGAACTTGTGGCTCTTATTTTGAAGAATTAATTTTTTTCTAAAAAAAGAGTTTGACAATATTGTATAGCAAAGTGTGGCATTGTGTTAGGCCTATAACTAAACAACCCCCCTCGGTATCTCGCTCCATTATTCGGCTGTTTCTCAAAAAGAAAAGAAAAAACCATTATTCAGACAGAACTAAGGAGTCGACACCCCTCACACACCCGTAATTAACCTTTTGTCAACTTCATATAGGTGGATACGAATTTGAAACAGTTTTGTTATAGCACATCTAGATATGTCCTAAGTATTGCACATTTAAATCCTATGTCATTAATTTTATGCGAAGATTCATGCGGGTATTTCTTTTGTCTTTTCTTTCTAATTTGATTGAGTCATTTAGATGTGCAATGACTAGGTGCCATCTAGATATGTCCTAGACAGACCTAATTTAAAATACTATCTAGAAATAACTTATGACTAAATCATTCGTGGTATGTGTACAGTACATGTGTGACAGTGAGGAAACAGGCGCACTTCTGAATTGTTGATGATTATGTCAAAAGATGTATAGAACAGCATGCCCTCATATTTTTCCTTTCAAAAATTGCAAATTATCTTCCTGTTGCAATAATCTTTCGCCCTTCGGATGTTTTGGCCCTTTCCAATGGAATTTCGAAAAACAGCAGGCTTGTATCAAGAGGAGGAACAAATGACAGAATAAAAAAGTACTACTCCACCCCATAGTATAAGACGACCTAATATAGCTTGCAAAAACGTCTTACATTATGGAATGGAGGTAGTATGAATCATGCATTAACATAAGAGCGAAAACATCAGTTGTGACATTGTGACACTGATGATCATGTCAAATGACGCAGCATCTTTTCTTCTGTTCCTTTTCTTCTTCAAAAAATAGCAGCTTTGCATCAAGAGGAACAAAAGACAGAAACAAGAGGCATGAATCATGCATAAACATAACAGTGGAAACATCAGTTGTGACATTCTCATAACATCATGTTTGAACCATGTCCAAGATTGAATCATGCATAAACATAACAGTGGAAACATCAGTTGTGACATTCTCATAACATCATGTTTGAACCATGCCCAAGATTGCACACTTCCTACTTATCACATTCACGACATAATAATCCATAGAAACTAATTCAAACAGTCTTTTCCTCTCCAAGGGATAACCATAAATAAGACCTACTTATAACAACACAAATAAAACCCCACCATGGAGCAGACAAAAACTGAAATCCTCAACCGGATACATTTGGTCCAATCATCCGACAAATTGGTAACAGTTTCAACCGCAAAAAAAAATGCTAACAGTTTAGATAGACAAGTCATTCATCACTCTCATGCCACGCTAGCCTGAAAGTCACTGGTCTCATCACTCCATCTTCTTGTTTGCGGCAGCCATTGCCTTCATTGTCGCCGCTAGCTCCTTGACTTCATGTTCCAGGATCGCTACCTTCGTTTCCAGGTCGACCCGCTCCTTGACTTTAAGTTCCAAGATCATCACCTTCATTTCTAGGTGGATGAGCTTCATCCGGGCCTTGAAAAGCTCCCACGAAGCATTGTCCACTGCCATATGGACCTTGAAGATACGGTCATAGAGCTTCGATTCACAACGGTAAAGCTCCATGTCACGCTCATGGCGCTCCATGAAACGCTTGTGGCGCTTTGTGGCCTCCTCGTGATCCCTCTTTTTGCTTGTCTCCTTTATGGCGCCAGTGTCAGCAGTGACGGAGTTGTACATGCACAGTCTCCCTGCGCCACCGCCGAGCAGAAATAGGGCGTTCCTGCAAATGGAGAGCAACATTTCACTCGCAAAGCCAAAGAATGAAAATAGCCGGTCTGCACTCATGCACTGGATTCTCAAAGAGACAAACCGATCACTAGCATTCTGCTAACACTAACAATTGTAATCACACAACACATTTTGCAAGTTTGGCTGATCGCTGGAAATAAAATCAGATGGAATCCACAATTACCCCTAGTCAGACCCCACTTTCCAAAACTCTAATTCAGAGTGCTGCACCAACACTCAGTTACAGGCCCACAATAGCAATGCAAGTTGATTCGTAGAGGATGATGCTAGAGCACAATCTTATGCATATCATGGAGTACCTGGTAGACTTATCATTCCAAAATCCTCCTGAATCACGGGCCTCCTTCCCCTGAGATACTTCACCACCGACCCCAGAGCACATCTGACGCTGCAAAAATAGGACGAATCGAACAACATTGCTCAACTGAAGACTTCTTTTCTCACACATAATCATGACTGAAGATGAGATCGAGTGTTTAAAACCTTGGGCATGAGACGAGAACAACAGCTCTGCGAGCGCTAGCCGAGAGCCGGTGCCACCAGGATCCGTAGCCTTTGCATTGTCCCCTCCCTATCTGGTTAACCCAAGTCACAATGACAAGAGCATTATGGATTTAGGGTGCCACTCACAAGTCACAACAAGCGGAGCGAATACGACGTATCAACATAAATTATTTGCAAGCACCGAGATTTATGCGTGGAGAAGGGCAGAAGAACACAAAGATTGCTCAGAAACTGGAATCACAGGACACGGCTATCGGCAGCGTCTCTCCAAGAACGAAGCTTCCGGAAAGAAAACCAACCAAACAAACAAAAGGTTGATTTTTGGTTGGAATCGCCACCAAGCATGCGAAATCCATACCTAACACGAGCATTTCGATTCATAAAATCTACGCCGGCAACGCGGGGCTTCGAAATAGACGCAAAGCAGAGGGGAGATGCCCCCAAACCCCAAAAACCCCAACACACAAAATCGACAAAGAAAAACACTTAAAACGGTAGATTCCAGCGGAAGAGGCGCAGGACAAGCAGAGGACCAGGGCCGGCTACTAGGGTTCCACCCGCAGGGCAGCAGACGAACTGGGAAACACGACGGGAAGAAGCCAAGGCAGCAAGAAACAACCCCAGGAAACCTAGGCGGAAATCAGAAATATTCGAAATCGCTCTGCGGCGCACGAGATCTACGCGGCGGGGAGGCGATTGTGATGTACGTATGCCGGAGCGACAGCAGGAGGAACGGTACCGAGTGGCGGAGGAGGAGGCGGCGAGCTCTCCGAAGCGAGGTGGCGAGGCGAAAGTAGCAGAGGCGAGGCGAGAGCGGCTCCTCCTTCCTTCGCAAGCCTCACCAAGAAAAGTGGCTCTCTGGTGCGGGGAATTCCCTGGTGCGGTGTCCTCCCTCACGGTTCTCATTCTAAAGAAAAGTGGGCCTTTGTATCATGTTGGGGTTGGGTCGTTTTTTCTGTATCATGTTGGGGTTGGGGTTGGGTTGCCGTTCATCTTTTCAGCACGAATCACAAAGCACAGAGCTGCCACGTCAAATGTTCAGGGCCGGATCTCACCGCGACCAAATAAAACGACCCCGTCGCTGGGCCTTGTCCATTCGTTACGAGCACTCACACCACACGCACCCCAGCAAGAGTTGCGTGGTAGAGGGTCGCGCCGCCTGGTGGTTCCCGGCGGGAGGCGGAGGCCCGACGCCGCCATGGATGCGTCTGTGATGGGGGAAGGGGAGGGGCGACACGATGGGAGTCCTCCCCGACGATGTTCTCTCGTCGGCGAGCGAGGGACTCCCCCTCCAGGGATGTCACCGCGGTTGAAGGAGTCGACGAAGTCATTAAACAAGTTTGCCTTAAGAAGGCTAGCAAAAACAACAACACAGATCAAAATGGAAAGGCCTCCTGCCAAGGAGTCTCCTAACTACTCCTGGTCGTCGGCGGTCTCCACGTAATAGTAGGCTCCGTCGGGGTAGTAGTAGTCGTCAGCAGGATCAGCTGGCTCCTGCGCTCCATCATCTGATCGCAACATCCGGAAAGAAGAAAGTAGGGAGGAAAAGGTAGCAAAGCAACCGTGACTACTCATCCAAAGTACTCTCAATACTTACATCAGATATATGCTAAGTATGCATCGGTGTCAATGGGAAAGAGATGTATCTGTGGACTATACTGCAGAATTGCTAGAATAGGGGGAAGGCCTAGCATATATAAAAAACTAGTATCTTGCAGCAGCAGAAGAGAGTAGAGTAGTATAACATAAGTAATAAGTATGTTGTAGTATCAACGCCGAGAGATCCTTCAAAGAATTCCTGCGAGAAACCAATCCAGAAGCCATCATATCCATATCATGTCTTCAGTATCCATTTCTAGTTGTATAGATCGGGATACAACTTCGAGTGTCCGTTACCGTGGACACGACTATTCGAATAGATTAACTTCCTAGTAGGGGTGTGATACGTCTCCAACGTATCTATAATTTTTTATTGTTACATGCTATTATATTATCCTTCCAGGATGTTTTATGGGCTTTTATGTACACTTTTATATGATTTTTGGGACTAACCTATTAACCCAGAGCCCAGTGCCAGTTTATGTTTTTCTCCTGTTTTAGAGTATCGCACAAAAGGAATATCAAACGGAGCCCAATTGACCTGAAACTCAACGGAGCTTATTTTTGGACCAGAAGAAGCCTAGAAAGTGTCGAAGGGGGACCAGAAGGTCCACGGGCTGCCCACGAGGGTGGGGGGCGCGTGCCCCCCTGGGCGCGCCCCCTGCCTCGTGGACAGCCCGGAGACCCCCTTTAATTGGCCCCGACTCCAACACCTCCTATATATATTGAAACCTCTGGAAAATAACCTAGATCGGGAGTTCCATCGCTGAGAGCCTCTGTTGCCATCGAAAACCAATCTAGACCCGTTCTGGCACCCTGCCGGAGGGGGGAATCCCTCTCCGGTGGCCATCTTTATCATCCCGGTGCTCTCCATGATGAGAGAGGAGTAGTTCACCCTCGGGGCTGAGGGTATGTACCAGTAGCTATGTGTTTGATCTCTCTCTCTCTCTCTCTCTCTCTCTCTCTCTCTCTCTCTCGTGTTCTTGAGATGGCACGATCTTGATGTATCGCGAGCTTTGCTATTATCGTTGGATCTTATGATGCTTCTCCCCCTCTACTCTTTTGTGATGCATTGAGTTTTTCCTTTGAAGTTACCTTATCGGATTGAGTCTTTAAGGATTTGAGAACACTTGATGTATGTCTTGCGTGGGATACCCGTGGTGACAATGGGGTATTCTATTGATTCACTTGATGTATGTTTTGGTGATCAACTTGCGGGTTCCGTGACCTTGGGAATCTATGCATAGGGGTTGGCACACGTTTTCATCTTGACTCTTCGGTAGAAACTTTGGGGCACTCTTTGAAGTTCTTTGTGTTGGTTGAATAGATGGATCTGAGATTGTGTGATGCATATCGTATAATTATGCCCACAGATACTTGAGGTGACAATGGAGTATCTAGGTGACATTAGGGTTTTGATTGATTTGTATCTTAAGGTGTTATTCTAGTACGAACTCTATGATAGATCGAACAGAAAGAATAGCTTCGTGTTATTTTACTACGGACTCTTGAATAGATTGATCAGAAAGAATAACTTTGAGGTGGTTTCGTACCCTACCATAATCTCTTCGTTTGTTCTCCGCTATTAATGACTTTGGAGTGACTCTTTGTTGCATGCTGAGGGATAGTTATATGATCCAGTTATGTTATTATTGTTGAGAGAACTTGCACTAGCGAAAGTATGAACCCTATGCCTTGTTTCCTAGCATTGCACTACCGTTTATGCTCACTTTTACCACTTGCTACCTTGCTGTTTTTATATTTTCAGATTACAAAAACCTATATCTACCATCCATATTGCACTTGTATCACCATCTCTTCGCCGAACTAGTGCACCTATACACTTTACCATTGTATTGGGTGTGTTGGGGACACAAGAGACTCTTTGTTATTTGGTTGCAGGGTTGTTTGAGAGAGACCATCTTCATCCTATGCCTCCCACGAATTGATAAACCTTAGGTCATCCACTTGAGGGAAATTTGCTATTGTCCTACAAACCTCTGCACTTGGAGGCCCAACAATGTCTACAAGAAGAAGGTTGCGTAGTAGACATCAAGCTCTTTTCTGGCGCCGTTACCGGGGAGGTGAGTGCCTGAAGGTATATCTTTAGAGCTTGCAATCGAATCTTTTAGTTTATTGTTTTATCACTAGTTTAGTTTATAAAAGAAAACTACAAAAAATGGAATTAAGGTTGCTTCATATGCTTCACCTTTTTAATATCTTTCGTGAAAATGATGGAAAGGAAAATTGTGCTCAAGTGTTAGAAGAAGAATAACATAGAATGCTTGGCATAAAATATGTGCATGATGAGCATGATTGCAATGTTGTTAGTATAGAATCTCTGAATACCCATGATGCTAATGATATGCAAGGCCACAAGCTTGAGGATGCTATGTTTGATGAAAATGATATGTTTAGTCCCCCAAGTTTTGATGAGTAAATTTATTATGATGAAAGCATGCCTCCTATTTATGATGATTATTTTGATGACTTGTATGCTATTAAGAATAATGATACCCATGAAACTTGTCATCATGATTTTAGTTTTCATTTGGATCATGCCTCACATGATAGTTATTTTGTTGAGTTTGCTCCCACTACTATTGATTAGAATAAATTTGCTTATGTGGAGAGTAGTAAAATTTCTATGCAAGTAGATCATGAAAAGAATGCTTTATGTGCTGGTTATATGGTTGAATTCATTCATGATGCTACTGAAAATTATTATGAGAGAGGATCATATGCTTCTACATATTGCAATAATATCAAGTTTCCTCTCTATGTGCTTAAAATCTTAAAGTTATGCTCGTTTTCCCTTCCTATGGTAGTTGATTATCGTTCCCATAAGTTGTTTGCTCACAAAATCCCTATGCATAGGAAGTGGGTTAGACTTAAATGTGCTATTTATATTCTTCATGATGCTCTCTTTATGTTTTAATTCTTATCTTTTATGCGAGCATCATTGAAATCATCATGCCTAGCTAGGGGCGTTAAACGATAGCGCTTGTTGGGAGGCAACCCAATTTTATTTTCTTTGTTTTTGCTTCTGTTTAGGAATAAATATTGCATATAGCTTCTGTTCAGATGTGGTTTTGTGTTTTAATTAGTGTTTGTGCCAAGTAGAACCTTTGGGAAGACTTGTGTGAAGTTTATGCGATCATGCTGTAAAAAACAGAAACTTTGGCGCTCACGAGATTAGCTACCATTTTTTACTGGAGAGTGATTTTTAGTTGATTCTTTATGCATATGATTAATAGAAAAATTCCTCACATCCACCAATTTATTTTAGAATTTTCAAAGTTACAGAAGTATTTGAAAGTTATAGATTGCTATAGACTATTATGTTTTTTGACAGATTCTGTTTTCTGTGTGTTGTTTGATTATTTTGTTGAATCTATGAGTAGTATTGGAGGGTATGAACCATAGAGAAGTTGGAATACAGTAGATATAACCCCAATATTAATTTAGAATGAGTTCACGACAGTACCTAAGCGGTGGTTTTATTTTCTTATACTAACGGAGCTTACGAGTTTTCTGCTAAGTTTGTGTTGTGAAGTTTTCAAGTTTTGGGTAAATATTCGATGGACTATGGAATAAGGAGTGGCAAAAGCTTGGGGATTCCCAAGGCACCCCAAGATAATATTAAAGGACAACCAAGAGCCTAAGCTTGGGGATGCCCCGGAAGGCAACCCCTCTTTCGTCTTCGTTCAGCGGTAACTTTACTTAAGGCTATATTTTTATTCACCACATGATATGTGTTTTGCTTGGAGCGTCAATATGTTTTATTTTGTTTTGCTTGCTGTTTGAATAATATCCCAAGATCAGAAATTATTAAATGTTAGAGAGTCTTCACATAGTTACATAATTATTCAACTATTCGTTGATCTTTACTTATATCTTTTGGAGTAGTTTGTTGTTTGCTCTAGTGCTTCACTTATATCTATTAGAGCACGGCGGTGGTTTTATTTTGAAGAAATAGATGAACTCTCATGCTTCACTTATATTATTTCGAGAGTCCTTTAGAACATCATGGTAATTGGCTTTGGTTATACAAGTAGTCCTAATATGATAGGCATCCAAGATGGTCATAGTAAAAACTTTCACATAAAGTGCATTGAATATGATGAGAAGTTTGATACTTGATGATTGTTTTGAGATATGAGGATGGTGATATTAGATTCATGCTAGTGGAGTAATTATGAATTCAAGAAATACTTGTGTTAAAGTTTGTGATTCCGTAGCATGCACGTATGGTGAACCGCTATGTGAGAAAGTCAGAGAATGAGGTATTTATTCATGGGATTTTTGCATTCGTGCCCCTAGTTGGGTCACGCTCGACAGGTTTGCCCCTAGTTTTCCAATAATTGTGGTTTTGCCCAGCTCACTTCACCCGCCTTGTGTTTTTGCCCTTCCAGGGCGGTTCCGACCAATCACGGTTCACCACGTGGCGACTGCTCATTGGTCGGAACCGCCCCGGAAGGGCAAAAACACAAGGCGAGTGAAGTGAGCTGGGCAAAACCACAATTGTTGAAAAACTAGGGGAAAACCTGTCGAGTGTGACCCAACTAGGGGTACCAATACAATTATTCCTTTATTCATTGTCATCCTTTGTGTGGAGGTCGGGGTCACGCGATGGTTAACTCCTACCAACCCTCCCCCTAGGAGCATGCGTTGAATACTCTGTTTTGATGACTCTTTGATTTTTGCAATTAGTATATGAGTTCTTTATGACTAATGTTGAGTCCATGGATTATACGCACTCTCACCCTTCCACCATTGCTAGCCTCTCTTGTACCGCGCAACTCTCGCCGGTACCATTCACCCACCATATACCTTCCTCAAAACAGCCACCATACCTACCTATCATGGCATTTCCATAGCCATTCCGAGGTATATTGCCATGCAACTTTCCACCGTTCCGTTCATATGACATGCTTCATCATCATTCACATAGAGTCATATTTTGTTCTAGCTTCGAGTTGTAATCTTTGAGTTGTAAGTCAATAAAAGTGTGATGATCTTCATTATTAGAGCATTGTCCCATGTGAGGAAAGGCCAAATAAAAAAAGATGGCCCAAAAAAAATATAGAGAGGGGCTAAAAAAAAGGATAAAGCCCCTCCAAAAAACAAGAGAAAAGAGAGAAGGGACAATGCTACTATCTTGTTCCACACTTGTGATTCAAAGTAGCACCATGATCTTCATGATAGAGAGTCTCTTGTTTTGTCACTTTCATATACTAGTGGGAATTTTTCATTATAGAACTTGGCTTGTATATTCCAACGACGGGCTTCCTCAAATGCCCTAGGTCTTCATGAGCAAGCAAGTTGGATGCACACCCACTTAGTTTCTTTTGATGAGCTTTCATACACTTATAGCTCTAGTGCATCCGTTGCATGGCAATCCCTACTCACTCACATTGATATCTATTGATGGGCATCTCCATAGCCCATTGATACGCCTAGTTGATGTGAGACTATCTTCCTCTTTTGCCTTCTCCACAACCACCACTCTATTCCACCTATAGTGCTATATCCATGGCTCACGCTCATGTATTGCGTGAAAGTTGAAAAGTTTGAAAGAATTAAAGTGTGAAACAATTGCTTGGCTGAAACCGGGGTTGTGCATGATATGAATATTTTGTGTGATGATGAGGGAGCATAGCCAGACTATATGATATTGTAGGGATAACTTTCTTTGGCCATGTTATTTTGAGAAGACATGATTGCTTTGTTAGTATGCTTGAAGTATTATTATTCTTATGTTAATATAGACTTTTATCTTGAATCTTTTGGATCTGAACATTCATGCCACAATAAAGAAAATTACATTGAGAATTATGTTAGGTAGCATTCCACATCAAAAATTCTGTTTTTATCATTTACCTACTCGAGGACGAGCAGGAATTAAGCTTGGGGATGCTTGATCCGTCTCCAACGTATCTATAATTTTTCATTGTTCCATGCTATTATATTATCCTTCTAGGATGTTTTATGGGCTTTTATATACACTTTTATATGATTTTTGGGACTAACCTACTAACCCAAAGCCCAGTGCCAGTTTCTGTTTTTCTCATGTTTTAGAGTATCGCAGAAAAGGAATATCAAACAGAGCCCAATTGACCTGAAACTCAACGGAGCTTATTTTTGGACCAGAAGAAGCCCATAAAGTGCCGGAGGGGGACCAGAAGGTCCACGGGCTGCCCACGAGGGTGGGGGTGTGTGCCCCCTCGGGCGCGCCCCCTGCCTCCTAGACAGCCCGGTGACCCCCTTTACTTGGCGCCGTCTCCAACACCTCCTATATATACTCAAACATTCGGAAAATAACCTAGATCGGGAGTTCCGCCGCCGAAAGCCTCTATTGCCACCGAAAACCAATCTAGACCCATTCTGGCACCCTGCCGGAGGGGGGAATCCCTCTCCGGTGGCCATCTTCATCATCACGACGCTCTCCATGACGAGGGAGGAGTAGCTCACCCTCGGGGCTGAGGGTATGTACCAGTAGCTATGTTTTGATCTCTCTCGCCCTCGTGTTCTTGAGATGGCACAATCTTGATCTATCGTGAGCTTTGCTATTATAGTTGGATCTTATGATGCTTCTCGCCCTCTACTCTCTTGTGATGAATTGAGTTTTCCCTTTGAAGGTCTTATCGGATTGAGTCTTTAAGGATTTGAGAACACTTGATGTATGTCTTGTGTGGGATACCCATGGTGACAATGGGGTATTCTATTGATTCACTTGATGTATGTTTTGGTGATCAACTTGTGGGTTCCGTGACCTTGGGAATCTATGCATAGGGGTTGGCACACGTTTTCATCTTGACTCTTCGGTAGAAACTTTGGGGCACTCTTTGAAGTTATTTGTGTTGGTTGAATAGATGAATCTGAGATTGTGTGATGCATACCGTATAATCATGCCCATAGATACTTGAGGTGACAATGGAGTATCTAGGTTACATTAGGGTTTTGGTTGATTTGTATCTTAAGGTGTTACCTTAGTACGAACTCTATGATAGATCGAACGTAAAGAATAGCTTCGTGTTATTTTACTACAGACTCTTGAATAGATCGATCAGAAAGAATAACTTTGAGGTGGTTTCGTACCCCTACCATAATCTCTTCGTTTGTTCTCTGCTATTAGTGACTTTCGAGTGACTCTTTGTTGCATGTTGAGGGATAGTTATATGATCCAGTTATGTTATTATTGTTGAGAGAACTTGCACTAGCGAAAGTATGAACCATAGGCCTTGTTTCCTAGCATTGCACTACAGTTTGTGCTCACTTTTACCACTTGCTACCTTGCTGTTTTTATATTTTCAGATTACAAAAACCTATATCTACCATCCATATTGCACTTGTATCACCATCTCTTCGCCGAACTAGTGCACCTATACAATTTACCATCGTATTGGGTGTGTTGGGGACACAAGAGACTCTTTGTTATTTGGTTGCAGGGTTGTTTGAGAGAGACCATCTTCATCCTACGCCTGCCACAGATTGATAAGCCTTAGGTCATCCACTTGAGGGAAATTTGCCACTGTCCTACAAACCTCTGCACTTGGAGACCCAACAACGTCTACAAGAAGAAGGTTGCGGAGTAGACATCAGGGTGCACCAACTTACCCAACACTCTCAATTAGCTTTGGTCGGACACACTTTTTCGGGTAATACCCGGCTTCGGCTGATGAACACGCCTTAGTCCTACCTAGGCTCAATAGAGAGACCAACACGTCGGTCTACATCCTAAATGCGAAGGGGTCATGGTCCAATCGTCATTTGCAATCCTGCATGTTGCAAACACGGCCTGGAGCAGATCCACCCCCTTAATATAAGCACATGTGGTTCTAGTCCAACCGGGCGCACGCTGCTAAACTGCTGACGTCAGTGAGCTTTCGGAAGAAACATACGATGCAGAGTGCCCATACTTATTCCCTCATGGTGGTTAGTGCGAAAAGGTCAGATGCCTACTCGGATCACATATCCAAACCGTTATTGTCATCAGAGCGCGCGGAGACGACCAATGATCCACGATCAGTGGTCCCGTTGCCCCATCTCACGGACTTGCCGCAAGGGCTAAGAATGTCCAGCCGTGCCGCGTAGTTATCTCGTGGGCACCCTCACGGTCAACTTGACTTCGCATTTCTCCCGTGGGTACCCCTCGGGGCCGACCTGACTTCATCATGGTTCTGGGGTAAAGTCAAAGTAACCGTGTCCATAACACCAAGGAGGAATCTGAGGAATCACCCTCGATGGATTCCACTTGATGTATCCGTCAAGGTGAACTTGGAGGAATCACCCTTGAGGTTCACACTTGAGGTAACCGTCAAGGTGAACTCGGAGGAATCACCCTCGATGGTTCACACTTGATGTGTTGCACGACAGATTCGTTATCGGGAGTGGCGAAGGAGGAATCACCCTCCGTAGACCACGACCGATTAGCTACACTATATAGATCTCATCAAAAGTGATATACGAGGTATCACCCTCGGCACTTGATAGTAACTCCGCGGAATCACACAACTAAGGGGGTGTGGGGTGATGTGTTGGGCTCTGGATGTCGATCACTTTGACCAGGTCATCGATCATAAAGCGGGGGCAACAGGGACAAGTGAAAGATCATGGATGTCGCCTAGAGGGAGGGTGAATAGGCGCTTTAAAAATACGGTTTGTTGGGGAATGCAGTATTTCAAAAAAAATCCTACGATCACGCAAGATCTATCTAGGAGATGCATAGAAACGAGAGGGGGAGTGTGTCTTCATACCCTTGCGCAAAGCGGAAGCGTTTATCAACGCGTTTGATGTAGTCGTACACCTTCACGACCCGTCCCGATCTAAGCACCGAACGTACGGCACCTCCGCGTTCAGCACACGTTCAGCTCGATGACGTCCTCGCCTTCTTGATCCAGTAAGACGGGCGAAGTAGTAGATGAGTTTCGGCAACACGACGGTTGGTGATGAAGAACAATCTCTGCAGGGCCTCGCCAAGCACTATAGAAACTAGACGGATGATAAACTAGAGGGTCGGGGTTGTCGGCACACGGCTTGGTGTATCTTGATGTGTCTTGGGTGCTAGCCATGCCCCTCTAGTTTGGGGCATCCACGACCCTAGCGTCTGGCCCCTAGACTCCGCAAAACTTCCTTTTGCGCTTTCCAAAAACCTTGCAGGATTTCCCATTTGGCCCAAATAAAGTGTCCTCGTACCCAAAATTTTCGAAAACATCCGGAACCCCTTCTGATGAATTCTGGAACCCTTTCGGAGGCCAAACACTATTATCCCATATATCAATCTTTATCTCCGGACCATTCTGGAGTTCCTCGTCATGTCCGTGATCACATCCGTGACTTCGAATAACATTTAGTCACCAACATACATAACTCATTCAATACTATATTGTCAACAAACGTTAAGCGTGCGGACCCTATGGGTTCGACAACTATGCAGACATGACCGAGACATCTCACCGGTCAATGACCAATAGCGGAACCTAGATGCCCATATTGGCTCCTACATATTCTACGAAGATCTTTATCGGTCTAACCGCATAACAACATACGTTATTCCCTTTGTCATCGGTATATTACTTGCCCGAGATTCGATCGTCGGTATCATCATACCTAGTTCAATTTCGTTACCGACAAGTCTCTTTATGTTGGGGAACGTAGTATTTAAATTTTTTCCTACGATCACGCAAGATCTATCTACCAGATGCATAGCAACGAGAGGGAAGAGTGTGTGTACGTACCCTCATAGACCGGAAGCGGAAGCGTCAAGTGACGCGGTTGATGTAGTCGAACTTCTTCGCGATTCAACCGATCAAGCACCGAACGTACGGCACCTCCGCGTTCAGCACACGTTCAGCTTGATGACGTCCCACGAGCTCTTGATCCAGTTGAGCTTCACGGGAGAGTTTCGTCAGCATGACGGCGTGGTGACGGATATGATGTATCTACCGGCGCAGGGCTTCGCCTAAGCACTGCGACGGTATGACCGAGGTGTGTTTCTGTGGAGGGGGGCACCGCACACGGCTGGAACAATTCAACTTGTGTCTCTTTGGGTGCCCCCTGCCCCCGTATATAAAGGAGCAAGGGAGGAGGGCCGGCCGGCCTCCTATGGTGCGGCTAGGGCAATCCTACTAGGAATAGGATTGCAATCCTATTCCTAGTAGGAGTCCATCAAGAAGGAAGAGAGGGAAAGGAAAAGAGGGAGAGGTGGCGCCACCCCAATCCTAGTCCAACTAGGATCCCTAGGTGGGGCGCCGGCCAGCCTCTATGGGCTGCCTCTCTCTTTTCCTTAAGGCCCACTATCGACCATCCCCCCTCGTAGGGGGTTCCGGTAACCCCCTCCGGCAATCCAGTTAAATCCGAAACTTTTCCGGAACGCTTCCGGTGTCCGAATATAGTCGTCCAATATATCAATCTTTATGTATCGGACATTCCGAGACTCCTCGTCATGTCCGTGGTCTCATCCGGGACTCCGAACTACCTTCGGTACATCAAAACTCATAAACTCATAATACCGATCGTCATCAAACGTTAAGCGTGCGGACCCTACGGGTTCGAGACTATGTAGACATGACCGAGACTCATCTCCGGTCAATAACCAATAGCGGAACCTGGATGTTCATATTGGCTCCTACATATTCTACGAAGATCTTTTATCGGTCAAAACCGCATAACAACATACGTTGTTCCTTTTGTCATCGGTATGTTACTTGCCCGAGATTCGATCGTGGGTATCTCCATACCTAGTTCAATCTCGTTACCGGCAAGTCTCTTTACTCATTCCGTAACACATCATCTCGTGACTAACTCATTAGTCTTTTGCTTGCAAGGCTTATTGTGATGTGTGTTACCGAGAGTGCCCAGAGATACCTCTCCGACACTCGGAGTGACAAATCCTAATCTTGATCTATGCCAACACCACGAATACTTTCGGAGACACCTGTAGAGCATCTTTATAATCACCCAGTTACGTTGTGACGTTTGATAGCACACAAGGTGTTCTTACGGTATTCGGGAGTTGCATAATCTCATAGTCATAGGAACATGTATAAGTCATGAAGAAAGCAATAGTAGTAAAACTAAACGATCATAGTGCTATGCTAACGGATGGGTCTAGTCCATCACATCATTCTCCTAATGATGTGATCCCGTTGATCAAATGACAACTCATGTCTATGGTTAGGAAACATAACCATCTTTGATCAATGAGCTAGTCTAGTAGAGGCATACTAGGGACACTCTGTTTTGTCTATGTATTCACACATGTACTAAGTTTTCGGTTAATACAATTCTAGCATGAATAATAAACATTTATCATGATATAAGGAAATATAAATAACAACTTTATTATTGCCTCTAGGGCATATTTCCTTCACTTTACTCGTTCCGTAATACATCATCTCGTGACTAACTCATTAGTCATTTGCTTGCAAGGCTTATTATGATGTGTATTACCGAGAGGGCCTAGAGATACCTCTCCGACACTCGGAGTGAAAAATCCTAATCTTGATCTATGCCAACACCACAAACACTTTCAGAAACACCTGTAGAGGCACAATGCTCCCCAAGAAGCCACTAGGGCCACCGTAATCTCCTCATGCCCTCGCACAATGCAAGATGCCGTGATTCCACTAAGGGACCCTTGAGGGCAGTCACCGAACCCGTACAAATGGCAACCCTTGGGGGCGGTCACCGAACCCGCACACTTTGGCAACCCTTGGGGGCGGTCATCGGAACCCGTCAAATTGCTCGGGGCGATCTCCACAACCTAATTGGACACCCCGACGCTTGCCTGAAGATTTACACCATAATGATTGAGCTCCGAACACCACAAAGGTTAGGGCTATCTCCCCAACGACACCATGAAGCTTCCCCACAATGGAATATGGCTCCGAGGTGACCTCAACCGTCTAGGGCGCCCAAGCACCCAAGAGGAACAAGCTCAAGGGTACCAAGCACCCAAGAGTAATAAGCTTCTCAACTTGTAACTTCCACGTATCACCGTGGAGAACTCAAACCGATGCACCAAATGCAATGGCAAGGGCACACGGAGTGCCCAAGTCATTCTCTCTCAAATCCCACCAAAGCAACAAATGCTAGGGAGGAAAATGAGAGGAAGAACAAAGAAGAGAACACGAAGAACTCCAAGATCTAGATCCAGAGGGTTCCCCTCACAAAGAGGAGAAGGTGATTGGTGGAAATGTGGATCTAGATCTCCTCTCTCTTTTCCCCAAAAACTAGCAAGAAACCATGGAGGGATTGAGAGATAGCAAGCTGGAAGAAGGTCAACAACGGGGGAAAAACACGATCTCGAAGGATAAGGTTCATTGGGGAAGAAGACCCCCTTTTATAGATGGGGAAAAAAACACCGTTATGCTCACAGCCCGCACCGAGTGGTACTACAGCTTGTCCTCACGGTACTACCGCTAGGGGTAGCGGTACTACCGCTAAGGGTAGCGGTACTACTTCTTGCGAGCGGTACTAAAAAAATACATTCGTGCCTACCACCGCTGGACTTATGACGAGTTTTTGGTCCGGAGCGGAAGTAGCCACGGAAGTAAAAAAATTACATCCCCTCCAAGCGGTAGTACCGCTCCCATTTGCGGTAGTACCGCCGCAACCCTTTTGAGGACACCAAAACTGACACAACTTCTGCAAACGGACTCCGAATTCAATGAAACCAAGTTTGTTGGAAAGCTAACGACATGGCCTAACACAATCTTGATAGAAATAATAATAAGAAGCAAATGAGAAAAGGCCCATAAGAAAATGGTGAGAACCCTTCCTTGAAAGAGACAGGTAAAACCTCCAACACCGAAAACGCAATAGAAGAAGCATGAGAACTCCGTTTTCGATGAACTCAAGCTTGTCAAGAAGATGACCATAGGCTCCAAATCTCACAAGGAGAAAATCAAACAATAACCAAGAAATATGGTGCAAGCATGCAATGGTTTGAGCTCTCTACGAACGATACGGTCAAGCTACTCACTTGAGAGCCCCCCTTGATAGTATGCCAATCGATCCTATAACCCGGTCTCCAAACTACCACCATGAGACCAATAAAATAGAGAACCTATCAAGGGGAAACATTTTCCTTGCACAAATTCCACTTGAGCTAGATGTAGACGATCTTGACTTCCTCAAGTTGGACCACCTTTCTTGATTTCGTTGGCGTGGTGAAGACTAGTAGATTGCTCCCCCGTACACCACTATGGGTAAGCAACTCATTGGCACATCTTCACAAGTCCATTGTCACCACAATGGACGGCAAGCTTCAAGCACTTGATCTCTTCGTGATGCATCACTTGAACTTGCACACCACAACCTTGATTTGATGTCATCCTCCATGGGTTGTATGTGATCTTCCTCTTGACGCAATCCCATGGAAGTTAACCTAACCCCACACAGAACTCTCACAAAGACCATGGGTTAGTACATAAAGTGTAATTGACAATGCTTACCATACCATGGGATCGCTTGATCCCTCTCGGTACATCTTCTACGCTTTGTGTGTTGATCAACTTGAAACACTCTCTGTACTTAGTCTTGATCAACCTTGAGTCGTTCCAACTCTATTCATTTGGATGATGTCTTGAAGGTAAACATGAATGTTCACACACTTTTCATATTCAAGACATGCTTGCAATAAGATCAACACTCACAAGACCAATCTTTGGATAATTCCTTAATAGCACCTTGGTCATCACAAACTCTCCTTGAAACCAACAAATGGACTCCAAGAAAAGCCTATGGACAAACCCTTCAAATATAACTCAAGGCAACCATTAGTCCATAGAGATTGTCATCAATTACCAAAACCAAACATGGGGCACCGCATGTTCTTTCAATCTCCCCCATTTTGGTAATTGATGGCAATCACTTTCAAGAGAGTTTATATAAGGAATTATGCATCACCATACCATGCAACAATAATGTATGCTCATGAGATGCAAAAGCTTAGGAACAAAACCAAAGCAAGAAGAGATGACTCTCTAAACTTGTCCACAAAACTCTCTGAAACTTCTTCCCCATTGGCATCGATTGCCAAAATGGGCGAAAGGCTTAGAAGGCCAATATAACTTGTGTTCCTCCATAAATTGTGTATTTCTCAACTATAGTGTGGAATGCAATACACATATCCAACGGTAAATACTTGGAAGAAAACAAACTATATTGAGGCCCAAAGATTGCAAAAGAATGATATGCCACAAAGACATAACAAATAGAGAGAAATGCAATCAAGCCATCAAAGGATACCAATTGAAGCAAGCTATCAAAAGACGCCAATTGAACCAACTAGTCCAATGATCCTATGAGCCACATGACTAAAAGATATTATGATATGAGAAAAGGTGTGTCCTAGAGAAACTAGAGAAGCTCCCCATGTTGTGTGCACAATTTAGTTTTGTATTTGGATACAACGAGCACAAAGTAGGATCGTCACTCCCCTAAGATCAATAGAACCTCACGAAAAGTGCAAGAGAGCAACAGAGTGTTCTAAAGACACTAGTGAAGCTCCCCATAATTTGTGCACTCCTTAGAATATTTACATTAGGATACCAATTACACAAAATAGGATCATCACTCCCCCAAAATCAGTAGAAACTCACAACAAACACAAGTGGGCAAGTAGGAAACAAAGCCTATCACAAGCAACAAACAAATGGTTGAGCAACATATAAAAGAGGCAACTTAGAAATAGGCTCAACCAAAAAGATGTGTGTGAGTCATGGCAAAGCACTTGAGAAGACTAATATAAGGATGAGCATTAAGCATCAACATAGTCTTTAATAGTTGAGATACAAGGTGTATGACATGTCCTTCCCACACACACAACTAGCAAATGGATTCACAAGCTCACTAAAAAGGAGAAATAACAACCAAGCTTCTGACAACCCATGGTGAAGATAGAAAATGAGAGCCTTATCAAGACGAGGGATACCAATTAAATGGCAAAAGCCTTGTTAAGACAAGAATGAGGAAAATGATCTTCACCACAAAAGAGTGCATCAAGATGCAACGATATAAGATCCGCACTCAAGACACACACCTTCACGGAGCCACCACGAAAATAATACAAGAAGGAAAAGGCGGACGTGAAAGGAGGGGATATCAATTAGATATGCAACTGCTCTCAAGTGTATAAGATTCTAGGTAGATGGAGATCATGATGACATCAATCCACAAAGAAGGATGAACACAAGAAATTGTTGCAAAAAGGAAAGAATAAGATATCCACAAGGAAGTCATAAATATACCAATAAGATATTTTCTTAAAGGCATGGCACATGGCTAGATATGGTCTTATTGTATATAAATGAGTTCCAACCACACGAGCATCAAAGACATCACAACTAGCAACACGAGATCATTGTTGGGATGCTTTGAGAAAGGAAACAAGTATCACAAGAAAGAATTAATTACATGCCATGATACAACCTACACAAGGTTTATGCAAGAAATGTGTGCACGAAGTAGATGATGATACTTGTTACCGAGGTACCATTGAAAGGATGTAGTAGATATCAATTGAAGGTATATAGTAGTTCATTGATCATCCTAACTTGACTCCATTAAGCACATGGTGACAACACCTTCCTTGTTAGTGAGCAGAGTATCCAATGCATCTCCAATTGTTCCTAGAAGAACAATACAAACTAAACGGTACCCAAACTCATTGGGACCAAAGAGTTAGAAACACCAATATATAGGACAAACTCCACATATATATATGTGCATGTATATATATGAAAATGAATTCCATGCACATCTCATCCACATTGAGACTAGGTGGAGTTTCCCTTATATATTGGGTCAAAGAAAGAAAGCATGCCACGAAAAATATATGAAGTAACTATGCATGCTCAAGACTTTCAAGGACCGATGCCAAAATAAAAAAAGAAATGTGATAACCCACAAGTATAGGGGATTGCAACAGTTTTCGAGGGTAGAGTATTCAAACCAAATTTATTGATTCGACACAAGGGGAGACAAAGAATACTCTAAAGTATTAGAAGTTGAGTTGTCAATTCAACCACACCTGGAAGACTTAATATCTGCAGCAAAGTATTTAGTAGCAAAGTAGTATGGAGGTAACGGTAACGGTGGCAAAAGTAACAGTAGCAGTTTTGTAGTGATTGTAACAATAGCAGCGGTAAAGTAACTAAGCAAGGAGCAACAAGTGAAAAGCTCATAGGCATTGGATCAGTGATGGAGAATTATGTCGGGTGTAATTCCTCGTGTAATAGTTATAACATAGGGTGACATAGAACTAGCTCCAGTTCATCAATGTAATGTAGGCATGTATTCCGAATACAGTCATACATGCTTATGGAGGAGAACTTGCATGTCATCTTTTGTCCTACCCTCCTGTGGCAGCGGGGTCCTATTGGAAACTAAGGGATATTAAGGCCACCTTTTAATAGAGTACCGGACCAAAGCATTAACACTTAGTGAATACATGAACTCCTCAAACTACGGTCATCACCGAGAGTGGTACCGATTATTGTCACTTCGGGGTTGCCGGATCATAACACATAGTAGGTGACTATTGACTTACAAGATAGGATCAAGAACTCTCATATATTCATGGAAACATAATAGGTTCAGGTCTGAAATCATGGCACTCGGGCCCTAGTGACAAGCATTAAGCATGGCAAAGTCATAGCAACATCAATCTTAGAATATAATGGATACTAGGGATCAAACCCTAACAAAACTAACTCGATTACATAGTAAATCTCATCCAACCCATCACCGTCTAGCAAGCATACGATGGAATTACTCACGCACGGTGGTGAGAATCATGGAATTGGTGATGGAGGAAGGTTGATGATGACGACGGCGACGATCTCCACTCTCCGGAGCCGTGAACGGACTCTAGATCAGCCCTCCCGAGAGAGATTAGGGCTTGGCGGCGGCTCCGTACCATAAAACGCGATGAATCCTTCTCTCTGATTTTTTCTCTCCCCGAAAGTGAATATATGGAGTTGGAGTCGAGGTCGGTGGAGCCTCAGGGGGCCCACGAGACAGGGGGCGCGCCTAGGGGGGTGGGCGCTCCCCACCCTCGTGGACAGGGTGTGGCCCCCTGGTCTTGATTCTTTCACCAGTATTTTTTATATATTCCAAAAATATTCTCTGTTGATTTTCAAGTCATTCCGATAACTTTTATTTCTGCACAAAAATAACACCATGGCAATTCTACTGAAAACAGCGTCAGTCCGGGTTTGTCCCATTCAAATCATGCAAGTTAGAGTCCAAAACAAGGCAAAAGTGTTTGAAAAAGTAGATACGTTGGAGACGTATCAACTCCCCCAAGCTTAAACCTTTGATTGTCCTCAAGCAATTCAGTTGACAAACTGAAAGTGATAAAGAAAAACTTTTACAATGTAACACCCCAAATGTAATACCTTCCTTATGGCAATATAAACTTTTACCTTTTGGTCCTTGTCCTTCCTTGGGGGGTTCTTTTCAATTATGCCTTGCCTTTGCATTGTCATATTTCTTTTCTTTTTGCATTCATGCTTTACTTCATCATCATCATTGCATCATGATCATCATGGCATTTCACTTGTCTTTGTGATTTACTCTTTCCTAGTATGTTAAGTGAGTTCCTCTTGATCTTGTTGTGGTGGTGGTGGTTGCAAGCATGCCCATTCTTAAACCCCTTTTCAACTTGCACCACTTCCTCTCCTTTCTTTTTCCATTCTTTAAATTTTGCAAGTGTCTTAACCTCTTCTTATTAAATGTCCATCTCCTCACAACTTCTTTGGTACCTTGTTCTAAGCCTCTGTGCAAAACCTTACCTTATTTTGAAATGATTTGGTCAGGTTCAAAAATGAAAGAAGTTTGACCCATATTCAAACTTGTTTTATTTTTCTACCTCTAAAAATGCCCAAGTCATTTATATAAAATAGGGCATAATTCCAGGAGCTAGGGAATATTTTATTTTCCTCCTAACTCCTTTTCTTTTGACCTGGGTTTTCCCTTTTGTTTTCGGCCTGAAGAAAATGGAAAAGGAAGAGAAACCAACAGCAGCAGTGCAGCGCAGCGTCCTAGCCGTGCCCAGCAGTGCGCAGCCCAGCAGCGCCCCTTGGGCCTCCTCCTCCCTATTCGGCCCAAGTGCAGCCTCTCCCCTCCTCCATGGTAACTTCCACGTTGGACACCCAGGCAGGGCCTATTCACCAGCGACTCCCTCCTCTCCTTTTTCTTCCTCCTCTCGCCAGCTCCCCCTCACAGTAGAACTGAGGGTAGCACACATGGCCACCATGGCTTACCATGGCACCCGCACCTCCCTCCTATAAAGCCAGCAACCTCGCCCTAGGGTTTCCCCTTCTCCCTCTTGTTTTCCTCCATCGCTGCAAGCCAGGAGGGCAGCTCCTCCCCGCTCCATTTCCTCCCTGTAGCCACCCTGGCCGGCCCAAGCAAGAGCTCATCAGCGGGGTAGGAGCATTGCCGGCCTCCCCTCCATCGACCCCGAGCACTGCAGCGCCTTCTCGAGCCTATTCTGACGCTGATCCGAGCCCGAGGACGCCTTCCCCGACGTCCTCTTCGTCCTCTACTTCGTCTTCTTCGCGGACATCAAGCCCACCGGAGTTCCTCGCCTCCTCTCCGTCGCTATTCTACGTCCCGGGCCGCACCCACTTGTCAGAGGTATACTAGGTATACCCAACTCCAACCCCGCTCTTTTCCATCGCGATTCAATCGCCGGAGATGTCGCTAGCTCCATGCCATCTTCGTGTTCTCGGTGCTCCGGCGAGTTCTGAATTTTTTGTGTGTGGTGGCAGTAGTCGTCATGGTTCCTCGCGCTTCGCCCCCGCTCTGGATCCCCTCTCGTACACACCGCCTGTGCCCGAGCGCAAGCTCGTGGAGCTTCTGCTCTTGCCTTCATTCTACCACACACACGCGTAGCACGCGCACGCCTCACGTTCCCTGCAGCCTCGCACGGTTCCCGCTTCGCTTGCGTCCCTGCGCCTCGCCATGGCCCGAGCCGAGCGCGAGCTCGTGCTCGAGTCTCCGCACACGCGCGTACCATAGCTGCACCCTAACCCAAGTCCCGCACCCTTGCCGGTGCTCCTCTGCTCCGGTGGTCGACGATGATGCCATCGGCGCCGTCGTTGTCCTCTTCACTGTTACACACGAGCAGAGAACCGACCCGCCTCTATACTCAACATCAAGACTAGAGCCCCATCCTAACCAGTATCCTGTCCTACCTCAACTGGTCCGCGCTTCTCTTTGTAACCCAGCAGGCCAGAGTTCGAATCCCTGCCAGGCCAGTTGTTTCGGCCCCTTTTTTGATGTTTTCTGTCTCACTAACAGAGGGGCCCCACATGGCAGCCTCTCAGCTCACTCACACCCACTTCGACACCCACGCAGGCACCACATCAGCCCCTGGACCCACTAGTGAGTGGCTAGGCTAGTCCAGGCTGGGTCTGCTTAGCCTCTTTTCTTTCTATTTTTGTTTTATTTTCAGTTTTAGCACTTTCTTTTGCATAATTCATATCTTTTAATATATGCATCTGTTCAAAATACTTCATATATGAAAACTGCCTAGTTTTTAGTGTAGAATATTTATATGCAGTTTGTTGCCATGTTAAAAACATTTAAATTGCTGTTTGAATTATTCTGAGCTTAAAATATGCTCAAACTTGTTAAATTCATAACTAATTAACCATAGCTCCAAATTTGACAAACTTTATATGTATTTGGGGTGGAAAAATGTGTAGATTAAGATGGTGTTGTTACTTTGCATGTTTAACAACTCTAAGATATGGTTGCATCAGATCTGTCCTATATGTGTTCTTATGTTCATGGGAGTTTCCGGAGATTCTTGTTTGTTCTTTCCGGCCCATTTAAAATGCTAGCATGATATTGTTGGTCCTAGTTGCACCCTTGCCTTGTTAAGCAACTTATAAAACTTGTTGGGTGCTTGAATAATTTAACTACATAACCACTTGTGTCTATGGTTGTTCTTGTTTCCATTTGCTTGATGTGTCCCCTACATGGTTGTGATCTTGTTTTTGTCATGTCACTTGTACACTCATCTTGTTCCTAGGAGTTGCATCACATCCTGCCCATATTCATATGAATCTTATCTTGCATCATGTGTTTGAGCATTGCATGATGATTGATTGTTGTTCCGATGTTGTATTGTTGTGTTGGTTAGAGCCGGTGACGATTCGGAGTTCGAGGTTCCTATCGAGACTCAGTTTGAGGAGCAAGGTTACGATCCCTCCGTGGACTTAACAAGCAAGATGACCATTCCCCGATATCACCTCTATCTTTGCCTATGCTAGTTGTCTCGCTCTTTAGATATGCCTCGATGCCTATTCCTGTTTGTCAGCCTCCTATTGTTGCCATGAAACATTCTAACCGCCTACCTAGCAAACCGTTGATTGGCTAAGTCCGCTTTTGCTCAGCCCCTCTTATAGCATTGTTAGTTGCAGGTAAAGTTTGAAGATTGCTCCATGTTTGGACGTGTTTTTATTGGGATAACACAATATATCTCTTAAGTAAACTAATGCACCTATATATTGGCAATGGGTGGAAGGCTTGGCCTTCTGCTTGGTGTTTTGTTCCACTCATGCCACCTTAGGATCCGATAAACTGGTGTTATGTTCCTTGATTTTGCGTTCCTAACACGGTTGGGGTTTATGGCCCCCCTTGATAATTCGCACTCCTTAAAGCTTTTCCAGCAAGGCCCAACTTTGGTTTTACATTTGCCTAATAACTAAAACTTGCATAGGGTGTTGCAAACCCGAGTTCTTAATTAACAACCCAGGCCAATGCTCTTCAGGAGTGTTGGTCCAAACTGGGGGTTATGCAGGGCCACCTTAGGGAAACCCGAGGGCTAGTATTACCTGTAGGATCACCCATCCGGTCGTGGCCTGAGACGAGATACGCGCGGCTACTATCAGGGTGTCAGCACGCCGAGAGGTCTTGCTGGATTAGTTTTACCTTTGTCGAAATATCTTGAGCACGGGATTTCGAGAATACTCGGGTCTTCCCACTTTGGAGTTGTGACTCCGCAAATTGTGATCTTGTGATGGGCTAAGTTGGGATACCCCTGCAGGGTTTGATCTTTCGAAAGCCGTGCCCGCCGTTATGTGGCAGATGGGAATTCGTTAATATCCGGTTGTAGATAACTTGACATCATATCCATAAGAATACACTACATGTGTGAGTAACCGTGATGGTCTCTTCTCGAAGCGCTTCGAAAAGTGAACATAGTGGGGTTATGTTTGATCATGAGTAGCTAGGATCACTTCTTGATCAACTTGGCGATCATTGGCACACATGTTCTCTTCTCGCTCTGAACTCGTAAGCTAGTTGCTTAGTGCTCGCTTCAGACACTTTAATACCTGTTCCACACCTAAGGCTTTGGTAGTTTTGATACCCGGGAACGGGATTGCTGAGTCCTTGTGGCTCACAGTTTCAACACACAACAGATGCAGGTACCACTGAGAACAATGCATGAGATGGTTCGGAACTTCAGTGGGAGTTCAATGAAGAGCGTGGTCGTTACTATGTTTCGTATCCCGACGATCAGTAGTGGTTCTTACTAGGAGGATCCGGGGCTTGTGTTTATGGTATCTTTCTTGTTTGTATTTCGTCCGTAGTTGGACCCTGTGTTATTTGGATGATCGTATGTTATTGTATTCATTGTGTGCCGTAGCGAGTGTAAGCCAACTATCTTTTACTTTTTAATCCCTGAACTTTTACATGAGATGTGCAAAGATACCAAACTTGAGATCATTCCAGAATGCACTTATGTCGCCTCGGGCTGGTTCAGGCCCGCGCGCTGCCATCCCTGTTTGGCCGGACCTCCACCGCGCCAAGTTTCAAGATCGCCAAGTCCGTGTCGTGTTTTCGCCAAGTTCTCAAGCTGAACGTGTACGACTACATGTTTGCCCGTCGAGACTGGTGCCCCAAGGACGCCGAGAACGACTACACGTGGAGACGCCAAGTACCGCGACGGCCCCGGAGACTGGATGCGTCAAGTTCCTCGACGACGTGTACATCTACCCCGAGACCGGACCGACAACGCGTGTACCCCTACCGTCGCGAGAATCGAGACCGGCAAGTCCGATGACCCATGTACCGCAACGACGCCGAAGGGTTCCGATTCAAAAGTTCATCTTCAAAATGAGTACAACTACCCTCGCCGTGAACGACTACTTCCACTACCGGACCACGTGTACCACTACGTCCCTCGACGACCAATGAACGTCTACGAAACATGTACTACTACACCGCTCGAACTCGAACCCCTCCAGAAACGCACGCTTCAAAGGTATAACCGTGAGACGACCGCCCATGAGCGAATGCATGTGTTGTATGAGATGTTCCGCTTGTTGCACCATGTACGAATTGTTGTTGCGCGTTGACCTTCGTTGCCTTGTCGCTGACCCGTGGGAACCCGATAACTGGGATCACCCCACCTTCCTTCATGGCCCACTCGCTTTCACCCTTCATCTTTTGCACCGACATCTCGACGAGTTGTCGAAACCGAGATGTTGCCGTGGCATCATTTTCGGATCGTCGCCGTGGCACCCTTTCTTTCCACCACGGTGACAAATGCTTCATATCTTGCTCATGTCCACTTTTAATAAAAAATTGCATAAAACTTGCAAATGTCATCTGCATCATGATAACAACATTTAAATGGTTCAAATTGTTGTGTTTTCTTAAAATTGCTAATTATGCACATGGGGATTTTCCGGAATTGTTGTTGTTATTTCCGGCCTCATTAAAATGCCTAGATAGCTAGTTTACTTATGCTTCACCTCTTGCCATGCTAAAAACAATTAAACTTGTTGGGAACCTAACCAAGTTCAAACTAAATAATCGAATGTGGTGTTTTGTCAATATGCAACTCGTTGTATATTGAGCTCCACTTAACTTGTAGTATTGTTTCTGCACTTTGCCATGCCATGCATATTTAAACCGGACATGCATCATACTTGTTTGTGCATCATGCCATGGTTATGATATGTGTGTTTACCATGTTGTTTGCTTCTTTCTAGTTTGCTTCTCTCGTTAGCTTCGGTTTCGTTCCGGAGTTGTGAGGATTCGTTCGACTACTTCATGGACTCGTTCTTCTTCCTTGCGGGATTCCAGGAAAGATGACCATTCCCTGATATCACCTCTATCTTTGCCTATGCTAGTTGTCTCGCTCTTTAGATATGCCTCAATGCCTATCCAGTTTGTCAACCTCCTATTGTTGCCATGAAACACTCTAACCGCCTTCCTAGCAAACCGTTGATTGGCTAAGTACGCTTTTGCTCAGCCCCTCTTATAGCGTTGTTAGTTGCAGGTGAAGTTTGAAGATTGCTCCATGTTTGGACTTCTTATTGGGATAACACAATATATATATATCTTAATTAAATTAATGCACATATATATTGGCAATGGCTGGAAGGCTTGGCCTTCTTCTTGGTGTTTTGTTCCACTCATGCCACCTTAGGACCCGATAAACCGATGTTATGTTCCTTGATTTTGCATTCCTAACACGGTTGGGGTTTATGGGCCCCCCTTGATAATTCGCTCTGCCTAAAGCTTTTCCAGCAAGGCCCAACTTTGGTTTTACCATTTGCCTAACAACTAAAACTTGTTGAGGGAGTAATTAACCCGAGGATTTATTAATCAACAACCCGGGCGAGTGCTCCTCGTGAGTGTTGGTCCAAAATGGGGGTTATGTGGGGCCACCTTGGGGAAACCCGAGGGCTGGTATTACCTATAGGATCACCCATCCGGTCATGGCCTGAGATGAGATACGCGCGGCTACTATCAGGGTGTCGGCACACTGGGAGGTCTTGCTGGATTAGTTTTACCTTTGTCAAAATATCTTGAGCACGGGATTCCGAGAATACTCGGGTCTTCCCACTTTGGAGTTGTGACTCCGCAGATTGTGAGCTTGTGATGGGCTAAGTTGGGACACCCCTGAAGGGCTTTGAACTTTTGAAATCCGTGCCCGCGGTTATGTGGCAGATGGGAATTTGTTAATATCTGGTTGTAGATAACTTGACACCATATCCTTAAGAATACACTACCTGTGTGAGTAACCGTGACGGTCTCTTTTTGAAGGGGTTTCAGAAAGTGAACACGGTGGGGTTATGCTTGATCGTGAGTAGTTAGGATCACTTATTGATCATCTTTGGCGACCGTTGGCATATGTCCTCTTCTCGCTCTGATTTCGTAAGCTAGTTGCTTAGTGCTTGCTGCAACCACTTTATTACCTCTCCACACCTAAATGCTTTGTTAGTTTTGATACCCAGGAATGGGATTGCTGAGTCCTTGTGACTCACAGATTACAACACACACCAGATGCAGGTACAACTAAGTACGACGCAGGTGATGGACAAGAACTTCACTGGGAGTTCAATGAAGAGCATGGTCGTTTCTATGTTACGTATCCCGACGATCAGTAGTGGTTCCTACTAGGGGCGATGAGGACTTGTGTTTGTGGTATATTTTCTCATTTGATTTTGTCCGTAGTCAGACCCTGTGTTATTTGGATGAATGTATTTTTTTGTATTAATTGTGTGACGTGGTGAGTGTAAGCCAACTATTTTACTCTTTCATCCCTGAACTTTTACACGAGTTGTGTAAAGATACCACGCTTGCGATCATTCCAGAATGCGCTTATGTCTCTAAGTCGTGCCTCGACACGTAGGAGATATAGTCGCGTCCTAGACATTACAAGAGAGTAGGATTTCTTTTTATTCCTCATCCCCTTCATCGCTCTGGTGATGACTCCTGACGTGTTCTATCTCCTCTACTCTCAAAAATTTCACCAATTTTTTTTAGGGTCACGCGGGTATTGTTCGGATTGTTCCGATATCTTTGTGACGAGAACATTGTTCTCGATGCCTGCTGTCATTTAGGGGTTGTGGCAGTGTCCCGGGGAGTTGAGCTCCGAGGTGTTGTCGTCACAAATGTATCGTAGCGGTTCTAGAATACCAGAGGCGGCCGACATAAAAAACTCTTCTATGCATGTCTGGTGGTGAGATAACCCCGACGTCACCTAGTACTGGGAAGATAGTTCGGGAGTATTGCCACAGCTAGTATAGCGGATGCGTTTCGAAGGTCCGAGGTAAACAGTTTCCTAAGATGACTGGTTATGTGTTGACGGATGGATACAGCTGGATGTAGGTTTAGAGTTGAGTGCACGGTGCTTCCCCTGTATCCCCAACACCAGATTGCATAACCGAAAAGCTTCGGGAATTAATAGGTGGGTTTCAAGTAGCTCGTAGGTAATCTTCCAACGAGTGCATGATATGAGGTTTGGGGGTTCAACATCTAGTGAAGAGGTTTCATGGGTGATGTTCCAATTGGGAGTTGCATCTTAAAGGATCCTTGGCTATGCTGATCCGGGGATTGCAAGACCCTTTGTAACATGTACCATGGGGCATTCAACACGAACATGTGGAACGAAACTTCTATTATGTATTTATTCCATCTGTACCTTGTTGTTTTATTCTACCATTTTGTTCTCCCAAGTGGCTTCTCGACAAGTTGTTGTACCATTAAGCTATGGAATTCATTCGTTCAATTTTGTTCGAATGTTCATCGTGAAGACTATATGTTGCATATATCTAGCCGTTGATTCAACTTATCTATTAATTGCTTCAATGGCTAATAGTTGTCATCGTCTTCAGGATGGCTTCTAAGGAAGTTCCCAACCCAAACCAAGAGGGTGAAGAAGAGCGTCCTCCTTCCCCTCCTCCTCCATCTGAGGCATGGAGAGCGATTATGCAGGCAACCAACCAGAACACCCAGATGCTCATGCAGATGATGCAGAATTTCCAAGCCAATCAAGCAAATCAAGGCAATCAAGGGAGCCAAGGCCAAGGAAATCTGTTCAATCAACCTCACTTTGCGACACCAAACCAATTCCTGGCAAATCAGCCCAAGTCTTTCAGTTACTGTGTGGACCCGCTAGATGCTGAAGATTGGATCACAAACATCGAAAAGCACTTTGAATGCAGTAATGTCAGAACTGAAGATTATGTCTAGTTTGCCGCCTTCCAACTCAAAGACCAAGCTGCAGATTGGTGGCAACAGTACAAAGACTCCAGAGGTGGTCATGAGATCTCGTGGACTGATTTCTGCCGTGATTTCCGTTCCCATCACATCCCAACCAGTGTCATTGAAGGCAGGCATGAGCAATTCCGCAACCTGAAGCAAGGCACCATGTCCATCTATCAATACAATGTCAAGTTCCAGAATCTTGCTCGTTATGCGAAGCAAGACATCCCCGATGCCAAGAGCAAAATCTACCAGTTCCGAGGTGGTCTGAAAGATGAACTCCAACTTGCTCTCACCTTGTTCGAGCCGGATGAATTTGATCAATTCTACAATATGGCTCCCAAGCAAGAGGCAGCTCAGCTCAAGTGTGAAGCTTCCAAAAAGAGGATAAGAGATGTTGTTCACTCCTCCTCTTCCTCTCAAGTGGTTGCCAAGCAGCAGAAGTTCTGGCTACCACCTCCTCCAGTGCTCCGTCCTCCAAGCAACAACAAGCACTCAGGTGGTCGTGGATTCTCCCACCCACCCAACCCAAGCAACCAGTCCAAGCCTCAGTTCCAAGCTCCAAGACCAAGCGGTCCTTATCATCGGCCTCTTTCATAAGTTACTTGCAACAAGTGTTCTCAGAAGGGTCACTATACCAACAAGTGTCCCAACCCAAGGCGCCTTCCGCCTCCTCCACCTGTCAGCAATGCTATTGTCAAGCACAACCCCAAGTCAGTAAGAGTGAACCTGATGAATGCAGCTCAAGCAGAGAATTCTTCTGATGTGATAATTGGTAATCTTCCGGTTAACTCAATTCCTCCTAAAGTCTTGTTTGATTCGGGTGCATCATGTTCTTTCATATCTCAACCTTTTGCTTCTAAGCACAATGTTGGCATCAAAAGTTTACCAAGGGAGTTATCAATTGTCTCTCCGGGAAAACTAATGCATTCTAGCGTGTTTGCTCCGGACATATCTGTTCATATGGGTGATTACAATTTTCTGGTTTCACCGGTTGCTCTTGGTAACTCGAACATTGATCTTATTCTTGGGATGGATTGGCTTTTTAAGCATGATGCTCTTATTGATTGTGCAAACAAGGAGGTCAACCTAACTCATCCTTCTGAAGACGTGATTATCTTCGCTTCTCGAGATAACACAATCAGGCTATTCTCTCTCAATGACAAGGGCGAGATTAATGCGATTTCTCAGATTCCGGTGGTTTGTGAATATGAGGATGTATTCCCTGAAGAGCTTCCACGCATGCCTCCCAACCGTCCAGTTGAATTCGTCATTGAACATGAACCCGGTACCGAGCCAACATGTCGGCGTCCGTACAAGCTTTCTCTTAAAGAGTTGAAGGAGCTGAAGAAACAACTCGATGAACAAGAACATATGGGTCTAATCAGACCAAGTACTTCTCCTTGGGGCTGTGGTGTTCTATTTGTCAAGAAGAAGGATGGCACAGAACACCTTTGCGTTGATTACCGGCCATTGAACAAGAAGACGATAAAGAATAAGTACCCGCTCCCCAATATCAATGAATTGTTCGAGCAGCTCAAAGGAGCCAAGGGTTTCTCGAAGCTCGATCTCCGGATGGGTTACCATCAGATTCGTATCCGTGAAGAGGATATTCCCAAGACCGCATTCAGAACAAGCTATGGCTCTTATGAATACACGGTCATGTCTTTCGGGCTTGCTAATGCTCCACCCACTTTCTCTCGGATGATGCACTTCATATTAAACCCCTACACCAATGAATTCCTGCTCGTCTACCTCGATGATATCTTGGTATTCTTCAAGAATAAAGAAGACCATGCCAAGCACCTCTGTTTGGTCCTTGACAGGCTCCGTGAGCACCGGTTCTATGCGAAGTTCTCCAAATGTGAATTCTGGCTTGATAAAGTCCTCTATCTTGGCCATATTATCTCTATAGAGGGCATTTCTGTTAACCCCGAGAAGGTTGAAGCTATTGTCATCTGGGAACCTCCTCAGAATGTCAAACAACTCTGAAGTTTCCTCGGTCTCGCAAGCTATTGCAGAAGGTTCGTTGAGAACTTCTCCAAGATTGCCAAGCCTCTTTCCAACTTGCTGCAGAAGAATGTCAAGTACTCATGGACTCCTGATTGTGATGTGGCATTCAAGACACTCAAAGAGAAGCTCATTTCTTCTTCGGTTCTTACTCCTCCGGATGAGTCCAAGCCTTATGAATTCTTTTGCGATGCTTCATTGCAAGGTCTTGGTGGTGTTCTCATGCAAGACAAGAAGATCGTTGCATACACTTCACGCCAGCTTAAACCAAATGAGAAGAATTACCCCACACACGATCTTCAGCTAGTAGCAGTTGTTCATGCCTTGATCACGTGGAGACACCTTCTGTTGGGCAGAAAAGTGGACATCTTCAACAATCACAAGAGCTTGAAGTACATCTTCACTCAGCCAAACCTTAACCTTCGCCAGACTCGTTGGGTTAAAATGATTCAAGAGTACGATCCAAGCATTGAGTACACTCCTGGCAAGGCCAATGTCATTGCAAATGCCTTGAGCAGAAAGGCTTATTGCAACAGTCTCCTTCTCAAACGTTCCAACCTGAACTTTGTAAATCATTCAGGAAGCTCAACCTCCAAGTTGTTCCGCAAGGATTTCTTGCCAACCTTCAAGTTGCTCCTACCTTGGAAGATCAAATCCGCGAGGCCCAACTCAGTGATGTTATGGTGTAGAAAGTAAAACATGGTATTGCTAAGGGTACTCCCAAGTACAAGTGCTCTCACATTGATGACAGAGACACTTTATTCTTTGAGGACTGATACGTCTCCAACGTATCTATAATTTTTTATTGTTCCATGCTATTATTTATGATGTTTTGGATGTTTAATGCGCTTTGTCATACACTTTTATATTATTTTTGGGACTAACCTACTAACCCAAAGGCCTAGTCCAGATTCCTATTTCTTGCTTGTTTCAGGGTTTTGCAGAAAAGGAATATCAAACGGAGTCCAAACGGAATGAAACCTTCGGGAGAGATATTTTTGGAGAAAATCACGCACGGGAGACTTGAGAACCACAGAGTAGGGGCCACGTGGTGCCCACGAGGGTGGGGCGCGCTCCCTGTCTCGTGGGTCCCACGTAAGGCCCCCGGTGCCCTCCTTCCTCCTATATAAGCCTACGTACCCCGAAACCATTAGAGCAATAGAGAAAACCCTAGTTACACCGCCATAACCTTCTGTTCCCGTGAGATCCCATCTTGGGGCCTGTTCCGGAGCTCCGCCGGAGGGGGGATCTACCATGGAGTGCTTCTACATCATCATCATCGCCTCACCATGAGTTGTGAGTAGTTTACCACATACCTTCGGGTCCATAGCTAGTATCTAGATGACTTCTTCTCTCTCTTTGGATCTCAATACAAAGTTCTCCTCGGTCTTCGAGGAGATCTATTCGATGTAATCTCTTTTTGCGGTGTGTTTGTCGAGATCCGATGAATTGTGGGTTTATGATCAAGATTATCTATCAGAAATATTTTGTTCTTCTCTGAACTCTTTATGTATGATTATAATATCCTTGCAAGTCTCTTCGAATTATTGGTTTGGTTTGGCCTACTAGACCTATAGTTCTTGCAATGGGAGAAGTGCTTGGCTTTGGGTTCAATCTTGCGGTGTCCTTTCCCAGTGACAGTAGGGGCAGCAAGGCACATATTGTATTGTTGCCGTCGAGGATAAAAAGATGGGTTTTTATATCATATTGCTTGAGTTTATCCCTCTACATCATGTCATCTTGCTTAAGGTGTTACTCTATTCTTATGAACTCAATACACTAGATGCATGCTGGATAGCGGTCGATGTGTGGAGTAATAGTAGTAGATGCAGAATCGTTTTGGTCTACTTGTCTCGGACATGATGCCTATATATAATGATCATGCCTAGATAGTCTCATAATTATTCGCTTTTCTATCAATTGCTCGACAGTAATTTGTTTACCCGCCGTAGAATATCGCTATCATGAGAGAAGCCACTAGAGAACACTATGGCCCCCGGGTCTATTCTCAACATATCAATCTACATCTACTTTACTTTTTCCGCTTTTACTTTCCGTTCTTATAATAAAAAATACCAAAAATATAAACTATCATCTCTATCATATCTCACTTTCGTAAGTGACTGTAAAGGGATTGACAACCCCTTATCGCGTTGGCTGCGAAGTTCTTATTTGTTTGTTTAGGTGCGAGGGACTCAAGCGTGGTCTCTTACTGGATTGATAACTTGGTTCTCAAAAACTGAGGGAAATACTTACGCTACTGTGCTGCATCTCCCTTTCCTCTTCGTGGGAATACAACGCAAGCTCGAGAAGTAGCAAGAAGAATTTTTGGCGCCGTTGCCGGGGAGGCTTACGCAAAAGTCATATACCAAGTACCTATCACAAACCCTTATCCTTCGCATTATATTTTTTCCTCTCATTTTTCTCTCCCCCACTTCACCCTTGCCGTTTTATTTGCCCTTCTTTTTGTCGTGTGTTTATTGTTCGCTTGCCTCTTGTTTGCTTGTGTTGCTATGTGCCCTCTATTAGCTTGCATCTTCGCTTGCTAAATTATGGATCCTCATCCACTTGCTAATCTCTTTAAGAGATCCAATTATGTTGAACCAATTGCTAGTGAGCTGCGTGCACTAGATTATCTTTATGGGGTTTTGCTTGAAAATTATGAATCTGAAAATTGTGAGGAATTATTGAAAGAAAAAGTGATTCATGTTAGCTCCTTAAATAAAAAGCATGATTGCAATGATGTTACTATAAATTCTATTGATGTAATTTGTGCTAATGATATGCAAAACCCTAAGCTTGGGGATGCTAGTTTTGCTATGTCCACTACTTGTTACAATGATCATGATTGGGGTGATTCTTCTTATGATCCTGAAAATTTATTTAATCCCCATGATGAATATAAGATTGATAAGAATGTTTGCATTAATATTGAAAGTGGGTTTGGAAGAGTGCCAACTTTAGATCCCACATACTTGGAGAATGTTCAATCTTATGATTTTTTTGATAAAAGTGGGTTTGGAGAGGTCATGACTTTAGTTAATGTTAATCCCACTATTTTGGAAGAGTGTCAACTTTGCATGCATGTGGATCGTGTTGAGAATATGTTATGTGATAGATATTTTGTTGAATTTGATCATTATCCTACATGCAATTATTATGAGAGATGGAAATACGGTTGTAGAAATTTTCATGTTACTAAATTACCTCTCGTTATGTTGAGATTGCTATTGTTTCTTTCTCCTTCCTTGCATATGCTAGATCTTGCTTGTCTTGGTAATTTGTTTTCCTATAAGATGCATATGCATAGGAAGTATGTTAGATTTAGATGTGTTTGTCACATGTCTTATGATGCTCTCTTTGTGCTTCAATCCTTGTCTTTCATGTGAGCATCATTGAATTCTCGTGCCTAGCTAGGGGCGTAAAACGATAGCGCTTGTTGGGAGGCAACCCAATTTTTTATTTTTTATTTATTTTTGCTTCTGTTGAGTTATAAATATTGCATCTAGCTTCTGTTTAGATGTGGTTTTGTGTTTTGTTTAGTGTTTGTGCCAAGTAGAACCTTTGGGAAGACTTGTGTGAAGTTTATGTGATCTTGCTGTGAAAAACAGAATCGTTAGCGCTCGCTAGAATGGTCATCAGATTTTACTGGAGTGTGCTATTTAGTTGATTCTTTTTGCAGATTATTAATAGACAAATTCCTCACGTTTACCAATTTAGTTTGAATTTTTGGGAGTTACAGAAGTATGCGAAACCTGCAGATTACTACAGACTGTTCTGTTTTTGACAGATTCTGTTTTTCGTGTGTTGTTTGCTTATTTCAATGCATCTATGAGTAATATTGGGAGGTATGAACGATAGAGAAGTTGGAATACAGTAGGTTTAACACCAGTATAAACAAAGAATGAATTCATTGCAGTACCTTTGAGTTGTGGTTTGCTTTCTTATACCAACGGAGCTCACGAGATTTTTGTCTAACTTTTGTGTTGTGAAGTTTTCAAGTTTTGAGTATTGCTTTGATGGACTATGGAACAAAGAGTGGCAAGAGCCTAATATTGGGGATGCCCATGGCACCCCAAGGTAAAATTCAAGGACAACCAAAATCCTAAGCTTGGGGATGCCCCGGGAAGGCATCCCCTCTTTCGTCTTCATCCATCGGTAACTATACTCGGAGCTATATTTTTATTCACCACATGATATGTGTTTTACTTGGAGCGTCTTGTATAATTTGAGTCTTTGATTGTTAGTTTGCCACAATTATCCTTGCTGGACACACCTATTTGAGAGAGTTAAATATGGCCTAGGAATTGATAGAACACTCTATGTGCTTCACTTCTATCTTTTGAGTTGAATAGTTTTTGCTCTAGTGCTTCACTTATATCTTTTAGAGCACGGTGGTGATAATATTTTGAAGAAATTGTTGAACTCTCATGCTTCACTTATATCTATTTGAGAGTCTATTAAAACAGCATGGTAATGTGCTTAGGCTATAAAACTAGTCTTCACATGATAGACATCCAATATCAATGTAGTAAAAACTTTCACACTAAGTGCATTGAATATGATGAGAAGTTGGATGCTTGATAAATGTTTTGAGATATGAGGATAGTGATATTAGAGTCATGCTAGTGGAGTTATTATGAAATTTAGAAATACTTGTGTTAAGGTTAGTGATTCCCGTAGCATGCACGTATGGTGAACCGCTATGTGACGAAGTTAGATCATGAGATATTTGTAAAGTGTCAACCTTTGTGTGGAGGTCGGGGGCGCGCGATGGTTAACTCCTACCAACCTACCCCCTAGGAGCATGCGTTGATTGCTTTTTTTGATGATTCATAGATTTTTGCAATAAGTATATGAGTTCTTATGACTAATGTTGAGTCCATGGATTATACGCACTCTCACCCTTCCACCATTGCTAGCCTCTCTTGTACCGCGCAACTTTCGCCGGTACCATACACCCACCATATTATTCCTCAAAATAGCCACCATACCTACCTATCATGGCATTTCCATAGCCATTCCGAGATATATTGCCATGCAACTTTGCACCGTTCCGTTCATATGACACGCATCATATTATCATATTGCCATGCATGATCATGTAGTTGACTTCGTATTTGTGGCAAAGCCACCATGCATAATTTTTCATACATGTCACTCTTGATTCATTGCATATCTCGGTACATCACCGGAGGCATTCATATAGAGTCATACTTTGTTCTAGTATCGAGTTGTAATATCGAGTTGTAATTCAATGAAAGTGTGATGATCATCATTATTAGAGCATTGTCCCATGTGAGGAAAGGCTAAATCAATAAAGCCCCTCCACAAAAAGAAAGAAAGAAAGAAAGGCCAAAGAAAAAAAGAAAGGCCCAAAAAGAAAGGGAAAAGGGACAATTGCTACTATCTTTTTCCACACTTGTGCTTCAAAGTAGCACCATGTTATTCATGATAGAGAGTCTCATGTTTAGTCACTTTCATATACTAGTGGGAATTTTCATTATAGAACTTGGCTTGTATATTCCAACGATGGGCTTCCTCAAATGCCCTAGGTCTTCGTGAGCAAGCAACTTGGATGCACACCCACTACGCCTAGCCGATGTGAGACCATCTCCCTCCTTTTTGTCTTCTCCACAACCACCTCTCTATTCCACCCATAGTGCTATGTCCATGGTTCACGCTCATGTATTACATGAAAGTTGAAAGGTTTGAAAGAATAGAGTATGAAAACAAGTGCTTGGCTGAAATCGGGGTTGTGCATGATATGAATATTTTGTGTGATGAAGAGGGAGCATATCCAGACTATATGATTTTGTAGGGATAACTTTCTTTAGCCATAGTATTTTGAGAAGACACGATTGCTTTGTTAGTATGCTTGAAGTATTATTATTTCTTATGTCAATATAGACTTTTGTCTTGAATCTTTCAGATCTGAACATTCATGCCACAATTAAGAGAATTACATTGAAAAACTATGTTGGTTAGCATTCCACATCAAAAATTCTATTTTTATCATTTACCTACTCGAGGACGAGCAGGAATTAAGCTTGGGGATGCTTGATACGTCTCCAACGTATCTATAATTTTTTTATTGTTCCATGCTATTATTTATGATGTTTTGGATGTTTAATGGGCTTTGTCATACACTTTTATATTATTTTTGGGCCCAACCTACTAACCCAAAGGCCCAGTCTAGATTGCTGTTTTTTGTCTGTTTCAAGGTTTTGCAGAAAAAGAATATCAAACAGAGTCCAAACGGAATGAAACCTTCGGGAGAGATATTTTTGGAGAAAATCATGCACGGGAGACTTGAGAACCACGGAGTAGGGGCCACGTGGTGCCCACGAGGGTGGGTGGCGCCCCCTAGGGCGCCCCTGTCTCGTGGGTCCCATGTAAGGCCCCCGGTGCCCTCCTTCCTCCTATATAAGCCTACGTACCCCGAAACCATCAAAGCAACAGAGAAAACCCTAGTTACACCACCGTAACCTTTTGTTCCCATGAGATCCCATCTTGGGGCCTGTTCCGGAGCTCCGCCGGAGGGGGGATCTACCACGGAGTGCTTCTACATCATCATCATCGCCTCACCATGAGTTGTGAGTAGTTTACCACAGACCTTCGGGTCCATAGCTAGTATCTAGATGACTTCTTCTCTCTCTTTGGATCTCAATACAAAGTTCTCCTCGGTCTTCGAGGAGATCTATTCGATGTAATCTCTTTTTGCGGTGTGTTTGTCGAGATCCGATGAATTGTGGGTTTATGATCAAGATTATCTATGAGAAATATTTTGTTCTTCTCTGAACTCTTTATGTATGATTATAATATCCTTGCAAGTCTCTTCAAATTATTGGTTTGGTTTGGCCTACTAGATCTATAGTTCTTGCAATGGGAGAAGTGCTTGTTTTGGGTTCAATCTTGCGGTGTCCTTTCCCAGTGACAGTAGGGGCAGCAAGGCATGTATTGTATTGTTGCCGTTAAGGATAAAAAGATGGGGTTTATATCATATTGCTTGAGTTTATCCCTCGGCATCATGTCATCTTGCTTAAGGCGTTACTCTGTTCTTATGAACTCAATACACTAGATGCATGCTGGATAGCGGTCGATGTGTGGAGTAATAGTAGTAGATGCAGAATCGTTTCGGTCTACTTGTCTCGGACGTGATGCCTATATATAATGATCATGCCTAGATAGTCTCATAATTATTTGCTTTTCTATCAATTGCTCGACAGTAATTTGTTTACCCGCCGTAGAATATCGCTATCATGAGAGAAGCCACTAGAGAACACTATGGGCCCCGGGTCTATTCTCAACATATCAATCTACACCTACTTTACTTTTTCCGCTTTTACTTTCTGTTCTTATAACCAAAAATACCAAAAATATAAACTATCATCTCTATCAGATCTCACTTTCGTAAGTGACTGTAAAGGGATTGACAACCCCTTATCGCGTTGGCTGCGAAGTTCTTATTTGTTTATGCAGGTGCGAGGGACTCACGCATGGTATCCTACTGGATTGATACCTTGGTTCTCAAAAACTGAGGGAAATACTTATGCTACTGTGCTGCATCTCCCTTTCATCTTCCAGGGAATATAACGCAAGCTCGAGAAGTAGCAAGGACAGACTTGTGGTTCCCAAAGGTGATCTCGAAAAGCTCATAATGAACGAAGCACATGACTCACTCCTCTCAATACATCCAGGAAGCTCCAAGATGTACCATGACCTCAAGCAATACTATTGGTGGACTCGCATGAAAATGGAAATTGCTCAATTCGTGAACGAGTGTGATGTCTGCAGAAGAGTGAAGGCAGAGCATCAACGTCCAGCCGGACTCCTTCAACCTCTACCTATTCCCGAGTGGATATTCGATCACATTGAGATGGATTTCGTCACCGGTTTTCCCAAGTCCAAGAGAGGAAATGATGCTATCTTTGTGGTGATTGACAAGCTAACTAAAGTGGCTCATTTTCTTCCAGTCAAAGAATCCATCAATGCAGCTCAGTTGGCAGAGCTGTACACCTCCAAAATTGTCTCTTTGCATGGAATCCCTCAAGTGATCTCCTCATACCGTGGAAGCTTGTTCACTTCCAAGTTCTGGGATTCCTTTCAGTCAGCCATGGGCACCAAGATTCGTTTCAGCACAACGTTTCACCCTCAGACTAGTGGTCAAGTCAAAAGAGTGAACCAAATCCTTGAAGATATGCTCAGAGCTTGTGTCATCTCATTCAGTATGAAATGGGAAAATTGCCTTCCATTTGCCGAGTTCTCCTACAACAACAGCTTCCAAGCAAGTGCAGGCAAAGCACCATTTGAAATCCTCCATGGCAGAAAGTGTCGTACCCCTCTCAATTGGTTCGAGACTGGCGAACGTCAATTCCTTGGAAATGATTTGATCTCAGAGGCCGAAGAGATGTGCAAAGTCATACGTGAGAATCTCAAAGCCGCGCAATCGCACCAAAAGAGCTAGTATGACGGCAAGCATCGTGACTTGGCTTTCGACATTGGTGATCATGTCTATCTCCGTGTTTCTCCCATGAAGGGCACTCAGAGGTTCGGTATCAAGGGCAAGCTTGCTCCAAGATACGTGGGCCCTGTCGGGGGAAACTGTCCTCCCACGAGCACCTATGGGACCGGAGCCCCTTCTACGTTGCGGTAAGGGAGCGGAGGGAGCACGAAGAGCAGATCGAGGGGCACACGCGGGCAGTTTACCCAGGTTCGGGCCGCGCGGGCGCGTAAAACCCTACTCCTGCCTTGGTTGTATTGAGCTCGGGAGCTTGAAGAGCTATAGTACTAGCTACACCGAGCGAGAGAGTAGCTGAGGTCTCGAACCCCCTCTACGTTGTACATGGGCTTCCTTTTATAGCTCAAGGGGTCACCGACAGGTGTCAACGTAGAGGAGGACAAAAATGTAACTTTGGTGGTAGTTGTAACAGTACGGGAATAGTGCGTGAACAGTGGATGAACAGTGGTCTTCACCTAACTTTGACAGTGGGGGACAAGGGCATTAAATACCCATCACCGTCGACCCCAAAAGTGTCCGTCCATGCTTCTCCATCCGCCACGGCGGTAGCCTCGTCACCGTGGCTTGCCATCGTGTGCCCCAGGCTGCACAGCCTTCCGCCACGCGTCCCTGGAAGGGCCCCAGGGCGACGCGTGGACAGATGAGCTGGAGCACGGGCACACAGCATAAGTTCCCCCCGGCAAGCACCTTGCCGGGGCCGTGACCTTGCCGGGCCCGGAAGCTTGTCGCTCTCCGGGTCCTGCCCGGGCGCATGATGCGCCGAGGCATTTCTTAAGGTGTGTATTCCTTGGCCTTCCTGGCAAGCTCCTCTTGCCAGGGTCTTGTACTAAAGTGATAATCTTGAGCCTGGTGCGGCCTTCCCGGCAAGCTCCTCTTGCCGGGGCCTTGATCTTCTGACTTGTATACTTTGTTCTTGAATGGCTTTATAAAGACCAGAAAGGTTTCCGGCGAGCACGTGGTAAACCCTGCCGCGGGAAGCTGCTACTGCCCATGCACAAGTTGGGGTACTAAGGTACCCCTATCTTAGTACACCGACAGGAGCCCCGGGCCTGGGCCACACACGGTGCCGAGCGCTATTGGGCCAGGCCCAAAACAGTGCACGGGCACGCGCGGCCCACGGCAAGCCGTATCCCCTTCCGCATCCGTTGCATCCCTCCCTAACGGCACGCGTCGATGGCGGCATCGTGGGAGAGATCGTGGCCTGTTTCTTTAATGGGAAATGCGGAGCGTCCCCCACTTCCCCCTTAAAAGCAGAGGAAGCAGGGGCAGTTCCCTCCTTCGTCTTCATTGCATCTTAACTCTCCAGAAACCCCCGCTGCTTCTTACCTCCACCCCTCCTCCGCCGTCTTCCGCATCCGCGGCGCCGTCGAACTCCTCGCCTCTTCCCTCGCCGCCTCCGCCATGGCTCCGAAGAGCGACAAGGCGAAAGCGGACAAGACCAAGAAGGAGAAGTCCGAGCAGGCGGCGAAGCTGGCTGCCCTGCGGAAGAGGAGCGTGGTCTTCGCGCCGAGGCTTGGCGCGAAAGAGCTGCGGAACAAATATTATATGTTCTGGTCGGGGGAGACCAAAGCTCATCCCCGCACCAGAGCCTTCCCCGCCGTCGCCAAAGATATGTTCCCCGGCGGGTACTTCTTCTTCGCTGCTTTCTTCCATTGTGGATTGTGCCCTCCGTTCTCGGAGTTCTTTTGTGATATTATGAACACATATGGCCTCCACCTCCTAGACTTTACTCCCAACGCCATCCTTACGATGGCCGTTTTCGCACATCTGTGCGAAAACTATGTTGGGATTCATCCAAACGTAGCCCTTTTCCGCCATTTCTTTATGCCTAGAGTTGAGGCTGGCGCTCCCCTCTCCGGCGGTATCTCCTGGATCTTCAGGCTGAACAAGAAGGATTCGTACCTGAAGGGAGAACTCCGCAGCAAGTGGGAAGAATGGCGAGCAGATTGGTGTTGGGTAGTGGAGGATAAGCCGGAGCCCTTCACAGCGCCGCGCACAACAGCCATAGTGCGCGGCAGGAATTGGAGCGAATTGGCCCCGGAGGACAACAAGCTTAGCATCGCCCTTATCAGGATTATTCGCCTCCGGGCCGCCAATTTGACTATCGGAGAGGTTGGGGCAGATTTCCTCCGACGCCGCATCGCCCCCTTACAAGAAAGAAAAAGGGCCGCCTGGGAATTCGGCAATGCGGCAGATATCATGAGGCTGCGCCCTGGATTAAACTTCAATTTCACTGCTTTGGAGCTGAAGGGGATGGTCCGAGAGCTCTTCAAGCATGACCCGGCCCATCCGGAGTGGTTCAGACCTGCCCGGGGAGTGGTGCCGCTGTGCAACAGCACTGCCCGGGATTCCTTGCGCGCGATGATGCCTGCGTGCGACTCCCACGACGTCGACCCCACTTGGATAGAGCCTCCACCGGATACAGTGCTGAGCTTTTTTGACAACTTGGTCGAGACGCCCAAGAACACCGAGGAGAACAGGGGCCTCACCCGGGCCACTACGGCTCGGGATATAGCCTACATCGCTTCCAGGATGGAGGAGGCCGCCGCAGCTGCGGCGGCGGGTGACTTTGGATACACCGTGGACGAGGCGCAGGCCGCGGACGAGGCGAGCCGAGCAGAGGAGGCGGAAATCCTCAAGCTGCTCAAGCTTCCGCCCGAGGAGTTTGCCGGGGTGCCTTCTCTGAAGTTTGCCGGGATAGCCGGGGTTGCCGGGGTGAGCGAGGCCGCCGGAGGGAGCGAGGTCGGCGGAGGGAGCGAGGCCGCCGGAGGGAGCGAAGCCGCCGAGCATGGTGCTGGGCCCAGCGGGCCTGCCGGGGAGGAGGAGGAGGACGTCCAGGCTGATGAAGACACCGGTGGATCTCTGGGACTTGACGATGATGCCTCCTCGTCCTCAGAGAACTCCCCGCCTCCGGCAAGTCCTACGCAACCACCGAGGAAGCGCCTCCGCAAGGCGGCTACAGCGACGAGGCCGCAGGCGCCTCGACAGCAGCCTGCGCGCCGGGCGACGCGCGCCACCAGGGCGAGCAAAGTCGTGGAGGAGGCGCCCCGCGCGCCAGCGCCAAGCGGAGGGGGATCCTCCCGGAGCGGAACGGCCGCTCCTCCTGCTCCTCGGGCCTCGGCGTCAACGGAGGCTGGGTCTTCGCAGCCCACAGCCCCGGAGACCGCCAAGCGCCTGAGGGAGCCTTCTCCTCCTGCTCCTCGCGCGGGAGCATCTCAGGTGGAGTTCGACTTCTCCGCCCTCAGCTCCGACGACGAGGAAGAGGAGTAAGTACTTGCAACTTGTAATTTCTTTGACTTTGTCTTGATCTTCCTTGATGATTCTGATCTTGTTTTTGTTTTGCTTTCAGGACCCTGGCACAGCGGATGGCGAAGAGGGCCAAGATCCCTGTGGTTGAGGTTGAAGACGACCCGCCCGCCGCGGCGACCGGAGACGCGCCAGCGGCAAACTTGCCGGATCAACCCGCTGTTCCGAGGAGCAGCCCCCAGCGCAGCCCCCAGCGTAAGTCTGGTTTTTATATTTCTGCTTGGCGGGCGCGCTTGAGGTAGTTGTTTGTACTGATATTTTGTTGTCTTGTTTGTCTTGTGCAGAAGTGGAGCCGCAGCCGCAGGAGCGCCCGGAGACAGCCACCGACGAGCTACTTGCTCCACCCTCCCCGCCAAGGGTGAACTCCCCGGCGAGGGAGAACGCTCTGCCAAGGACGGGCACCCCGCCAAGGGCGGGCACCCCGCCAAGGGTGAGCAGCCCGACAAGGGTGAGCACCCCACCAAGGGAGGGCGCAGGCGGCCCTCCGCCAGCAGGGGCCACCACTCCAGCGCCAAGGGAGAACTCCCCGGCGAGGGAGCCTGTCGTTGAAGAAGTCCGCGAAGGTGAGTCTTGCAATTTCTTCTTTTTGAACTTGTCTTTTTGGTTATTTGCTTGACTCTTTCTTTCCTTTTTCTTCTGCTAGATCCTCCTGCACCGGAGCGGATGGAGACGGAAACCGCCGGCGAGGAGGGCGTGCACGGCGACGGCGGCAACGCCACTGCCACTGAAAGCATGGCTGGAGCCGACGAGCCTGCCGCTGAAGAGACCGCCCCGACCGCAGACGCCGCGGCGGGGGAGGGGACCGGCGACCACACTGCTGGCCCGGAGGCAGCAGGAGCGTCAAGCGTTGCACCGGCCGCCGACCCCTCCGCCACCACGGAGCGGTCAGGCGTCTATCTTGAGGCCCCCAACGGGGTCTTTATACAAGTCCCGTGGGGGTCTTCGTCGCGAGCCCCCGTGGAGGGAGAGACCTACGACGGAGAGGTCCTCGCCTCCGCGGGGTTGAAGGTTGTTGAAGCGCTTGGCGGTGGAGACGAGCCCGAGGAGGAGAAGCTCCTTCGCCGGATCCTGGCCCTGTACCGGGCCAGGCAGGCGAAGCTGGACTCCCGGGAAGCTCTTGCCGCCAAGGCTGGAGTTGATCTGGAGAAGCGCGTCGCAGAGCTCCGCGCCGCCAACCAGGCAGCCCTCCGCAACTTGGCGGAGGAGCGGGAAGAGCTTGCCGGGGAGCAGCAAGCCTTCCTCCTGGAGAAGGCTGAGGCAGAAGAGCGGCAGCGGCTGGCCGCCGAGGAGTTGTCTCGGCGGGAGGGGGCGCTCAACCAGCGGAAGGTCGAGCTCGACGCCCATGACGACGAACTCACCGCCCGGGAGCAGGCCATTGGCGGGGCCCTGAAGGAGGCAAAGGATGCCGCAGCCGCCGCGGAAACCGCCAAGAGGGACCTGGAGCTTAAGGTGGATCAGCTGGAGCGGTACCTGAAGGCTAGCGAGGACAGAGTCACCGCGCTCAATGTGGAGCGGGAGAAAGATGCCCACACCAACTCTGACTTGCAGGTACGTCTCTCCAAGAAAGGCAACGAGCTCACTGCCGCCAAGGATTCAATTGCTGACTTGGAGTTGAAGGTCTCCACTCTGACCGATTCGCTCGACGCCGCCCGGGACCGCGAGACGAAGCTGAAGGACGAGCTCCGCAAGGAGCGGAACTTGGTGGAGAGCGCCGCCGTCTCAGCGAACAACTTCAGCCGGGCGGTGCAGCAATGGACTGACGATCTGGTCACCTCCGCTGCCAATATCGACAAGGAGATGGTGGCGCTGAGGGCGGAGCATCTCGCGTACTCTCCGGACGAGAACCTCCCCCACAGCGCCAAGTTAAGTCTCTTCTTCAGGGGAATAGCACCGGCACTCGCGAGGCTGCAGGAGAAAATCCCCGCGCAGCTGGCCGACGAGGCGCGTCGGCTCTGCATGGGCACCTTGGAGCGCGTCTTGACGAAGATCGTCTACCGCAACCCCGGCATCAATCTTGTCAACGTCCTCCGCACCTTGCCGGACGACGCCGACCAGGAGGCGTTGAAGGCGCAGGTCGCCCACATCGTCGCCAAGGTGAACAAGGTCACGAGGCGTGAAGGCGACCGCGTAGATTAGGCCTCTTTCTTTCTGTTTCCTTTGCCGCTGCAAAGTATGTTATGGACATGAATCAATTAGTTATTGTGCCAAGTTATCCATTGTAATATATGATCTTATTTTGAGCTATCAATGCGGTGTTATCTCCCTTGCTTTTGGTACTCCACTTTGTATGCTTTTTGCCCTACGCTTTTAGGGGGCTTGCCGGCAAGGGGCCCTTGCCGCGAGCGCTGAGTGCTGGACTCTTAGCAGCCTGCTGGCAAAGGACCTCGTCGGCAAGTAACCTTGCCGCAGCTAGTCGCAGCTCACTTAGCTTGCTGAGCGAACTCGAAAACAAAGTAAGGGCGCGACACTTGTCGCAGCTCACTTAAGTCGTTGAGCGTGCTCGAAAACAAAGTAAGGGCGCGGCTAGCCACGGGTAGGTTCCTCCGCGCATAGGTTTTCCATACAAAGTGTGGTTGTTCAAGGAAGATAACTGAAATTTAAAAATTTGAACTGCTCAAATTTTGGTAACTTAGCTTTCATTGTTTGTTCCCCGATAAGGCTTCTCTTTCTTGAACAGCACTGGGTTCATGCCTCCACCTCTTCCCCCCCCGGCAAACTTGTGCGCGAGGAATACTCCTTCTGCTTAAGAGGGAAAGAAAAAGAAGAGGAAAAACAAGTATAGGGCCTCACGGCTTGCTAGTGCTTACCGGGGATGTGCATTGCACAAGGTGTCAGATAATGCATGCAAATAACAAAGAAAAGCATGTAAACGACAAGTAGTGCTAAGCACAAAAGCTTTACTGATGCACTGGATCTGCGCCCAGCTTTGTACAAAGGTTTACATGCAACAGCGGCAAGACTTGTACAAAAGGTGGTTGCCGGAGCGGATCACGGCAACCGCGCCTTATGGGTGAAACTTGCGAAGATGCTCTATGTTCCAGGAGTTGCTCACCGGTAAGCCTTCTTCGGTCTCAAGGCGGACAGCGCCGGGCCTTGTGACTTGTCTCACCCGATAAGGGCCTTCCCACTTCGGCGTCAACTTGTTGGCATTCTTGGCGGACTGAACACGCCAAAGAACAAGGTCGCCTTCCTCGAGACTCCTGGCCTTGACCTTGCGGCTATGGTAGCGACGCAAGGCTTGCTGGTATCGAGTAGCTCGTACAGCAGCCTGGAGACGTTCCTCCTCAAGGAGCAATGCATCATCTTGTCGCAGTTGCTCTTGCTCGAGCTCATCATAAGCGAGCACTCGAGGAGATCCGTATACGAGTTCCGTGGGGAGAACTGCCTCTGCTCCATAGACAAGAGCAAAGGGTGTCTGTCCGGTGGCTCGACTTGGTGTCGTCCTGATTGACCAAAGAGCCACCGGCAACTCCTCTATCCAGTTTTTTCCGCACTTGCGCAGCCTGTCGAAGGTTCTTGTCTTGAGTCCGCGCAGCACTTCAGCATTGGCCCTCTCCGCTTGACCATTGCTCCTCAGGTGAGCAACAGAAGCGAAACAGACCTTGGCGCCAAGGTCCTGGACGTACTGCATGAAGGTGCGGCTAGTAAACTGTGTACCGTTGTCGGTGATGATCCTGTTAGGGATTCCGAAACGGCAAACAATTGACCTGAAGAACCTGACTGCTGACTGTGCTGTCACCTTTCTCACTGGTTCCACTTCCGGCCACTTTGTGAACTTGTCGATTGCAATGTACAAGTACTCAAAGCCCCTGACTGCGCGGGGAAAGGGGCCGAGGATATCGAGCCCCCAGACCGAGAAGGGCCAGGACAAAGGGATCGTCTGGAGAGCTTGAGCTGGCTGATGACTTTGCTTGGCATGGAACTGGCACGCTTCACACTTGGTTACTTGTGCAGTTGCATCTTGGAGGGCTTCTGGCCAGAAGAACCCTTGCCGGAACGCCTTCCCGGCAAGTGCCCTTGTGCCAATGTGGTGGCCACATATGCCTCCATGTATCTCTGCCAACAGCTTCTGTCCATCTTCTCTGGAGATGCACTTCAACATGACACCATTGAGCCTTCTTCTGTACAGTTCATTGCCAACGAACTGGTACATACTTGACTGCCTGGTTATTTTCTCTATCTCTTCTGGGTCGTCGGGAAGTTCTCCAGTTTGCAGAAAACGAACGATTTGCTGTGCCCATGCTGGAGCCCGAGGCTCAACAACAAGGACCAAAGGCATGAGGGCTGCTGCGGGAACCCCAGCTTCTACGGCAAGAACCTGCGGTTCTGCCGGAGCTGATGGTCCCCCAGCAAGCCTGCCGGGGCAAGGCTTGTTGGGAACGTTTGCTTCAACTGTACAGACCCTTGGGTCTGCAGGAGCAATCTGTTCCTCAGCATCTTGGTTGTTGATCCTGGGAACCTTGGCGGCGGCTTCGGGAAGATCCGCCGGCAAGTAGTCGCCGGGGACCAACTTTCTCTTCTTACTTTGCCCCACTGATGGTGTAACGGATGGTTGAGTTAGCTTGAGCAGGAAGGTCCCTGGTTCCACAGGTAACTTCATCGCAGCACACTTTGAAAGGCCATCTGCAATATCATTCTGAGCTCTCGGGACGTGCTCCATTTGCAGACCCTCAAAGTGCTCTTCAAGCTTCCTCACTTCATCAACATAAGCTTCCATCAAAGGGCTCTGGTAACTCTTGTTCACTTGTCGGACCACCAACTGAGAATCTCCCCGCACAATCAACTTCTTGATCCCAAGTTCGGCCGCAATTCTGAGGCCGGCAAGCAAACCTTCAAACTCAGCAGTATTGTTTGTCGCTTGTTCCTTGGGGAAGTGCATCTGGACAACATACTTGAGGTGCTCTCCGGTGGGCGCTATGAGTACCACGCCGGCACCGGCGCCTTGCAGCGAGAAAGCACCATCAAAGTACATTATCCATTCGCTGCTCGTTTCTTGGACGGGGATGCTTGTCTCTGGAACTTCTTCATCCGGCGTTGGGGTCCATTCAGCTATGAATTCTGCCAAAGCTCTGCTCTGTATGGTTGAGGTACTTTCAAATTTGAGACCAATGCTAGACAGCTCCAGTGCCCACTCGACGATCCTGCCTGTTGCTTCGGGATTCTGCAATATCCTCTTCAACGGAAAGCGAGTGACCACCGTTATCTCGTGTGCTTGGAAGTAATGGCGCAGCTTTCTCGAGGCCATGTGGAGGCCGAACAGCAACTTCTGCACCCCAGAGTATCTTGATCTAGCCCCCTGCAGAAGGGAACTCACAAAATACACTGGGCGCTGCACCATCTTCTTTCGCACTTCTCCTTGTTCATGCGCAGACTTGTCCTTGTCGGGGCCAGAGCTTGTCGGGGAAGCCCCCTGCTTGTCGTTGGATTCGCTTGCCGGTGCCGTGGGTTCCTCATCCGCCTCCCTCTCCACCACTAACGCAGCACTAACCACTTGATTGGTTGCTGCTAGGTACAGCAGCAACTTCTCTTGTGGCCTAGGTGCGACAAGTATTGGAGTAGAGGACAGGTATCCTTTCAAGTCTTGCAGCGCTGCCTCCGCTTCCGGAGTCCATTTCATAGGACCTGCCTTCTTCAAGATCTTGAAGAAAGGCAGGGCGCGTTCTGCAGACTTTGAAATGAACCTACTGAGGGCAGCCACACAACCAGCAAGTCTCCTTACGTCCTTGACGCGCTTCGGGGCTTCGATCTGCTCGATGGCTTTGATCTTGTCGGGATTGGCTTCAATCCCCCTCTGGGACACAAAGAACCCGAGAAGCTTGCCGGAGGGGACTCCGGAGACACACTTCTCGGGGTTCAACTTGAGCTGGATCTTGCGCAGATTCTCAAAGGTTTCCTCTAAGTCTTGGATCAGGGTATCTTTGCTCTTGCTTTTGACCACTATGTCATCCATGTAAGCTTCTACATTTCTGTGGATCTGTGGCTCAAAAGTAGTGTGCACCACCCTTGCAAATGTCGAGCCTGCATTCTTCAATCCAAAGGGCATGCGTATAAAGCAATATGTGCCGCATGGAGTAATGAATGCAGTCTTCTCTTCATCTTCCTTGGCCATGAAAATCTGGTGGTAACCTGAGTATGCATCAAGGAAGGAAAGCAGCTCACATCCAGCGGTGGAGTCAACAATCTGGTCAATACGCGGCAAGGGAAATGGATCCTTGGGACATGCTTTATTCACATCAGTGAAGTCTATACAAAGTCTCCACTTCCCATTGGTCTTGCGCACGACGACTGGATTGGCCAACCACGTAGGATGGATCACGCCTCTAACTAGGCCTGCTGCTTCCAATTTCTTTATCTCTTCGACGATGAATTCTTGGCGCTCCACGGCTTGCTTCCTGACCTTCTGCTTGACGGGCCGCGCATGAGGACAAATAGCAAGCTTGTGCTCAATTACCTTCCTGGGAACGCCGGGGATGTCAGATGGTTGCCACGCAAACACATCGACATTCGCCCGCAGGAAGGTAACGAGAGCGCTTTCCTATTTGTTGTCGAGCGTAGCACTGATGGTGAAGGTACCACAAGTGCCGTCCTCCTTGGAGGACACCTTCTTGGTTGCCGGTGGAGCCGCCATTCCTTTCTTGCACTTGCCGGTGGAGCTCGATGGTGCGTCCTCGACGGCAGCGCAGCACTCCGAAGAGGTGCGTTTGCCGGAGTGGGCCCCAGAGCTCTTGCCGGACTTGGTCTTGGTCTTCCCCCCGGGAGCTTCAGCGGCAAGTGTGTTGCTTTCTGCTGCGGCTGCTGCATCCCGGTATATCTTGTCGGCGCAGATAAGCGCGTCCTTCTTGTCGCCAGGGACAGAGATGACGCTTATCAGCCCCGACATCTTGAGTACGTTGTAGGCATAGTGGGAAGCTGCCATGAACTTGGCGAGGGCAGGACGTCCAAGTATCCCATTGTATGGCAATGGGATATCGGCCACGTCAAAGGTTATCCTCTCCGTCCTGAAGTTGAGTTCCCCGCCAAAGGTCACGGGCAGAGTAATCTTCCCCTTCGGCTTGCTCCTTCCCGGGTTAATTCCTTGGAACGACCCGGTTTCTTCGAGCTCGCTGTCGGGGATCTGGAGTTTCTTGATCACAGCTGAGGAGATCAAGTTCAGGCCGGCCCCGCCGTCAACCAACATTTTGGTGACCTTGAGGTTGCGGATGGTTGGTGAGACCAACATCGGCAAGCACCCGACCGCCGTTGTGCGGTCAGGGTGATCCTCAAGGTCAAAAATGATGGGCGTGCTGGACCACTTCAGCAGCCTGCGTGACTCAACGGGCGGCTCAGCTGCGTTTACTTCCCGCACCCACTGCTTGAGTTGGTGGTGGGAAGTGTGCAGAGAGGCGCCTCCGTCGACACACAGGACTTCTGTGGCCTTCTGGAACTCCTGCTCGCTGTTATCTCCTTCCTCCATGTCGTCGTCGTCGTCTTCTTCCTCATCCTTCTCGCGGCCCCGGGGAGGTCGATCACCTTGTCGCTGCTTGGCCTTGCCGCGGCGTCCTCCCCGGCCATTGAATGGCCGCTTCTTGCTGGGCTCTCCTCCGCCTCCTTGGGCCTTCTCTTTGTCGCGACGCTCGTATTCAGCCTTCTGCTGTTCTACGAGGTACTCGACCCGCTTGCAGTTCTGAAGATCGTGGCCCTTGGTGCGGTGGATCTTGCAGTATTGCTTGTCGGAGCCGTCCTGCTTGTCGGCTGCCGCTACAGGGGCGGGTTCCTTGCCGGAACCGCCAGCCTGTGCCTTCTTGGCGGGAGCCTCCTTGCCGGACTGCTCGACGACTAGCACTTCCTTGCTCTTCTTCCTTCTGTTGTTCCGCCGCCGGCTCTTCTTTGCCGGGGCGGCGTCCTCACTGTCGCTTCCTCCTGCGCCAGTATCCTCTCCGGGGAGTCTCCCCCCCTCTTCGGCGCGCGCGCACTTGTCAGCCAGAGCGTAGAGCTCGCTGACATCCCGAATCTTGGTCATAGCCATCTCTTCTCTCATGCGGCGGTTACGCACGTTCTGGTGGAACGCGCTGATAACCGCGGCAGGGTGGACGTCGGGAATGTTGTGTTGCACGCGGCTGAACCTCTGGATGTACTTGCGCAGGGACTCTCCTTCCTTCGGGGCCAAGATGTGGAGATCGCTCTCCTGGCCGTGGGGTTTGTGGCCGCCTGTGAAGGCGCCAACAAATTGGTGGCACAGATCTGCCCACGAAGAAATGGAGTTCTCCGGCAAGTGCATAAGCCAAGAACGGACGTTTGGCTTAAGCACTAGCGGGAAGTAGTTCGCTAGTATCTTCTCGTCGCGCCCCCAGGCAGGCTGCACCGCGATGGTGTAGATGCTGAGGAACTCCGAGGGGTGTGTCTTGCCGTCGTACTTCTCGGGTACGTCGGGCTTGAAGTTCTTCATGCTGGGCCACTGGACTCTCCGCAGCTCACGGGTGAACGCAGGGCAACCTGCCGCGTACGGCAAGTCGCCTGGCTCACCGGGCGCGTACGTGTCGACAGCCGTCCCAGCGCGCTGATCCGATTGTCGCCGGGCTTCTCGTCGGCGCTCGATGCGCGTCCGAGCGTCTTCTTGCCGCCGGTCGTCGAGGACTTGGCGCTGGTCCCGACGAGCCCGTGGATCCGACGACACCGTAGAGTCGTCGTCGACGTTAATCCGGCGGGGTGGCGTCTTCTGCTTCCGCGGCGGGGAGTGCACGGTGGTTGCACCCCCGGCGGTCTTGTCGCCATCGGCCTTCGTCTGGTCGACTTGCCGCGGCCGCGACGTCGCCGGCTGCTGCGGCGTGTCGTTGTTGGCGAAGGCGATGAGGCTTTGGATCGTCGCCCTCCAGTCTTCGGCCTTGTCTGCCGCTGGAGGGAAATCAAGGAGCAGCTGTGCTCTTGCTAGAGCTTCTGCTGGAGAGGAGGGGAGCGGCGGCGAGCGGTGCGAGGAGCGAGATATGCTCGGACTCCTAACAGGGTTAGAAGGAGCAGTTTCTCGCCCCGGCGACCGCGCCTTGCTCGTGCCAGGACGATGGCCTTGGGCGTCCCGCGATCCTCCGGTTTGTCCTTGCCCCAGCAAGCGGATGGTACCTCCTGTACCACGGCGCTGCTGGCTTGGCACCTCCCGAGAGAGGCGTGGTGCGTCTACGGACACCGAGGCTTTGGAATTCGCCCGGTCGTCCGTCTTGTCCTTGGATTTGGTGGCGCCGTGAGTTTCCTCGCCGGCGACCACCCTTCCGCCGGCGTCTCCCCCACCAACCGTTGGTTCTGGTGGTGGCGGAACCGACGCAGACGGGCCTCCGACCTCCGAAGCCTTCTTCTTCGGAGGCATGTTGATGTTGCTGATGAAGTTGATGAAGCTGGAGAGGTTGATGAAGAATGCGCCCGGGTGAGCGCCGGATCAGGTTCGCACAACCTCGACGCCCCCTACCTGGCGCGCCAAAGATGTCGGGGGAAACTGTCCTCCCACGAGAACCTATGGGACCGGAGCCCCTTCTACGTTGCGGTAAGGGAGCGGAGGGAGCACGAAGAGCAGATCGAGGGGCACACGCGGGCAGTTTACCCAGGTTCGGGCCGCGCGGGCGCGTAAAACCCTACTCCTGCCTTGGTTGTATTGAGCTCGGGAGCTTGAAGAGCTACAGTACTAGCTACACCGAGCGAGAGAGTAGCTGAGGTCTCGAACCCCCTCTACGTTGTACATGGGCCTCCTTTTATAGCTCAAGGGGTCACCGACAGGTGTCAACGTAGAGGAGGACAAAAATGTAACTTTGGTGGTAGTTGTAACAGTACGGGAATAGTGCGTGAACAGTGGATGAACAGTGGTCTTCACCTAACTTTGACAGTGGGGTACAAGGGAATTAAATGCCCGTCACCGTCGACCCCAAAAGTGTCCGTCCATGCTTCTCCGTCCGCCACGGCGGTAGCCTCGTCACCGTGGCTTGCCACCGTGTGCCCCAGGCTGCACAGCCTTCTGCCACGCGTCCCTGGAAGGGCCCCAGGGCTACGCGTGGACAGATGAGCTGGAGCGCGGGCACACAACATAAGTTCCCCCCAGCAAGCACCTTGCCGGGGCCGTGACCTTGCCAGGCCCGGAAGCTTGTCGCTCTCCGGGTCCTGCCCGGGCGCATGATGCGCCGAGGCATTTCTTGAGGTGTGTATTCCTTGGCCTTCCTGGCAAGCTCCTCTTGCCAGGGTCTTGTACTAAAGTGATAATCTTGAGCCTGGTGCGGCCTTCCCGGCAAGCTCCTCTTGCCGGGGCCTTGATCTTCTGACTTGTATACTTTGTTCTTGAATGGCTTTATAAAGACCAGAAAGGTTTCCAGCGAGCACGTGGTAAACCCTGCCGCGGGAAGCTGCTACTGCCCGTGCACAAGTTGGGGTACTAAGGTACCCCTATCTTAGTACACCGACAGACCCTTTCAAGATTCTTGGCAAGAGAGGCGATCTAGCCTACCAACTTGAGCTTCCCTCCAACTTTGCAAATGTGCACGATGTGTTTCACGTGTCACAACTCCGCAAGTGCTTCAAGACGCCTGAACGCATTATTCCTTTTGAAGAGATTGATCTTCAGCAAGACTTGTCTTATCATGAGCACCCTGTTGCTATCCTTGAAGAAACTAAGCGCAAGACCCGCAACAAGTCCATCAAATTGTTGAGAGTAAAGTGGTCACACCATACCGACTGAGAAGCTACATGGGAACGAGAAGATCATCTCCGTTCCGAGTACCCCGCTTTCTTTCAATCCTAGATCTCGGGACGAGATCTTTTCGTAGTGGAGGAGAGTTTGTAACACCCCAAATGTAATACCTTCCTTATGGCAATATAAACTTTTACCTTTTGGTCCTTGTCATTCCTTGGGGGGTTCTTTTCAGTCATGCCTTGCCTTTGCATTGTCATATTTTTTTTCTTTTTGCATTCATGCTTTACTTCATCATCATCATTGCATCATGATCATCATGGCATTTCACTTGTCTTTGTGTTTTACTCTTTCCTAGTATGTTAAGTGAGTTCCTCTTGATCTTGTTGTGGTGGTGGTGGTTGCAAGCATGCCCATTCTTAAACCCCCTTTCAACTTGCACCACTTCCTCTCCTTTCTTTTTCCATTCTTTAAATTTTGCAAGTGGCTTAACCTCTTCTTTTTAAATGTCCATCTCCTCACAACTTCTTTGGTACCTTGTTCTAAGCCTCTGTGCAAAACCTTACCTTATTTTGAAATGATTTGGTCAGGTTCAAAAATGAAAGAAGTTTGACCCATATTCAAACTTGTTTTATTTTTCTACCTCTAAAAATGCCCAAGTCATTTATATAAAATAGGGCATAATTCTAGGAGCTAGGGAATATTTTATTTTCCTCCTAACTCCTTTTCTTTTGACCTCGGTTTTTCCCTCTTGTTTTCTGCCTGAAGAAAATGGAAAAGGAAGAGAAACCAGCAGCAACAGTGCAGGGCATCGTCCTAGCCGTGCCCAGCAGCGCCCCTTGGGCCTCCTCCTCCCTATTCGGCCCAGGTGCAGCCTCTCCCCTCCTCCATGGTAACTTTCACGCTGGACACCCAGGCGGGGCCCATCCACCAGCGACTCACTCCTCTCCTTTTTCTTCCTCCTCTCGCCAGCTCCCCCTCATAGTAAAACTGAAGGGTAGCACACATGGCCACCGTGGCTTACCACGGCACCCGCACCTCCTTCCTATAAAGCCAGCAACCTCGCCCTAGGTTTTCCTCTTCTCCCTCTCGTTTTCCTCCGCCGCAACAAGCCAGGAAGGCAGCTCCTCCCGCTCCATGTCCTCCCTGTAGCCACCCTGGCCGGCCCAAGCAAGAGCTCATCAGCGGGGTAGGAGCATCGCCGGCCTCCCCTCCGTCGACCTCGAGCACGGCAGCGCCTTCCCAAGCTCGTTCTGACGCCAATCCGAGCTCGAGGACGCCTTCCCCGACGTCCTCTTCGTCCTCTACTTCGTCTTCTTCGCGGACAGCAAGTCCACCGGAGTTCCTCGCCTCCTCTCCGTCGTAATTCTACACCCCGGGCCGCATCCTCTTGTCACAGGTATACTAGGTGTACCCAACTCCAACCCCACTCTTTTCCACCGCGATTCGATCACCGGAGACGTCGCTAGATCCATGCCATCTTCGTGTTCTCAGTGCTCCGGCGAGTTCTGATTTTTTGTGTGTGTAGTGGCAGTAGTCGTCGTGGTTCCGCGCGCTTCGCCCCCGCTCTGGATCCCCTCTCGTACACACCGCCAGCGCCCGAGCACAAGCTCGTGGAGCTTCTACTCTTGCCTCCGTTCTACCGCACATACGCGTCAGCACGCGCGCGCCTCACGCTCCCTGCAGCCTCGCGCGGTTCCCGCTTCGCTTGCGTCCCTGCGCCTCGCCATGGCCCGAGCCGAGCGCGAGCTCGTGCTCGAGTCTCCGCATGCGCGCGTACCATAGCTGCAACCTCACCTGAGTCCCGCACCCTCGCCGGTGCTGCTCTGCTCCGGTGCTCGCCGATGATGCCGCCGGCGCCGTCGTTGTCGTCTTCACTGTTACACAGGAGCAGAGAACCGACCCGCCTCTGTACTCAACATTAAGACAAGAGCCCCATCCTAACAAGTATCCTGTCCTAGCTCAACTGGTCCGCGCTTCTCTCTGTACCCCAACAGGCCAGTGTTCGAATCCCCGCCAGGCTAGTTGTTTCGGCCCCTTTTTTGATGTTTTCTGTCTCACTGATAGAGGGGCCCCACATGGCAGCCTCTCAGCTCACTCACACCCACTTCCACACCCACGCAGGCGCCACATCAGCCCCTGGACCCACTAGTCAGTGGCTAGGGCTAGTCCAGGCTGGGTCTGCTTAGCCTCTTTTCTTTCTGTTTTTGTTTTATTTTCAGTTTTTGCATTTTCTTTTGCATAATTCATATCTTTTAATATATGCATCTGTTCAAAATACTTCATATATGAAAACTGCCTAGTTTTTAGTGTAGAATATTTATATGTAGTTTGTTGCCATGTTAATAACATTTAAATTGCTGTTTGAATTATTTTGAGTTTGAAATATGCTCAAACTTGTTAAATTCATAACTAATTAACCATAGCTCCAAATTTGACAAACTTTATATGTATTTGGGGGTGAAAAAATGTGTAGATTAAGATGGTGCTGTTACTTTGCATGTTTAACAATTCTAAGATATGGTTGCATCAGATCTGTCCGATATGTGTTCTTATGTTCATGGGAGTTTCCAGAGATTGTTGTTTGTTCTTTCTGGCCCATTTAAAATGCTAGCATGATATTGTTGGTCCTAGTTGCACCCCTTGCCTTGTTAAGCAACTTATAAAACTTGTTGGGTGCTTGAATAATTCAACTACATAACCACTTGTGTCTATGGTTGTTCTTGTTTCCTTTTGCTTGATGTGTCCCCTACATGGTTGTGATCTTGTTTTTGTCATGTCACTTGTGCACTCATCTTGTTCCTAGGAGTTGCATCACATCCTGCCCATATTCATATGCATCTTATCTTGCATAATGTGTTTGAGCATTGCATGATGATTGATTGTTGTTCCGGTGTTGTATTGTTGTGTTGGTTATAGCCCGACGATGATTCGGAGTTCGAGGTTCCTATCGAGACTGAGTTTGAGGAGCAAGGTTACGATCCCTCCGTGGACTTAACAGGCAAGATGACCATTCCCCGATATCACCTCTATCTTTGCCTATGCTAGTTGTCTCGCTCTTTAGATATGCCTCGATGCCTATTCCTGTTTGTCAGCCTCCTATTGTTGCCATGAAACACTCTAACCGCCTACCTAGCAAACCGTTGATTGGCTAAGTATGCTTTTGCTCAGACCCTCTTATAGCATTGTTAGTTGCAGGTGAAGTTTGAAGATTGCTCCATGTTTGGATGTGTTTTTATTGGGATAACACAATATATCTCTTAAGTAAACTAATGCACCTATATATTGGCAATGTGTGGAAGGCTTGGCCTTCTGCTTGGTGTTTTGTTCCACTCATGACACCTTAGGACCCAATAAACCGGTGTTATGTTCCTTGATTTTGCGTTCCTAACACGGTTGGGGTTTATGGGCCCCCCTTGATAATTCACACTCCTTAAAGCTTTTCCAGCAAGGCCCAACTTTGGTTTTACATTTGCCTAATAACTGAAACTTGCATAGGGCGTTGCAAACCCGAGTTCTTAATTAACAACCCGGGCCAGTGCTCCTCATGAGTGTTGGTACAAACTGGGAGTTATGCGGGGCCACCTTGGGGAAACCCGAGGGCTGGTATTACCTGTAGGATCACCCATCTGGTCGTGGCCTGAGATGAGATATGCGCGGCTACTATCAGGGTGTCGGCACGCCGGGAGGTCTTGCTGGATTATTTTTACCTTTGTCGAAATATCTTGATCACGGGATTACGAGAATACTCGGGTCTTCCCACTTTGGAGTTGCGACTCCACAGATCGTGAGCTTGTGATGGGCTAAGTTGGGACACCCCTGCAGGGTTTGATCTTTTGAAAGTCGTGCCCGCGGTTATGTGGCAGATGGGAATTTGTTAATATCCGGTTGTAGATTACTTGACATCATATCCATAAGAATACACTACCTGTGTGAGTAACCGTGATGGTCTCTTTCCGAAGGGCTTCGGGAAGTGAACACGGTGGAGTTATGTTTGACCGTGAGTAGCTAGGATCACTTCTTGATCAACTTGGCGATCGTTGGCACACATGTTCTCTTCTCGCTCTGACTCGTAAGCTAGTTGCTTAGTGCTTGCTGCAGACACTTTAATACCTGTTCCACACCTAAGGCTTTCGTAGTTTTGATACCCGGGAACGGGATTGCTGAGTCCTTGTGGCTCACAGTTTCAACACACAACAGATGCAGGTACAGCTAAGAACAATGCAGGAGATGGTTCGGAACTTCAGTGGGAGTTCGATGAAGAGCGTGGTCGTTACTACATTTCGTATCCCGACGATCAGTAGTGGTTCTTACTAGGAGGATCCGGGGCTTGTGTTTATGGTATCTTTCTCGTTTGGATTTTGTCCGTAGTCGGACCCTGTGTTATTTGGATGATTGTATGTTATTGTAATCATTGTGTGACGTGGCAAGTGTAAGCCAACTATCTTTTACTTTTTCATCCCTGAACTTTTACATGAGATGTGCAAAGATACCATACTTGAGATCATTCCAGAATGCGCTTATGTCTTTAAGTCGTGCCTCGACACGTAGGAGACATAGTCGCATCCTGGGCATTACATACAAAATCTGTTTGCTCTTGTTGTTGCAAATATGTAGAGCCAACATTCAAGTTTTCAACAAAGATTATGAACTAACCACATTCACAATAACTTTCAGGTCTCACGTTTACTCATATCAATGGCATAATCAACTAGCGAGCAATAATAATAAACCTCAGATGACAACACTTTCTCAAAACAATCATAATATGATATAACAAGATGGTATCTTGCTAGCCCTTTCTGAGATCGCAAAACATAAATGCAGAGCACCTCTGAAGATCAATGACTGACTAGACATTGTAATTCATGGTAGAAGAGATCCAGTCATAGCCATACTCAATGTAAATTAATAGCAATGCATGCAAATGACAACTGTGCTCTCCAACTGGTGCTTTTTAATAAGAGGATGATGACTCAACATAAAAGTAAATAGATAGGCCCTTCACAGAGGGAAGCAGGGATTTGCACAGGTGCCAGAGCTCGAGTTTTGAGATAGAGATAAATAATATTTTCAGCGGTATACTTTCATCGTCAACATAACAACCAAGAGATCTCGATATCTTCCATGCTACACACATTATAGGCGGTTCCCAAACAGAATGGTAAAATTTATACTCCCCCACCACCAACAAGCACACTCCACGGCTGGCCCGAAACAATGGGCACCGTCCATACCAACAACAGCCCTGGGGGAGTTTTGTTTAATTATTTTGATTTGATTTGAGCATGGGACTGGGCATCCCGGTTACCGGCCATTTTCTTGTGAATGATGAGCGGAGTCCACTCATCGTGAGAATAACCCACCTAGCATGGAAGATATAGACAACCCTAGTTGATACATGAGCTGCTCGAGCATACAAATCAGAATTTCATTTGAAGGTTTAGAGTTTGGCACATACAAATTTACTTGGAACGGTAGATAAATACCACATATAGGAAGGTTTGGTGGACTCATATGGAATAACTTTGGGGTTTATGGAAGTGGATGCACAAGCAGTATTCCCGCTTAGTACAAGTGAATGCTATAAAGAGACTGGGAAGTGACCTGCTAGAGAGCGACAACAGTCATGAACATGCATTAAGATTAATTAACAATGAGTGCAAGCATGAGTAGGATATAAATCACCATGAACATAAATATCGTGGATGCTATGTTGATTTTGTTTCAACTACATGCGTGCACATGTGCCAAGTCAAACCACTTCAATCACTCAAAGGAGGATACCACCCTATCATACCACATCACAACCATTTTAATAGCATGTTGGCACGCAAGATAAACCATTATAAACTCCTAGCTGATTAAGCATGGCATGAGCAACTATGATCTCTAATTGTCATTGCAAGCATCTTTCATTCATAATAGGTTGAATCAGGAACGATGAACTAATCATATTTACAAAAACAAGATAGGTTGAGTTCATACCAGCTTCTCTCATCTCAGTGAGTTCATCATATATCATCATTATTCACTCGCACGACGACCGAACGGTGTGGATAATAATAATAGTGCACGTGCATTGGAATAAGCTGGAATCTACAAGCATTTAATACAAGGGAGAAGACAAGGTAATATGGCTCTTTGTTGAATCAACAATAATGAATATGAGAGCCACTAAGCATTTTCATCATGGTCTTCTCCTCTCGACCCCCAAAGAAAAGAAAAGAAACTAAAACTATTTACACGGGAAAGCTCCCAACAAGCAAAAGAAGAACGAGAAATCTTTTTGGGCTTTCTTTTAATTACTACTACAACAAGCATGGAAAGTAAACTAGCTAAAAGCTACAACTAATATTTTTTTGTTTTTCTTAAGGTTTTTCTAGCACGCAAGAAAAAGAATTAGAAAAGAGAATAAACTAGCATGGATAGTACAAAGAAAAAGTATGAGCACCGACTACTGGAATGAGTGTGTGAACATGAATGTAATGTTGGTGAGAAATACGTACTCCCCCAAGCTTAGGCTTTTGGCCTAAGTTGGTCTATGGCCACAGATCAAAGCTACTCTCTCCGGTGCATGGAGGAGTGTCCTCTGGGTGCCACTGGTTGGCAATCTCCTCCGAATCCCACTGGTAAACTGACTGCCGATAGGGGTCAAGTGATGGCTCCGGCTCAGGCTCTGAAACTTGTGCCAGGCTCCAGTATGCATAAACGACATCTGGCAAGACGAGATACATGCCTGAAAGTATATAAAACAAAGAGGGTGCAGGCAAGGTAATAATCTCACAGTACTTTTTATCAAATATCAATTTATACTTAAGCAACTTCTTCTTATCTTTAACAATAAAATCATGCGCTATCATACTCTTATAATTTAGAAAAGCAGGGGCCAACAACTTCTCCTCATTCTCATGATGCCTAATAGGTATCCTAAAGTGTTCAGCAAGGCATGAGACGAAGATGCCTCCGAAGATAGGGCCCTTTGTACGGTTCAGACTTAATTGTTTAGCAACAACAACGCCTAAGCTAAAAGTGGTATCTCGAAACAAAGTGATTGTAATGCCCAGGATGGAGTTATACCTCCTACGTGTCGAGGCACGACTTAAAGGCATAAGTCCATCCTAGAATGATCTCAAGTTTGGTATCTTTGCACAACTCATGTAAAAGAGGGATTAAAATGCAAAAGGAGATAGTTGGCTTACACTCGCCACTTCACACAATACAATAAATAAACAAATCATCATACAAAACATCACAACCCGACTACGGGTGAAGAACCAAAAGAAAGATACCAAAACAACATAAAGCCATAGGTCAGGATCGAATCCTAGTAGAAACCACTACTGATCGTCGAAACGTCACAAGCAAGCGGCCACAAACTTCATCGAGCTCCTGGTGAAGAACTTGAACCAGCTTCTGCTTCAAACTCGGCTGAACCTGCAACTGGTGTTGTAGTATCTGTGAGCCACGAGGACTCAGCAATCCCATAACCATGGGTAACAAGACTAGCAAAGCTTGTGGGTAGGAAGAGGTAAAGTGGTGAGGCTGCAGCAGCGACTAAGCATAATATGGTGGCTAACTTACGAGTACCAGAATAAGATGAGAAGCTACGCAAACGGTCGCAAAAGAGGTGATCGCTAAAGATCCTAACTACATACGGTCAAGCATAACCCCACCGTGTTCTCTTCTCAAAGTGAAAAGAGACAGTCACGGTTACTCACACAGTTGTGTGTTTTACTTCGGATCATCTGTCAAGTTTTCTACAACCGGACATTAACAAATTCCAATCTGCCACATAACCGCGGGCACGGCTTTCGAAAGTTCAAACCCTGCAGGGGTGTTCCAACTTAGCCCATCACAAGCTCTCACGATTAGCTGAAGTGATAAATATAATATCATCACTCCTTATCTTAGGGAAAACCGATCAGGCTCGGCATCCCGGTAGCACAAGTCATTTCGACAATGGTAAAACAAGTCCAGCAAGACCTCCCGGCGTGTCGACACCCTGATAGTAGCCGCGTGTATCTAAGTCTCAGGACACGACCGGATGGGTGATCCTACAGGTTATACCAGATACCTCGGGTTTCCCCAAGGCGGCCTCGCAGTCTCCCCGTTTGGGACCAACACCATCGGCACTGGCCCCCCCTGCTATGTAGAATTAAGAATCCTCGGGGACGCGACCCCCTATGCAAATTTAATTATTTAATTAAGTTGTTATTATGGGCATATTAAAACCAATGTTGGGCCTTGCTGGAGGAGTTTTATTCAAAGTCGAACTGTCAAGGGGTCCCCATTACACCCATCGTGTTAGGAACGCAAAATCAAGGAACATAATGCCGGTTTATCGGCGCCTAAGGTGGCATGAGTGGAACAAAACACTGAGCAAAAGGCCAAGCCTTCCACCCATGCCCAATATATAAGGTGTGTTAATAATTATTATAGATATTGTGATATATCCAACAACAAGTTCCCTCCTGGAACGGACTTCATCTTCACCTGCAACTAACAACGCTATAAGAGGAACTGAGCAAGCGAGGCTGAGCAAGCGGGTAACATAGCCAAACAGTGGTTTTGCTAGGAAGGTTTCAAAATTAGAGGTTTCATGGCAACAAGGAGAGGCTGACATAAAGATGGGTAGCGCGACATGTAACGATAGCATCGAGACAACTAAGCATGGCAATGGTAGTAAAGGTATCCAAGGTTATGGTCATCTTGCCTGGGATTCCACAAAGGAGAAGAACGGATCCAAGAAGAAGACGGAGCAACAGTCGAGCGGATCCTCACAACTCCGGAACGAAACCGAAGCTAACAAGAGAAGCAACCGGAAAGAAAACAAACAACGCGGTAAACACACAAGCATCAACATGGCATACGATGCGCAAACAAGTATGATGCATGTCCGGTTTAAATATGCATGGCATGGCAAAGTGCACAAACAAATACTACAAGTTTAAGTGGAGATCAATATGCAACGAGTTGCATATTGACGAAACACCACATTTAATTATTTAGTTGACTCTCGTTATTTACAAAACAAGGTTAAATGTTTTAGCATGGCAAGAGGTGAAGCATAAATAAACCTACACTATTAAGACATTTTAAATGAGGCCGGAAGAAACAACAACATATCCGGAAAATCCCCATGAGCATGTTTAAATAATTATAAGCAAACAGCAATTCACACATATATAATGTTGTTAACATGATGCGGATGACATGATCAAGTTTATGCAAGTTTTATTAAAAGATTGACTTAAAAGAGATATGAAGCATTTGTCACCGTGGTGGAAAGAAAGGGTGCCACGGCAACGATCCGAAAATGATGCAACGCATCATATCGGTTCCGGTATCTCGTTAAGAGACTGGTGCAAAAGGTGACGAAGCGAGTCAAACGAGATGATGGGGTGATCCCGTAACCGGGTTCCCACGAGTCGGTGACGAGGCAACTGAGGAACATGACAAGGTCGGAACGGCACGAAGCACACACGGGAAACATTTCATACAACACAAGCAAGCATCTCATGGGTCATCCACGGGGTTATACCTTCGAAGCGTGCGTTTCGGGGCGGTTCGAGACATAGAGGAAGAAGTCGTTCTCGGGGTGTAGTGGAAGTAGTTGTTCTCGTTCATCGGAGAGGAAGTAGTGGTTCACGTCACCATGTCGTGGTACTTGGCGAATTCCTCGTTTCCGGGCGACGGTAGTGGTACACGCGACGGTAGTCGTTCGGGTCGTCGTGGTACTCGTCGGTCATGTAGAGGTACTTGGCGTTCGACGGCGTCGTGGGAAGTAGTGGAACTTGGTCGTTTCCCGGGCGTCGGTAGTTGTTCGGGCGTCGATCTCGTACACGGTTCGTAGACGTTCGGGCCGTAGGTGTACTTGCCAAAATCGGTTCTCGCAACGAGTTCGTAGAGGTACTTCTCCGAAGGGGTACTTGGTCGGGTCGCTGGTAGTCGTACACGGTTCATTGTTGTCCGGTGCATCTGCAGATGTACTTGGCGTGTCCCTGGAACATCTTGGGGGTTGTCTCGGCCACGGTCGTCAAATGGAGTCGGAAGCTGTTGGTCTCCTGTAGGCAAAACAAGGCAAGCAAAACAAGGGCATCGACTCGCAGGAGGTGTCCAAGGCTGGAGCAAGCCGCTGCGGTCTTCACAACAAGAGAAAAAAAACAGCAAGGTGGGGCGTTGAAGCGATGTGGCGAGGCAGAGGCCTCGGCCTTGCTGGAGAAGGGAGACCACCGAGGGAATGGAGGCGGGCGACCTGGGCGCGCAGAGGGGCGCTGCAAGTCGAACAGAGGAGGACGTGGTCGCGGCTCCTGGCGCTGGGAGGGAGGCCACGGGCGCCATGGACGAGGGGGGCGGGAGCGGCCTGGCCGGCGGGTCGGCTTGCCTGGCCGGCGCTGGAGAAGACGCGGAGAACGGAGGGAGCGGCTCCGGCCGCTGGAGTTGGCGCGAGGAGCGGGCCGGAGGAGCTCGCTCGGGCCAGAGCGCGGCGGGCGCTGGGGGCTCCTTGCCTCGCGAAGGAAAGAGGCCCGGGCTGCGGGGCCTCCTGGCGATGGGGAAGAGGCCGCAGGGCCTGGGGCTCCTGTTTCGGTCGAGAGAGAGAGGGGAGATCGAGGGAAAAGGAGAGAGTGGCGGCGCTGCGGGAGGAAAAGAGAGGAGAGAGGCTGGAGGGGTGAGACGGGCTAGGGTTCGGTGGAGGAGGGAGTTTGGGCCGAAGTGGCCTTGGGCCTAGAGGAGGGAGGAGGAGAGGCCTGGATGCACTTTCTTTAAGCTGATTTGGCAGAAAAAAATAAAAGATGGAAGAAAAGAAAGAAGAAGGAGGAGGACAAGAATTAGCACACGAGGTCAAAATCCCCGGGCTCACAAAATGTCAGGATTAAAATAAAATAGAAGGAGGGTTTTTGGAGGAACCTCGAGCAACGAGAAAAGAATTATAGCAAGGTTTTGGAGGTGAAACTTGAAGTGAAATAAACATGGGGAATTATGCAAGTGTGTTATGGTGATTCCGAAGCAATGGAATAATTAATATATAGCTCCCTAAATATTAGGAGGCTTTTATATGTTATAAAGAGAAGTCATCTTCCCTCGATTTAAATGGACCGAAGGTCCACACGATTTATTAGGTTGAGATGCAAAAGATTAAATAAGACATGATGGCATGATGACATGATGCAATGCAAAAATAAATAACACAAGCTCGAAAGAAACACACGGGAGACCCCGGAACATCTGGAATCTTCGGGCATCTTCTGGAATCTTCTGGGACGTCAGTCTCGGGCGTCACAACTCTCCCACACTAACAGAGGATCTCGACCCGAGATCCTAGAGATATCACCGGGTAAAAACGGAAAAGGAAGAGGTAAAACAAAGTTGCTTCTTTGACAGACGAGTGAAACCAAAGAACCTTGAGAGGTTGAACAAACTTGAAAGAAAGAATGCAACGGAGATGAACGAAGATGAAAACACTCCGTTAGAAAAGAGGAACAAGGAACATAACCAGAACCTTGTAGGTTGAAGACATGAAACAAGAGCTTAATAACGAAAAGAATATGAAACCGCAATGGTATAGCCAAGGAATAAGAATGACAGAATTTGGACAACACTCTGTCTGAAAATGGAAGGAATTAACAAGAATTGAGGAGACGGAATGATACTTGATGAAAACAACAACACATATTGCCTCCGAAACAATTAAAAGAAAGGCACAAGGTTAAGAAAGATTTCAGACAGCACTCCGGTTGAAAAGAGAGTTAAAACTTGGTAAGATGAGGGAACTTGAATGAAGAATACAACACTCCGGTTAAATGATAAAAGAGAAAGAACATGATCTCGATAAAACGAGATGATGGTTAAAGAGAGCAATATCACAAGGCCTTCGGAATGATAGAATAGCATATAGATCAACGAAAGAAAAGAATGGAGAAGAAAAAACAACTTCTCCGACAAATGAATTGAAAGAGCATCCTTACGAAGAAGGGTTGAATAGAGTTGTTGGAATTTCAACAACGAAACGAATAAGCTTGATGTGGGCTTATGGAAAACATCTCAAAGTTATGAGGTGACAACCAGCCACTGACGAAAACATTTGATTGGATTAAAAACAACAAGGAGACGATAAACTTATTCACCGGAATGTTAAATGAAGAACTTGGGACATTAATAAGCACCATAATTAGCAACAATCCTTAGGGAAAGCTTTTAGGTGAAATGCAACCCAAGATAACTCCAAAGAATAAATTGAAAGGTTGAAAAGATCTCCTGAACAAGGAAAATGATGGTTTTAAATAACTCATTCTTGATAACTTGTGAATCATGAAACATGAAGGAAAATTATCAAGAATGACATAACACCACCTCAAGATAAGGGAGAAGAATTGCACTTGGAAAGCATGAAGAAGAATGCTTGAGCTCCAAGAAAAATCTTGATGAAGACTTCGAGGATGAATTAAAACATGATGAACCACCATGAAAACTCCGGTAATGAAAGCATGAGAAGTGAAAGATGACAAGAATAAGATTCAAGGCCTGCGATGAATTAGATGGAGCTTTGAAATGATATAATTGAAATACTTGGAGCTCCGGAAACAAGATGAACAACTTAGAACCAAGGATATGATATGATGAACAAGCTCCAGACAAAAGAATTAAATCACCTGAAGGAACAAGAATAAGAGTTATGTTATGCATCTCCTTCACCAATTTAAATTGATGACAACCACAGGATTTGGCATACTACTTATTCTCGTTGGAAAGAATTAAAGAGAGATCTAGCACAAGCTCGGATAATTATTCAACGAACCACCGGTAGGATTATGAAAGAACGAGTGAATTAAAACGATAACAGGGAAGAGTAAACTTGAGTTAACCACCGTAAGAATAGGGAGACGAACGAAGAGGCATCAATGAAGAATATTTGGAGGATGAAGTTGAAAACTGAGAACGAAGAAATATTCTGAATGATGGCCTTCGGAGGATCACAATGGAAAGGATTCATGAAATGCTTCGGATGGGATGAAAGAATTCCTCACGAACGGAACAATAATGAGGATGGCATGAAGGTAGAACCACACTTCTTCAAAAGCACGGGCTAAGATTTAAGAGAAACACTTCTCCGGTCTCCAATGCTGAGAATGAAGACGAGAAATGCCATGAAGAATTGTTGAGCACTCCGGATTGAAGAATTAAAAGGTTGAACCAATGATGAAAAAGAATTTGAAAACGATCTTGGAGAAGGCATGTGACTGATGGGATTCATACTTACGTCACACTTTGAAAAGAATTGAGTATAACTCCAGAAAATAGAAGAGTCAGGTAAGATCCTGGAAAAAGACCTGTGGGTTAGGGCCCACTCAAAGAAAATCACCGTTGGAAAAAGATTGCTTAAGAGATATTGCACCGGTTGAATTAAATGGCTTGAATAAGATAGCAATCTCAAAATAGCTTGAATGGATTAAGAATGGAATTATGGATCTTGAGCACTCCGGATGTGAATAGCAAGAGGAGAATGATTAATTGGTGCACCGGAATAAGAAACATTGTGAAATGAGGAAAAGGATAAGATCAATACTGAAATCTTGAATTACATCCACCGGAAGAATTAGAGAACAAAAGAATGATGAACTTGAAGCTCTTGAGCATCTTCACGATAATTCACCGGATAAGAACATTGATGGAAAAGAATGAAGAAACATCACTTGAATAAAAAATGGATACTTCATCTAAGAATTTCTGGCTCAATGCAGAAAAGGGTGGGAGGGTGGGGAAAACAAAGACAAATTGGGATGAGCAAAATGGACACCGGTTGAAAAGAATTAACATGAAGATCTTGATGGTCAAGAAGAATTAGCACTCCCATAGAAATATGAGAACACCGATTAGGAAGGTATGGAATCAACATTTGACATCGAAGCAACTCGAATACCAGAATCAAAACAAAAAAAACAAAGGATAGATATTGAACGAATGAATTCGGCAGGTACATCAACTAGTCGAGAAGCCAGTTGAAGAACACAAGGTAAATAAAAAGGAACAAGGATCAGATAGAACAAATACAAGATAGAAGCTTCGTCCGACATCTTCGTGCTGAAAGCTCATGGAACGTGTTACAAAAGGGTATTGTCATCCCCGGATCAGCATAGCCAAGGACCCTTTAAGATGCAACTCCCGATCAGAACAAGTCCATAAAACCACTTCACTCAATGTAGAACCCCAAACTTCATATCGAGCATCCGTTGGAAGAATGCCTAGAACTACTAGATGAACCCACCTATAGATTTCCGAAAGTTTCCAGTTATGCAATCAGGTGTTGGGGATACACGGGAAGCACCGCGCAATCAACTCTAAACCTACATCCAGGTGTATCCATCCTTCAACACATAACCAGTCTTTCTCGGAAACTGTTTACCTCGGACCTTCGAAAAGCATCCACTATAACAAGCTATGGCAATACTCTCGAACTACCTCCCCAGTACTGGGTGATGTCGGGGTTATCTTGCCACTGGCCGTATAGGAGAGATTTTCGATGTCAGCCGTCTTAAGTATTTAGTACTGCCGCGATATACTTGTTACAATGATACCCCGAAGCTCAACTCCTCAGTAACAGGAGGCATCGAGAACAATATCCTTGTCACAAGAACATCGAAACAATCCCAGAATACTCGCGGGATCCTAAAAAAATTTTGGTGCAATTTTTGAAAGTAGAAGAGAAAAGAGTAATCGTCAGGAGTCCTCACCAGAAAGAAAAGGGATGAGAAGCAAAGAAATCCTACTCTCCGATATAATATAGGACTCAAAATATTTTCAGTGTGTGCCTAGACTCAACCGTCAACGATTCGATCAATCAGTGGGGGCTTCTAGGTCGGAGAAGGCTTTGAATACCAACTTGTAATGCCCAGGATGGAGTTATACCTCCTACGTGTCGAGGCACGACTTAAAGGCATAAGTCCATCCTAGAATGATCTCAAGTTTGGTATCTTTGCACAACTCATGTAAAAGAGGGATTAAAATGCAAAAGGAGATAGTTGGCTTACACTCGCCACTTCACACAATACAATAAATAAACAAATCATCATACAAAACATCACAACCCGACTACGGGTGAAGAACCAAAAGAAAGATACCAAAACAACATAAAGCCACAGGTCAGGATCGAATCCTAGTAGAAACCACTACTGATCGTCGAAACGTCACAAGCAAGTGGCCACAAACTTCATCGAGCTCCTGGTGAAGAACTTGAACCAGCTTCTGCTTCAAACTCGGCTGAACCTGCAACTGGTGTTGTAGTATCTGTGAGCCACGAGGACTCAGCAATCCCATAACCATGGGTAACAAGACTAGCAAAGCTTGTGGGTAGGAAGAGGTAAAGTGGTGAGGCTGCAGCAGCGACTAAGCATAATATGGTGGCTAACTTACGAGTACCAGAATAAGATGAGAAGCTACGCAAACGGTCGCAAAAGAGGTGATCGCTAAAGATCCTAACTACATACGGTCAAGCATAACCCCACCGTGTTCTCTTCTCAAAGTGAAAAGAGACAGTCACGGTTACTCACACAGTTGTGTGTTTTACTTCGGATCATCTGTCAAGTTTTCTACAACCGGACATTAACAAATTCCAATCTGCCACATAACCGCGGGCACGGTTTTCGAAAGTTCAAACCCTGCAGGGGTGTTCCAACTTAGCCCATCACAAGCTCTCACGATTAGCTGAAGTGATAAATATAATATCATCACTCCTTATCTTAGGGAAAACCGATCAGGCTCGGCATCCCGGTAGCACAAGTCATTTCGACAATGGTAAAACAAGTCCAGCAAGACCTCCCGGCGTGTCGACACCCTGATAGTAGCCGCGCGTATCTAAGTCTCAGGACACGACCGGATGGGTGATCCTACAGGTTATACCAGATACCTCGGGTTTCCCCAAGGCGGCCCCGCAGTCTCCCCGTTTGGGACCAACACCATCGGCACTGGCCCCCCCTGCTATGTAGAATTAAGAATCCTCGGGGACGCGACCCCCTATGCAAATTTAATTATTTAATTAAGTTGTTATTATGGGCATATTAAAACCAATGTTGGGCCTTGCTGGAGGAGTTTTATTCAAAGTCGAACTGTCAAGGGGTCCCCATTACACCCATCGTGTTAGGAACGCAAAATCAAGGAACATAATGCCGGTTTATCGGCGCCTAAGGTGGCATGAGTGGAACAAAACACCGAGCAAAAGGCCAAGCCTTCCACCCATGCCCAATATATAAGGTGTGTTAATAATTATTATAGATATTGTGATATATCCAACAACAAGTTCCCTCCTGGAACGGACTTCATCTTCACCTGCAACTAACAACGCTATAAGAGGAACTGAGCAAGCGAGGCTGAGCAAGCGGGTAACATAGCCAAACAGTGGTTTTGCTAGGAAGGTTTCAAAATTAGAGGTTTCATGGCAACAAGGAGAGGCTGACATAAAGATGGGTAGCGCGACATGTAACGATAGCATCGAGACAACTAAGCATGGCAATGGTAGTAAAGGTATCCAAGGTTATGATCATCTTGCCTGGGATTCCACAAAGGAGAAGAACGGATCCAAGAAGAAGACGGAGCAACAGTCGAGCGGATCCTCACAACTCCGGAACGAAACCGAAGCTAACAAGAGAGGCAACCGGAAAGAAAACAAACAACGCGGTAAACACACAAGCATCAACATGGCATACGATGCGCAAACAAGTATGATGCATGTCCGGTTTAAATATGCATGGCATGGCAAAGTGCACAAACAAATACTACAAGTTTAAGTGGAGATCAATATGCAACGAGTTGCATATTGACGAAACACCACATTTAATTATTTAGTTGACTCTCGTTATTTACAAAACAAGGTTAAATGTTTTAGCATGGCAAGAGGTGAAGCATAAATAAACCTACACTATTAAGACATTTTAAATGAGGCCGGAAGAAACAACAACATATCCGGAAAATCCCCATGAGCATGTTTAAATAATTATAAGCAAACAACAATTCACACATATATAATGTTGTTAACATGATGCGGATGACATGATCAAGTTTATGCAAGTTTTATTAAAAGATTGACTTAAAAGAGATATGAAGCATTTGTCACCGTGGTGGAAAGAAAGGGTGCCACGACAACGATCCGAAAATGATGCAACGCATCATATCGGTTCCGGTATCTCGTTAAGAGACCGGTGCAAAAGGTGACGAAGCGAGTCAAACGAGATGATGGGGTGATCCCGTAACCGGGTTCCCACGAGTCGGTGACGAGGCAACCGAGGAACATGACAAGGTCGGAACGGCACGAAGCACACACGGGAAACATTTCATACAACACAAGCAAGCATCTCACGGGTCATCCACGGGGTTATACCTTCGAAGCGTGCGTTTCGGGGCGGTTCGATACGTAGAGGAAGAAGTCGTTCTCGGGGTGTAGTGGAAGTAGTTGTTCTCGTTCATCGGAGAGGAAGTAGTGGTTCACGTCACCATGTCGTGGTACTTGGCGAATTCCTCGTTTCCGGGCGACGGTAGTGGTACACGCGACGGTAGTCGTTCGGGTCGTCGTGGTACTCGTCGGTCATGTAGAGGTACTTGGCGTTCGACGGCGTCGTGGGAAGTAGTGGAACTTGGTCGTTTCCCGGGCGTCGGTAGTTGTTCGGGCGTCGATCTCGTACACGGTTCGTAGACGTTCGGGCCGTAGGTGTACTTGCCAAAATCGGTTCTCGCAACGAGTTCGTAGAGGTACTTCTCCGAAGGGGTACTTGGTCGGGTCGCCGGTAGTCGTACACGGTTCATTGTTGTCCGGTGCATCTGCAGATGTACTTGGCGTGTCCCTGGAACATCTTGGGGGTTGTCTCGGCCACGGTCGTCAAATGGAGTCGGAAGCTGTTGGTCTCCTGTAGGCAAAACAAGGCAAGCAAAACAAGGGCATCGACTCGCAGGAGGTGTCCAAGGCTGGAGCAAGCCGCTGCGGTCTTCACAACAAGAGAAAAAAAAACAGCAAGGTGGGGCGTTGAAGCGATGTGGCGAGGCAGAGGCCTCGGCCTTGCTGGAGAAGGGAGACCACCGAGGGAATGGAGGCGGGCGACCTGGGCGCGCAGAGGGGCGCTGCAAGTCGAACAGAGGAGGACGTGGTCGCGGCTCCTGGCGCTGGGAGGGAGGCCACGGGCGCCATGGACGAGGGGGGCGGGAGCGGCCTGGCCGGCGGGTCGGCTTGCCTAGCCGGCGCTGGAGAAGACGCGGAGAACGGAGGGAGCGGCTCCGGCCGCTGGAGTTGGCGCGAGGAGCGGGCCGGAGGAGCTCGCTCGGGCCAGAGCGCGGCGGGCGCTGGGGGCTCCTTGCCTCGCGAAGGAAAGAGGCCCGGGCTGCGGGGCCTCCTGGCGATGGGGAAGAGGCCGCAGGGCCTGGGGCTCCTGTTTCGGTCGAGAGAGAGAGGGGAGATCGAGGGAAAAGGAGAGAGTGGCGGCGCTGCGGGAGGAAAAGAGAGGAGAGAGGCTGGAGGGGTGAGACGGGCTAGGGTTCGGTGGAGGAGGGAGTTTGGGCCGAAGTGGCCTTGGGCCTAGAGGAGGGAGGAGGAGAGGCCTGGATGCACTTTCTTTAAGCTGATTTGGCAGAAAAAAATAAAAGAGGGAAGAAAAGAAAGAAGAAGGAGGAGGACAAGAATTAGCACACGAGGTCAAAATCCCCGGGCTCACAAAATGTCAGGATTAAAATAAAATAGAAGGAGGGTTTTTGGAGGGACCTCGAGCAACGAGAAAAGAATTATAGCAAGGTTTTGGAGGTGAAACTTGAAGTGAAATAAACATGGGGAATTATGCAAGTGTGTTATGGTGATTCCGAAGCAATGGAATAATTAATATATAGCTCCCTAAATATTAGGAGGATTTTATATGTTATAAAGAGAAGTCATCTTCCCTCGATTTAAATGGACCGAAGGTCCACACGATTTATTAGGTTGAGATGCAAAAGATTAAATAAGACATGATGGCATGATGACATGATGCAATGCAAAAATAAATAACACAAGCTCGAAAGAAACACACGGGAGACCCCGGAACATCTGGAATCTTCGGGCATCTTCTGGAATCTTCTGGGACGTCAGTCTCGGGCGTCACAGTGATGTCTACAACACAACCTTCTTCTTGTAGACGTTGTTGGGCCTCCAAGTGCAGAGGTTTGTAGGACAGTAGCAAATTTCCCTCAAGTGGATGACCTAAGGTTTATCAATCCGTGGGAGGCGTAGGATGAAGATGGTCTCTCTCAAACAACCCTGCAACCAAATAACAAAGAGTCTCTTGTGTCCCCAACACACCCAATACAATGGTAAATTGTATAGGTGCACTACTTCGGCGAAGAGATGGTGATACAAGTGCAATATGGATGGTAGATATAGGTTTTTGTAAACTGAAAATATAAAAACAACAAGGTAGCAAGTGGTAAACGTGAGCATAAACGGTGTTGCAATGATAGTAGACAAGGCCTAGGGTTCATACTTTCACTAGTGCAAGTTCTCTCAACAAGGATAACATAATTGGATCATATTACTAGCCCTCAACATGCAACAAAGAGTCACTCCAAAGTCACTAATAGTGGAGAACAAACGAAGAGATTATGGTAGGGTATGAAACCACCTCAAAGTTATTATTTCTGATCGATCTATTCAAGAGTCCGTAGTAACGTTCAATCTATCATAGAGTTCGTACTAGAATAACACCTTAAGACACAAATCAACCAAAACCCTAATGTCACCTAGATACTCCATTGTCACCTCAAGTATCCGTGGGCATGATTATACGATATGCATCACACAATCTCACAAACATCTATTCAACCAACACATAGAACTTCAAAGAGTGCCCCAAAGTTTCTACCGGAAAGTCAAGACGAAAACGTGTGCCAACCCCTATGCATAGGTTCCCAAGGTCACGGAACCCGCAAGTTGATCACCAAAACATACATCAAGTAGATCACATGATATCCCATTGTCACCACAGATAAGCACGTGCAAGACATACATCAAGTGTTCGTAAATCCTTAAAGACTCAATCCGATAAGATAACTTCAAAGGGAAAACTCAATCCATTACAAGAGAGTAGAGGGGGAGAAGCATCATAAGATCCAACTAGAATAGCAAAGCTCGCGATACATCAAGATCGTGCCATCTCAAAAACACGAGAGAGAGAGAGAGATCAAACACATAGCTACTGATACAAACCCTCAGCCCCAAGGGTGGACTACTCCCTCCTCGTCATGGAGAGCGCCGGGATGATGTAGATGGCCACCAGAGAGGGATTCCGCCCCTCCGACAGGGTGCCAAAATGGGTGTAGATTGGTTTTCGATGGCTACAAAGGCTTTCGGCGGCGGAACTCCCGACCTAGGTTAATTTATGAAGGTTTCAGTATTTATAGGAATTTATGGCGTAGGTCCTACGTCAGGGGGGCTTCTGGGCTGTCCACGAGATAGGAGGGCGCCACCACCTTCCCAGGGCGCGCCCTCCACCCTCGTGGGCAGCCCGTGGCTCTCCTGGCCCAACTCTTTTGCTTCGGGGGCTTCTTTTGGTCCAGAAAAAATCATAAAAAATTGGCTCGTCAATTGGACTCCGTTTGATATTCCTTTTCTGTAAAACCCTAAAACAGGAGAAAAACAGACACTCGCACTGGGCTCTGTGTTAATAGTTTAGTCCCAAAAATCATATAAAAGTGTATAATAAAGCCCATAAGATATCCTAGAAGGATAATATAATAGCATGGAACAATAAAAAATTATAGATACGTTGGAGACGTATCAAGCATCCCCAAGCTTAATTCCTGCTCGTCCTCGAGTAGGTAAATGATAAAAACAGAATTTTTGATGTGGAATGCTAACCAATATAGTTTCTCAATGCAATTCTATTAATTGTGGCATGAATGTTCAGATCTGAAAGATTCAAGACAAAAGTCTATATTGACATAAGAAATAGTAATACTTGAAGCATACTAACAAAGCAATCATGTCTTCTCAAAATACTATGGCTAAAGAAAATTATCCCTACAGAATCATATAGTTTGGCTATGCTCCCTCGTTATCACACAAAATATTCATATCATGCACAACCCCGATTTCAGCCAAACACTTGTTTTCATACTCTATTCTTTCAAACCTTTCAACTTTCACGCAATACATGAGCGTGAGCCATGGACATAGCACTATGTGGAATAGAATGGTGGTTGTGGAGAAGAGAAAAAGGAGGGAGATAGTCTCACATCAACTAGGTGTATTAACGGGCTATGGAGATGCCCATCAATAGATATCAATGTGAGTGAGTAGTGATTGCCATGCAACGGATGCACTAGAGCTAAATATGAATGAAAGCTCAACAAAAGAAACTAGTGGGTGTGCATCCAACTTGCTTGCTCACGAAGACCTAGGGCATTTGAGGAAGCCCATCGTAGGAATATACAAGCCAAGTTCTATAATGAAAATTCCCACCAGTATATGAAAGTGACTAAACATGAGACTCTCTATCATGAAGATCATGGTGCTACTTTGAAGCACAAGTGTGGAAAAAGATAGTAGCAATTGTCCCTTTTTTCTTCTTTTTTTGGGCCTTTCTTTTTTTTCTTTGGCCTTTCTTTTTTTCTTTTTTTTGGAGGGGCTTTATTGATTTAGCCTTTCCTCACATGGGACAATGCTCTAATAATGATGATCAGCACACTTCCATTACAACTTGATATTACAACTCGATACTACAACAACAAAGTATGACTCTATATGAATGCCTCCGGCGGTGTACCGGTATGTGCAATGAAACAAGAGTGACATGTATGAAAAATTATGCATGGTGGCTTTGCCACAAATATGATGTCAATGTCAGGACCCCGATCCTAAGTCACACAGGTCTAGCCGGTAACACATCATATCACTTTGCGGCCTCACGCACGGTATCCCCACGGGTGCCACCTTACCTGGCCCGGGACCGTTTGCGCATTTTGGCACACGTATATGATAGTGTCGCTAGCATCCATATGACAGAGAACCCGGGCCGACATGACCAGTTATAAACCAAAAGTGGCACTAAATTACAGAGACAGGCATACATGACTCAGCAACGAACGTGTCGGTCATCAACGTATGAACCCAAGTCGTAGCAAGCTACAAGGACTTAAAGGAACAACACATGACATTTCCCCTAAGGGACAGACACAGGAACGAAGAAGGACACATGCCGGCCAGCCTAAGTGTTCCGGAGCAGTAGCGAGCTACCAAGGCTCGGTGGAAGCACTAGGAGACATTTCCCTGTAAGATAGGCTACCAAGGGTAAACAACTAGGTGTCGGATCCCACACATAGCAATACACATTACACGTACGCATAACATGCAAGTATGTGCTGTACAACATGGCATCACAACATAACTCAACAACTCATATAGATTGTCGGGGAAACTGTCCTCCCACGAGCACCTATGGGACCGGAGCCCCTTCTACGTTGCGGTAAGGGAGCGGAGGGAGCACGAAGAGCAGATCGAGGAGAGCACACGGGCAGTTTACCCAGGTTCGGGCCGCACGGACGCGTAAATGAAAGTGCAACTAATCCCCGGGTGGTTTTGGCAATTAATAACAACATATATATCATTGAACTAATAGTTACTTGAGAATCATTTCAGAGAAGTTCAGTGATATGGGTATGGAAATGACTGAAGAAGTGGACCCCTCAAAATGCTAAGGCAAGCATTGGCAAAAGCTCAAGACTCCATTTTTGGTTTAGTGATCAAAGATCACATTGAGTCCATAGGAAAAGCCAATACTATTAAAAGGGGATGAGGTTGTGTTGATGATCTGGTTGCTCAAGTACTTAGTGATATATCTCCTTCAACTATCAGCAACTTTCACTACTATACACACTCATAAGTAATCTCGAACAAACCGATTTTCCAAACTCAGTCCCACCGAGATGAACCACCTCAGCCATAAGCCAAACCCTAGAAAAATCGGTCAATCCGAGTTTGAGTTCGGTCTCACCGAAACATGGGCTGCTAAGCTTCTGTAACCGTTCGTCATCATTTCGGAATAACCGAGTTGATGATTTCGGTCTCACCGAAACTGGCAAGTTCCTATCTTTACTCAAATCGGACAAACCGAGATGGTATTTTCGGTCCCACCGAAAACCCCAACGTTCACTATATTTGAACTTTCGGTCTGACCGAGTTTCAACTTCGGTCTCACCGAGATTGCTCAATTATGTGTGTAACGGTTGGATTTTGTGTGGAGGCTATATATACCCCTCCACCCCCTCTTCATTCGTGGAGAGAGCCATAAGAAAGAACTACCACTCCTACCTTACACTTTCTGAGAAGAGAACTACCTACCCTTGTGTTGAGATCAAGTTGCTCCATTCCTACCATATGAAACTTGATTTCTAACCTTCCCAAGTTGCTTTCCACTCAATCCTTTCTTCCACCACAGCCATAT
>LR738714.1:580304484-580501519 GCA_902687465.1 Secale cereale
GACCGAAAATGCAATATCGGTGAGACCGATTTGAGCCAAGACAGAAGCTTGCCAATCTCGGTGAGACCGATAATGCAAACTCGGTTATTCCGATATGATGTCAAATGGTTACAGAAGGTTGGCAGTCCACATTTCGGTGAGACCGATCTCAAACTCGGAATGACCGATTTTTCTAGGGTTTGGAATATGGCTGAAGTGGTTCATCTCGGTGGGACTGAGTTGGAAGAATCGGTTTGTCCGAGATTACTTATGAGTGTGTATAGAAGTGAAAGGTGCTGATAGTTGAAGGAGATATATCACTAAGCACTTGAGCAACCAGATCATCAACACAACCTCATCCCCTTTTAATAGTATTGGCTTTTCCTATGGACTCAATGTGATCTTGGATCACTAAACCAAAAATGGAGTCTTGAGCTTTTGCCAATGCTTGCCTTAGCATTTGAGGGGTCCACTTCTTCAGTCATCTTGCCATTCCAATGTGATTGGATTTACTGAAACATACTTGATAAAAGCATTAGTCCAACCACAAAGTATGTTGTCATTAATTACCAAAACCACCCAGGGAGCAAATGTGCTTTCAATCTCCCCCTTTTTGGTAATTGATGGCAACACACTATAATCACACTAAACAAGACATCAAAGCTTATTGAAAGAAGGACAGAATTATCACGAAAGCTTTGACAAACATGTAGTACACAGGCTCCCCCTACAAGTGTGCAAGATTTTCATAGATTATGGTTTTGGACTACCACAAGCACACGAGAGAGATAAGCAAGATGTGCTACATGCAGCTTGGCTATATGCATCAGAGCAGATGAAAGGGAAGTGAGTGATAATGCATATGTGCATGGTGATTTCTTGCAAACAAGTATTTACAAGCAAGTCACCATCATGCACATTCTGCAAGATGCATATACTTACCTTGAGGTTCCTTGGCATTGTACCTGAAGGGATATACTTGGGAAAACAAGGTTAGATAACACAAGAGTATTCCTTCAACCAACTGCAAGAACATCAAGAGTACCAAGCCAGGGAGGACATGTATAAAGAGTGTCTCATATTGAGCATAGTCTTGAATCAGCAAACATGTCTCCGAAACTAAAAGATTTTCAATGAACACTGAGAGATTTTGCTTTCCATAAGATATCAATTGTGAAGATTCCTCTAAGTCTTCTCCCCCTAAACTAAAAGATTTCATAAGATATCAGAACAAGGGGTTTTGATGGAAAGAGCAAAAATCAAAAGAATGATGCCAAAAAGAGAATGAATCCAATGTAAAACACGACAAAGCTTTGATGTGATTCTCTCCCCCTTAAGATAAGATTGCTTTTCTTCTTCCCTAAGTGTTCTCTTCTCCCCTTACTCCCCCTACTCCCTCTGAGTCTTCTCCCCCTTTGACATCAAGTGCCGAAAAGGACAGCAAACTAGGTAGGGCAGGAAAGATGGAAAGAAAGAAAGAAGTGGGATCCTTAAGAATCACAACAGGGCAAATAAGAACATTCATAGAGAAACAATTTGAATTTAAATTTGAGTCTTCTCCCCCTTAGGATTTAAATTTGAGTGGAGCTGTAGAAGTTGATGTCCTGGAAGATAAATCGGTGACACCGAATTAGATGGATCGGTGGGTCCGAATCCTTTTCGGTTAGACCGAAAATTTTGAATCGGTGACTCCGAGTTTAATTCCAAGAAAATACAGAAATAATTCAGCTCACTTTGCGAGGAATGTTTCAAAGGATTTGCAATGAATTTGTAAAAGATTTTCAAGGAATTGATCAGAGCCAGAATGATATTCACAAAGACAGAAGAAATAGAAATGAAAAAGATTCCTAGATGAAGTTTTTTTTTGAAAACTCAAAGAGAGAACATAAGAGAAAACAGAAAAACTCCAAAAGCATATGTACTTCATCTAGATAAAGGTCGACGACAATGTCACCTATGTTTGAGTATATTGACTTAGGAGTCAAATGAAGACATTTGATCATAGGTCATACTCATCATTTAAGCTCAAAATGGGGTTGCCATTTTCCGATTAAGCATTTGATGTGATCACATCTTATGAAGTTGCTTGTACTCATGACTTTGAGCAAAGCTCCTCAAAGATGTGAAGAACATACCTTGGGCTTGTTGTTGCTTTACTCATGTAGGTAAGCTTGATGTAGGTGCTCATTGAATGTGAAGTTGGAGCGCCATTTCTACTTGTGTAGTTCATCTTCCTACATGGGTTAGGCAAGCAAGGAAATACTCGAGGATATCCAAGATGACAAGAGTGAAATACTAGATGTATAAGATGTCAGAAAGGATATGTGGAATTTTGTTCCTTGAACTCAACATCCCAAAGGTCTAGATACTTGGTCAAATGACAAGATTACTCAAGATTTGAGTGAGTGGTAATCTTGTGGAATGTAGATCATCCAAGTACCTGCAGGGAGTTAGATGCAATACAAGGAGGCAAATGTGTCCAAGACATATGATCATCATCATAAGAGAAATATCAAGGATTAGTCAAGTAGGCTCATGCCCTGCATGCATCAATGGAGTTATCACTCCAAGTTTGAAGCATCAATGATGTTCAACTCACTCCTTAAGCGACAAAACACTTTCTCATCAAGAGGTTTTGTAAAGAAATCAGCAAGTTGTTTGTCAGTACGAACATGCTTAAGATTAATGTCACCCTTGGCAATATGATCACGAATGAAATGGTGACGAACTTCAATATGCTTTGTTCGAGAATGTTGCACTGGATTGTGTCCAATTTTAATAGCACTCTCATTGTCACAAAGCAAGGGAACACGTCTCACATGTATCCCATAATCCTTAAGAGTTTGTGTCATCCATAGTAATTGAGCACAACACGAACCAGCAGCAATATATTCCGCTTCGGCAGTGGATAAAGATACCGAATTTTGTTTCTTGGAGGACCAAGATACAAGGGATCGACCAAGGAATTGACATGTACCCGAAGTTGACTTTCTATCAACCTTGTCACCGGCATAGTCCGAGTCGGAATAGCCAACAAGGTCGAAAGAGGCTCTCTTAGGATACCAAATGCCAAAGTTTGGTGTGTGTATCAAGTATCTCACTATCCTTTTAACAGCTTTAAGATGACATTCTTTAGGGGCTGCTTGATATCGTGCACACATGCATACACTCAACATTATGTCAGGACGAGAAGCACAAAGATATAGTAGAGAACCAATCATAGAATGGTAAACCCTTTGATCAACGGGTTCTCCATCTTTTGTCAAGTCATTGTGTCCACTTGTAGGCATGGGGGTACTCATACCTTTGCTTTCTTGCATGTTGAACTTCTTGAAGAGGTCCTTGGTGTACTTTGTTTGTGAGACAAAGGTACCCTCCTTAGATTGCTTGATTTGCAACCCAAGGAAGAATTTGAGTTCACTCATCATGGACATCTCATACTTCTCCGACATGAGCTGTCCAAACTTCTTGCTAAAATGGGGGTTAGTTGAACCAAAGATAATATCATCAACATATATTTGGCACACAAATAGTTCACCATTAACCCTTTTTGTGAGCAGCGTTGAGTCTATCTTTCCAATTTCAAAGCCTTTTTCAAGAAGAAAGCTAGTTAAGCATTTGTACCAAGCTCTAGGAGCTTGTTTAAGACCATAAAGAGCTTTGTGCAACTTGTAAACATGATTAGGCTTTTTGGGATTCACAAATCCGGGAGGTTGTTTCACAAATACTTCCTCCTCAATTTCACCATTTAGGAAAGCACTTTTGATGTCCATTTGATAGAGAGTAATATCATGGTGATTGGCATAAGCAAGAAGAATGCGAATGGATTCAAGTCTAGCAACGGGGGCATAGGTCTCACCATAGTCCATACCTTCGACTTGTGTGTAACCTTGGGCTACGAGACGAGCCTTGTTGCGGATGACTTGTCCATCTTCATCTTGCTTGTTCCGAAACACCCATTTGGTTCCAATGATGTTTTGATCATCGTTGGGCTTCTCTACCAAAGTCCATACCTTGTTCCTCTCGAAGTTGTGTAGTTCTTCATGCATAGCGTTCACCCAATCCGGGTCTTCAAGTGCTTCTTCTACCTTCATAGGTTCAATACTAGAGATAAATGAGTAATGCTCACAAAAGTTGGCTAAGCGAGTTTTAGAGCGAGTAATTCTCCCGGAGTTGATGTTGTTCATCATTTGTTCCACGGGATGATTCTTCTTGACTCTTGCTCGAACTCGGAATAATTTTTGTTGATGTTGTGGCTGAGCTTCCTCATCATCTTCATCTTCCTCTTCTTCTTCTTCTTCATTGTTGGTGGTGTTGTCTTGAGGTGGTGGAGAAGGAGGTTGTGGTGGATCTTCTTGTAGCACTTCCTCATCTTGGTGAGTTCCACTTGTGGAGGCCTCCATGTTGCCTTGAGGTTCATCTCGCCGTGAGGTAGGTGGCTCCACATATGTAGATGAGGTACTCTCCTTCACTTCCATGGGACGAATCTTTCCAATAGATAAATCTTGGATAGCTTCCGATGGGTCCTTGTCTCCTACATCAATAGGCATTTGCTCTACTTGCGAGCCATTAGATTCATCAAACTTCACGTCTACCGTCTCTTCAACCTTTCGGGTGAAATTATTGTAGACACGGTAGGTGTGGGAGTTTGATCCATAACCAAGGAGAAAGCCTTCATGAGATTTAGGAGCAAATTTAGACCGACGATGCTTATCAAGGATATAGCATTTTGAACCAAAGACACGAAAGTATCCCACTTGGGGTTTGTTACCGGTGAGGAGCTCGTATGATGTCTTGCCGAGGAGCTTATGAAGATAAAGCCTGTTGATAGCATGACAAGCTGTCTCGACCGCTTCTCCCCAAAAATGCTTCGGTGTCTTGTATTCATCAAGCATCGTTCTTGCCATCTCTATGAGCGTTCGGTTCTTCCTCTCAACAACTCCATTTTGTTGAGGAGTGTACGTAGCCGAGAACTCATGTAGAATTCCTTCCTCATCGAGAAAAGAGTCTACATTGGCGTTCTTGAACTCCGTTCCATTGTCACTCCGAACTTTCTTGATCTTCACTTCAAATTGATTTTGGGCCTTTTTGGCAAAGGTTTTGAAGATCCTCTGAACCTGCGATTTATCATCAAGGAAAAATACCCACGTAAATCTGGAATAATCATCAACTATAACTAGACCAAAGGAGTTACCACCAAGGCTTTTGTAAGCATTGGGACCGAAGAGATCCATATGAAGAAGCGCAAGCGGTCTCCTTGTGGTCATGATGTTTTTCACCGGGATGACTTCCACCAACTTGTTTTCCTGCTTGACAAGCACTACAAAGTCTATCTTTGTCAAAGAAAACATCTTTAACACCAAGAATATGATCACCTTTGATCAGCTTGTCTAGATTGTGCATGCCAACATGTCCTAGCCTTCTATGCCATAACCAACCTTTAGAGGATTTAGCAATGAAACAAGCTCTAGGTTGGGCTTTCTTAGTGAAATCAACAATATATAGATCACCTCTACGGATACCGGTAAAAGCCATGTTTTGATTATCACGACGAAAGACTTGGCAATCTACTTTGGTGAATAGCACATTGAATCCAAAGTCAGCTAATCTAGACACGGAAAGTAAATTGTATCCAAGAGATTCTACAAGCATGACATTTTGAATAGAGCTATCATGAGATATGGCCACCTTACCAAGGCCAAGTACCTTACCCTTGGAGTTGTCTCCAAAAGTCACATACTTGCGTGGGCCATCGTTCTTTGCAAGCTCTCGAAACATGTCTTTGTCTCCGGTCATGTGATCGGTGCATCCACTATCAAGAATCCACTCTTTTCCGCCGGACATGTAGTCTCTCATATTCGCCATAAGATTGAGACTCTTCATGACCTTGTCTAGCTCGGTGTCCGAATCGGAGTAATCATCATCATGCTCATGCTCATCATCATATTGACCCATAGATTGTTCATCATCAACACCTAGGTCAATTTGATAAGTACTTGCATTAGTTTGGTCAATGTGACAATAATCTTCGGAATGCAATGCAAGGGCATTTATAATGATAAAATTGATAAGAGCGGGATCACCCTTCTTTTTCATAAGATCACGAAGCTCAAAGAAGCATTTATCAAAGTTAGGATCATTGGGGTGCAACTTATCAAATTCAATAGTCTTGTGTAAAATTTCATCAAGACTTCTCAAAGAGTAGTCCGGATAAAGTTCTTCCAAGAATTTCCACATAGCATAGGCACACTCAAAGTTTGTAACAAGATTAAGCAAGTCATCGGGTAACCCTCTAATGATAAGATTTACAGTTCTAAGGTTACGAAGCAAATCAAGCTCTTCATCCGTGGTAGGGTGCAAGGGGTCAAAAGGAGGCACATAGGGGGTCTCAATGTATTTGCACAAATTGTACATCTTAAAGATACTAAGCATTTCAGACCTCCAAGAGTTATAGAACCTTCCATTAAGAACAGGCACTCTATGGCTAACACTCCCAACCGTAGACACGTCCATCTTCCTCCAATGGTGTGTAAACCAAAGCAATGGAGACCAAAGCTCTGATACCAATTGTAGGATCGAAGAAGGTGAGAGTGTCTAGAGGGGGGGGGGTTAGACTACTCGACAAGATAAAAATTCTGTCTTTTACCAAGGACAGATTTTGACAGTTTTTGCATAGCACACAAGTCAAGTATCACCCTACACATGCAATTCTAGAGTATAAGCATCGGAAAGTAAATTGCACATGTAGTAAAGAGAGGTGGAGAAGATCAAACGCAGTTTGGAGACACGGAGATTTTTGTCGTGGTTCCGATAGGTGGTGCTATCGTACATCCACGTTGATGGAGACTTCAACCCACGGAGGGTAACGGCTGCGCGAGTCCACGGAGGGCTCCACCCACGAAGGGTCCACGAAGAAGCAACCTTGTCTATTCCATCATGGCCTACGCCCACGGAGGACTAGCCTTACTCGGGGTAGATCTTCACAAAGTAGGCGATCTCCTTGCCCTTACAAACTTCTTGGTTCAACTCCACATCTCAAAGACGGAGGCTCCCAAGCGACACCTAACCAATCTAGGAGGCACCACCCTCCAAAAGGTAATAGATGTTGTTGATGATGATGAACTCCTTGCTCTTGTGCTTCAAATGATAATCTCCCCAACACTCAACTCTCCTCACTGATATGGCTGTGGTGGAAGAAAGGATTGAGTGGAAAGCAACTTGGGAAGGCTAGAAATCAAGTTTCATATGGTAGGAATGGAATGACTTGATCTCAACACAAGGGTAGGTGGTTCTCTTCTCAGAAAGTGTATGGTAGGAGTGGTAGACTTTCTGATGGCTCTCCTTACGAATGAAGAGGGGGTGGAGGAGTATATATAGCCTCCACACAAAATCCAACCGTTACACACATAATTGAGCAATCTCGGTGAGACCGAAGTGAAACTCGGTCAGACCGAAAGTTCAAATATAGTGAACGTTGGGGTTTTCGGTGGGACCGAAAATACCATCTCGGTGAGACCGAAAGCGCAAAAGATATGAACGTTGGAGATTTCGGTGGGACCGAGAAAGAAAACTCGGTTAGACCGATTTGAGAAAGGACAGGAACAAGCCAGTTTCGGTGTGACCGAAAATGCAATATCGGTGAGACCGATTTGAGCCAAGACAGAAGCTTGCCAATCTCGGTGAGACCGATAATGCAAACTCGGTTATTCCGATATGATGTCAAATGGTTACAGAAGGTTGGTAGTCCACATTTCGGTGAGACCGATCTCAAACTCGGAATGACCGATTTTTCTAGGGTTTGGAATATGGCTGAAGTGGTTCATCTCGGTGGGACTGAGTTGGAAGAATCGGTTTGTCCGAGATTACTTATGAGTGTGTATAGAAGTGAAAGGTGCTGATAGTTGAAGGAGATATATCACTAAGCACTTGAGCAACCAGATCATCAACACAACCTCATCCCCTTTTAATAGTATTGGCTTTTCCTATGGACTCAATGTGATCTTGGATCACTAAACCAAAAATGGAGTCTTGAGCTTTTGCCAATGCTTGCCTTAGCATTTGAGGGGTCCATTTCTTCAGTCATCTTGCCATTCCAATGTGATTGGATTTCCTGAAACATACTTGATAAAAGCATTAGTCCAACCACAAAGTATGTTGTCATTAATTACCAAAACCACCCAGGGAGCAAATGTGCTTTCACATATCAGTGAGGAGAGTTGAGTGTTGGGGAGATTATCATTTGAAGCACAAGAGCAAGGAGTTCATCATCATCTACAACATCTATTACCTTTTGGAGGGTGGTGCCTCCTAGATTGGTTAGGTGTCGCTTGGGAGCCTCCGTCATCGAGATGTGGAGTTGAACCAAGAAGTTTGTAAGGGCAAGGAGATCGCCTACTTCGTGAAGATCTACCCCGAGTAAGGCTAGCCCTCTGTGGGCGTAGGCCATGATGGAATAGACAAGGTTGCTTCTTCGTGGACCCTTCGTGGGTGGAGCCCTCCGTGGACTCGCGCAGCCGTTACCCTCCGTGGGTTGAAGTCTCCATCAACGTGGATGTACGATAGCACTACCTATCGGAACCACGGGAAAAATCATTGCGTCTCCAAATTGCGTTTGATCTTCTCCACCTCTCTTTACTACATGTGCAATTTACTTTCCGCTGCTTATACTCTAGAATTGCATGTGTAGGGTGATGCTTGAATTGATCATAACTGAGAATCTGCCAAAAACTGTTCATGATCAAAAGGCAGAATTTTTATATTTACAAGTAGTCTAATCACCCCCCCTCTAGACATACTTTCGATCCTACAAGTGGTATCAGAGCTTTGGTCTCCATTGTTTTGGTTTCCATTGCATTGGACTCCATAAGCTTGGTTTCACAACCTAGGAGAGTATGGCGTCTAGTGAGGGTAATTATCGTAGAGGTCCTTACTTTGATGGTACAAATTTTGCTAGTTGGAAGCATAAAATGAAAATGCATATTCTTGGTCATAACCCAGCCGCATGGGGCATTATTTGTGTTGGTATGCAAGGTGAATTCTTCGAGGAAGGAAAAGTTCCGGATCGCGAAGCTACACCGGAAGAGTTGCGGATGTTGCAAAACAATGCTCAAGCTTGTGACATTCTCTTCAATGCTTTGTGTCCCGAGGAGTTCAACAAAATCAGTCGTCTTGCGAATGCTAAAGAGATTTGGGATACTTTGGTTGAAATGCACGAAGGTACCGAGTCTGTGAAGGAATCAAAGCTAGATATTCTTCAAGGTCAACTTGACAAGTTCAAGATGAAGGATGGTGAAGGAGTCGCTGAGATGTACTCTAGGCTTGCTCTCATCACAAATGAGATTGCCGGCTTAGGAAGCGAAGAAATGACCGACCGATTCATCATTAAGAAGATTCTCAGAGCTTTGGATGGAAAATATGACACCGTGTGCACTTTGATCCAAATGATGCCAAACTACAAGACTCTCAAGCCAACTGAAGTCATTGGAAGAATTGTTGCTCATGAGATGACACTTAAGGATAAGGAAGAGCTTCACAACAAGTCAAGTGGTGCTTACAAAGCTACAAGTGATGCTCCCACAACCTCAAGTGACAAGTTAATTTCCAATGAAGAGATAAGCCTAATGGTTAAGAACTTCAACAAGTTCTACAAGAATAGAGGCAAAGAGAGAAGCTCAAAGTCTAGATCATATGATGAAAAGAGATCTTCTAGTCGTGATCGAAACTGCTACAATTGTGGAAGACCCGGACACTACTCAAATGAGTGTACGGCTCCCCACAAGAGAAGAGAAGAATCTCCAAGAAGAAGATCAAGAGATGAGTCACCTCGGAGAGAGAGAAGGAGTAGAGATGATCGTTATGAACGAAGACCCTCTCGGAGAAGCAAGGATTCGGAGAGGAAAGACAAGTCATCAAGGAGCTACACAAGAAGAAGACATCAAGCTCATGTAGGTGAATGGGTCTCAGGCTCCGACTCCGACAATCAATCCGATGGAAGCTATCACTCCGACTCCGACTACAGTCAAGATGAAGGTGTTGCCGGTCTTGCTCTCGTATCCTCCAACTCCAACTCCTACGACTTATTTGATTCACCAAATGAGGGAATTGGAAGATGCTTCATGGCTAAAGGCCCCAAGGTAACACACCCTGAATTCATTGACTTTGATAGTGATGAGGATGACTTGCTTGGTGAAGATGAGCTCTTGCATGATAAATCTAGTGAGCTTAGTAACGATGAAAATGCTAGTAGTCTTTATAGTCGAAAAGAGTCGAATGACAATGCTATGAAGGAGATTGAGCGTCTAACTAAAGAACTAAACACTCTTAAGTTAGCTCATGAAACAACTCAAGAAGATCATAGAGAGCTCCTAAGATCTCATGAGAAGCTACGCTTCAAGAAGCTCACTCTAGAGCAAGAACATGAGTTTCTAAAAGCGATCAATGACGATCTTCGAAAGAAGAGTTCTTCATATCTTGCCAAACGACTTCTCTTGTCTAATTTCTTGCCACCTATTAATACTAAGCATGACAAGCATAAGAAAAATTCTTCCTCTAGTAGTAACAATAACCATGTTAAATCTAATATTGTTGCTTCTAGTAGTTCTCTTGATTCCACTAACAATGTTTCAAGCCAAGTTACACTTGAGCAAGAAAATAGCTTATTGAAGGAAATCATAGAGAAAGGTGTCTACAAGAGTCTTGCCGGAAGCAAGAACTTTGAGGAAATTGTTCGCAAACAAGGAAGGCACCGGAAGCAAGGTCTCACCGAAATACGGGCTTCCAACCTTCTGTAACCGTTTGTCATCATTTCGGAATATCCGAGTTGATGATTTCGGTCCCACCGAAACTGGCAAGTTCCTATCCTTGACTCAAATCGGACAAACCGAGATGGTATTTTCGGTCCCACCGAAAACCCCAACGTTCACTATATTTGAACTTTCGGTCTGACCGAGTTTCCACTTCGGTCTCACCGAGATTGCTCAATTATGTGTGTAACGGTTGGATTTTGTGTGGAGGCTATATATACCCCTCCACCCCCTCTTCATTCGTGGAGAGAGCCATCAGAAAGAACTACCACTCCTATCTTACACTTTCTGAGAAGAGAACTACCTACCCTTGTGTTGAGATCAAGTTGCTCCATTCCTACCATATGAAACTTGATTTCTAACCTTCCCAAGTTGCTTTCCACTCAATCCTTTCTTCCACCACAGCCAAATCAGTGAGGAGAGTTGAGTGTTGGGGAGATTATCATTTGAAGCACAAGAGCAAGGAGTTCATCATCATCTACAACATCTATTACCTTTTGGAGGGTGGTGCCTCCTAGATTGGTTAGGTGTCGCTTGGGAGCCTTCGTCATCGAGATGTGGAGTTGAACCAAGAAGTTTGTAAGGGCAAGGAGATCGCCTACTTCGTGAAGATCTACCCCGAGTAAGGCTAGCCCTCCGTGGGCGTAGGCCATGATGGAATAGACAAGGTTGCTTCTTCGTGGACCCTTCGTGGGTGGAGCCCTCCGTGGACTCGCGCAGCCGTTACCCTCCGTGGGTTGAAGTCTCCATCAGCGTGGATGTACGATAGCACTACCTATCGGAACCACGGGAAAAATCATTGCGTCTCCAAATTGCGTTTGATCTTCTCCACCTCTCTTTACTACATGTGCAATTTACTTTCCGCTGCTTATACTCTAGAATTGCATGTGTAGGGTGATACTTGACTTGATCTTAATTGTGAAACTACCTAAAACTGTTCTTTGTCAAAGGCAGAATTTTTATATTTACAAGTAGTCTAATCACCCCCCTCTAGACATACTTTCGATCCTACAAGTGGTATCAGAGCTTTGGTCTCCATTGTTTTGGTTTCCATTGCATTGGACTCCATAAGCTTGGTTTCACAACCTAGGAGAGTATGGCGTCTAGTGAGGGTAATTATCGTAGAGGTCCTTACTTTGATGGTACAAATTTTGCTAGTTGGAAGCATAAAATGAAAATGCATATTCTTGGTCATAACCCAGCCGCATGGGGCATTATTTGTGTTGGTATGCAAGGTGAATTCTTTGAGGAAGGAAAAGTTCCGGATCGCGAAGCTACACCGGAAGAGTTGCGGATGTTGCAAAACAATGCTCAAGCTTGTGACATTCTCTTCAATGCCTTGTGTCCCGAGGAGTTCAACAAAATCAGCCGTCTTGAGAATGCTAAAGATATTTGGGATACTTTGGTTGAAATGCACGAAGGTACCGAGTCTGTGAAGGAATCAAAGCTACATATTCTTCAAGGTCAACTTGACAAGTTCAAGATGAAGGATGGTGAAGGAGTCGCTGAAATGTACTCTAGGCTTGCTCTCATCACAAATGAGATTGCCGGCTTAGGAAGCGAAGAAATGACCGACCGATTCATCATTAAGAAGATTCTCAGAGCTTTGGATGGAAAGTACGACACCGTGTGCACTTTGATCCAAATGATGCCAAACTACAAGACTCTCAAGCCAACTGAAGTCATTGGAAGAATTGTTGCTCATGAGATGACACTTAAGGATAAGGAAGAGCTTCACAACAAGTCAAGTGGTGCTTACAAAGCTACAAGTGATGCTCCCACAACCTCAAGTGACAAGTTAATTTCCAATGAAGAGATAAGCCTAATGGTTAAGAACTTCAACAAATTCTACAAGAATAGAGGCAAAGAGAGAAGCTCAAAGTCTAGATCATATGATGAAAAGAGATCTTCTAGCCGTGATCAAAACTGCCACAATTGTGGAAGACCCGGACACTTCTCAAATGAGTGTACGGCTCCCCACAAGAGAAGAGAAGAATCTCCAAGAAGAAGAGCAAGAGATGAGTCACCTCGGAGAGAGAGAAGGAGTAGAGATGATCGTTATGAACGAAGACCCTCTCGGAGAAGCAAGGATTCGGAGAGGAAAGACAAGTCATCAAGGAGCTACACAAGAAGAAGACATCAAGCTCATGTAGGTGAATGGGTCTCCAGTTCCGACTCCGACAATCAATCCGATGGAAGCTATCACTCCATCTCCGACTACAGTCAAGATGAAGGTGTTGCCGGTCTTGCACTCGTATCCTCCAACTCCAACTCCTACGACTTATTTGATTCACCAAATGAGGGAATTGGAAGATGCTTCATGGCTAAAGGCCCCAAGGTATCACACCCTGAATTCATTGACTTCAATAGTGATGAGGATGACTTGCTTGGTGAAGATGAGCTCTTGCATGATAAATCTAGTGAGCTTAGTAACGATGAAAATGCTAGTAGTCTTTATAGTCGAGAAGAGTCGAATGACAATGCTATGAAGGAGATTGAGCGTCTAACTAAAGAACTAAACACTCTTAAGTTAGCTCATGAAACAACTCAAGAAGATCATAGAGAGCTCCTAAGATCTCATGAGAAGCTACGCTTCGAGAAGCTCACTCTAGAGCAAGAACATGAGTTTCTAAAAGCGATCAATGACGATCTTCGAAAGAAGAGTTCTTCATATCTTGCCAAACGACTTCTCTTGTCTAATTTCTTGCCACCTATTAAGACTAAGCATGACAAGCATAAGAAAATTTCTTCCTCTAGTAGTAACAATAACCATGTTAAATCTAATGTTGTTACTTCTAGTAGTTCTCTTGATTCCACTAACAATGTTTCAAGCCAAGTTACACTTGAGCAAGAGAATAGCTTACTGAAGGAAATCATAGAGAAAGGTGTCTACAAAAGTCTTGCCGGAAGCAAGAACTTTGAGGAAATTGTTCGCAAACAAGGAAGGCACCGGAAGAATCAAGGGATTGGTTTTGAGCGAAAGTTCAACGCCGAAGGTGTTGAGTGGGAAGAAGGTCAATACCCTACTCCACAGTTTGTTTCTCAAAAGGAGAAGTATGATCCTACTTCTTCCAATGTGGAACAAGCTCAAGATGACATTCCACCACAAGAACACAAGCTAAAAGCCAAGGACAAGCTTCAAGAGGAGATTGATGCATTCATTGAAGCACCTCAAGCCATGGTCAAGTGGGTTCCCAAGGACACGTCAAGTTCTACTTCGTCAAGCTCAACTACAACCCCAAGGATTCCCATCAAGATGATGTGGATCCCGAAGAAGAAGAACTAGAAGGTTCTTGAGGGTGACTCCGCCAACATACTTCACTCACATTCATTTTGGCAACTTGTGCAATCAACTTCCACATCATGCACTAGTTCATGGAGTCACAAACCCTCTTGTTGGTAAGTCAAGGGACAAGGTAATCATTGCTTTCATGGACATCATCTTTTGTGAACTTCAATCTATGTCTATGGATATCCTTGTTTGTTCCTTGTGGGACTAACCCATGTAGGTATTGAAAGTGCCCTAATCCAAAGGATAGCTCCCAACTCTTGATGATCTACATCAACATTGAGCATCCACATCTTCAACATCTACATGAAGTCTTCTATGACAACCCAAGGTTAGTTTGACCCTTTATAAGGGGTTCTCACATCTAGGGGGAGCTTTGCTCTAAAAATTGAGCTAAAGCATCTTCAAATGATGTGAACACATCAATGCTTTATGTAAAAGTGGTAACCCCACTTGTGCTTAAACGATGAGTATGACCTATGATCAAATGTTCTCATTTGGCTCCTAAGTCAAAATACTCATATAAAGATGACTTAGTCATCGACAAATTGTGTGCTAGTAGCTAGAGTTTTTGTTGTGCATGTTTGACACATATTTCATTTGCTATCTTATTGTGTGAACATGTTGAATGCATGATTTTATCCATTCGAGGACATCCATTTGTTGTTTTGATTGTTTTGATTTTTTTGGCCAAATGGATGGACAAGAATGCCTAAGTACCTCCCCTAGCTATCTATGCTTTCTTGTCTCAAATTCTATTCATGCTTATATCACAAACTTTGAACAAGTCATTTTCGGACCCTCCGAGTGAGGAGCACTCGGAGCCACCGATCCGTCTAAGGCTGACTTCCAAAACCTTCTAAGTCAATTTCGGTCAGACCAACTTCTCCCACTCGGTCCAACCGAAACGCTTAGACTGATCTAGGTTTCATCTCGGTGAAACCGAGTTCTAAATCTCGGCGTGACCGAAATGCGTAACTGCATAGCAGTTATCCATCTCGGTGTCACCGAGTTTTTCAACTCGGTCCCACCGACAGCAAGGGGATATAAATACTGAGGGCAGCGCGCGATTTTTCCTTCAAACGTTTTCGCCCCCAAGTCCCCTGCTGCCGTCGCCCTGATCTCCGGATCGTCGCCGTCGTCGCCTGTGCGCCCTCGCCGCAGGACTCCGCCGCCGTCAACGGTTTTCTCCTCCGCGCCGTTGCCGCCGTAGAGGGACTCCACCAAGTTAGGGTGAGTCTCGATCCCTCTCGTGCTCCCCATCTGATTCATTGCACGATTGGTTTGCCCTATTTCTGGCCACGTTTGAAATCTTCCTTAACATCAGATCGGTTCTAGTTTCGAGTAAAATTCTTAGGGTTAGGTTTCCACGGAATACATCTCGGTGAAACCGATTTTGAAAACTCGGAATGACCGATTTGGCCTCTGGCCATTGCACTGCACCTTTCGGTCTAACCGAGTTGTGCAAATCGGTGTGACCGAAGTAGAGTCTTAGTGAAACCCTAGTGTTTCGGCAGGACCAAAACCCACTTCGGTCTGACCGAAAGTGGTGTGGTAAGCCTCTGTATACACTTCGGATTCACCGAAACTGAAAATCGGTTTGACCGAAATGCATTCTGTGAAAACTCAAAACTAAGATTTGAACTCATTTTTTTGCAAAAACCTCTGCAGTTTGTGATAACTCTTCTACTCTGCCTATACCTTATCTATTCACAGGTTGTCAGCCATGTCAGATGCCAGTGATAGCCAGAACAGGTCAGAATCACCTTTTGCAGAGATTCCTGAGGCAGATACTAGTCCTGAGGCTAGTAGCCCTATTGATGATGGTGAGAGGAGTACACCTAGTGGCTTGCCTCCTGCAGCCACCAGAACCAGAAAGCAGAGAAATTCTGATGATGAGGACTCTGACTTCATTGCTGAGGAAGTAACCTCCAAGCCTAAGAGAGAAGTTGTTGCCAAAGATCACCAAGGGCATCAGTCAAAGAAAGGCACCAGCAAGGTTAAGCAGTCAGCTGTTGCCAAGAAGCTGAACTTGGGAGAGCCAGCCCCAAGTAAAGTGAAGAAAACTTCCAAGAGGAAGAGGGTAGTGTATGCTGAACCTCATGCAGATGCATCAGTGGATGATGAAGAAGAAGAAGCACCCTAGCCTCCTCCTCAGAAGCAAAAGCTCATGGGTGATGCTATTAGGGCTCAAGCCACTTCAAAGCCCAAGAAGCCTGCTCAAGCTAAGGCAGCTCCAGCAAAGCCTACTGCCAAGCCCAAGAGGACAACCAGGAACATTCCAGCTTCTGAGAAGAACAAAGGTGATGTGCCACCGTCTGAGTCTGAAGAAGAACATGTGTTGCTAAAGCTCCGTCCAAAACTGCCACTCCACAACGATGCTCATCCTCAAGCCGAGGATATGAAGGCAAGGAAAGATCGAGGTCTCGGGCTATGGAGACAGTCTGATCCATATGCCGTGAGGAGAAGGACTGCTGTGGACCCCAGATTCCACACCAGAGAGCAGCAGGACTTCTATGAGACTGTGCTGATGGACAAGAAGCCTATTGTTGCAGACACCAGGTACGTTGACTGGGAGTACATTGACAGTGAAGAGCACCGAGACTTCTTTCCCCATGTGCATGAAAGCTTCACTGCATGTGGAGTTGATGAGTTTGTGGGTCAGAAGCTGACAGATTGGAACGACGAGATGATTATGCAGTTCTACGCCACAGCCCACTTCTATCCTGATGGCAAGATCACCTGGATGACTGAAGGTCAAAGGTTTTCTTCGTCTGTTCAAGAATGGGCAGAACTTCTGAATGCTCCAGTGCAAAGAGAGGACGACATTGATGTCTATGGGATTCCTAAGAAGAACCATGATTCCATGAAGAACATGTACAAGGAGATCCCCGCAGCAGATTTGGAAGTGTGGAAGCTTGGCTCAGTGTACTATCTCTAGGCAGGTCTACCTACCACTAACACTATTCTGAGGCATACCTTGATGCCCAAGTCTGGAGACCATCGCATGATCCGAGGCTATTCTATCAACATGCTGCACATACTTGATGAGAAGGCACCTTTCAAGGTGATGGACTTAATGGTAGAGACCATTAAGAGGACTGCAGCTGACCAAAAGAGGTCATGTGGATTTGCCCCGCAGATTCAGATGCTTATCAATGCCAATTTGGCACGGGCAAATTCATGTTGGATAGGAAGCACTTGCCACTGCAGCCAGAGCATGAAGATAATGTTGTTGTGATGGACGAGGAGGATCCAACTTCGGTTGAAGGTCAAGCCAAGATTGAAGCTGCTAGGAAAGCCAAAGCTGATAAAGAGGCAGCAGCAGCAGCAGCTAAACCAAAGAGCTTCGGAGAGCAGATTCTTGAAGCTACCCAGAGGATTGAACAACGCCTGGCCAGCATTGAACAATCTCAGGAGAGCCTAGAGAGGATTGTTGACGACAAGATCCACGCTCTGGACGTGAAGCTGACTGAACTTCAGGTGACCGTCAACAAGCTTGAGGCAGACATGGAGGAAGCTAGGCAGGACAGGGCAGAGCTCATGCAGGATGACCTAGTCCAGGACTCTCATCGCCAGACTGCTCAGGTTCCCAGAGGATCCCTATCAGCAGCTATCCCAGTGACTGACTCCAGGGCTACCACTTCAGCACCTCCTACAGCTCCAGCAGTCATTCCAGCCATAGCTCCAGCATCCACTCCTCCAGCACAGACATCAGCTGAAGTCTTCGCCGATGCCGTCATATCTACTCCGACATCTACCCAGACAGGAGCCGCCAACAGAGCCCACAGTGACGTTTAGCTCTATGCTTTTTCAAACTTTTTGGTAACTTGTTGCCAAAGGGGGAGAAATTGTATAGATCATAGGGCTTCAAGAGAGAGAGAGTGCTCTTTCGCTCTTTTGCGGTTTTCTTTGAGATACATTTGGTTCTTTTGGTTCTTGAAACTTTCAGTGTGCTTGATACTACGTTTGATGCTACCTTAATGAGTGCTTGGTCATACTATGCTTTAATGTGTGCTTAATGCTTATCGTATGCTATTCCTTTTTGTATGGCTATTTACTCATGTCTTGGTGTTTGGGTGCATGTTATTCATTCTTATCATTTTGTGCGCTCCACCAAGATGTATGTGACATGGAAGAGTGACCCATGATCCTAATTGATTGTGCATTTGCATTCAAACGCAAATTTTAAATAATGCACAAATTTAGGGGGAGCTCTTGCTTATCACATACTTCTCAAAGCGACGATATTATTCATTGATTATATCCTTTGTCGAAGCTTTGATCTATATGTTGTCATCAATTACCAAAAAGGGGGAGATTGAAAGTGCAACTAATCCCCGGGTGGTTTTGGCAATTAATAACAACATATATATCATTGAACTAATAGTTACTTGAGAATCATTTCAGAGAAGTTCAGTGATATGGGTATGGAAATGACTGAAGAAGTGGACCCCTCAAAATGCTAAGGCAAGCATTGGCAAAAGCTCAAGACTCCATTTTTGGTTTAGTGATCAAAGATCACATTGAGTCCATAGGAAAAGCCAATACTATTAAAAGGGGATGAGGTTGTGTTGATGATCTGGTTGCTCAAGTGCTTAGTGATATATCTCCTTCAACTATCAGCAACTTTCACTACTATACACACTCATAAGTAATCTCGGACAAACCGATTTTCCAAACTCAGTCCCACCGAGATGAACCACCTCAGCCATAAGCCAAACCCTAGAAAAATCGGTCAATCCGAGTTTGAGTTCGGTCTCACTGAAACATGGGCTGCTAAGCTTCTGTAACCGTTCGTCATCATTTCGGAATAACCGAGTTGATGATTTCGGTCTCACCGAAACTGGCAAGTTCCTATCTTTACTCAAATCGGACAAACCGAGATGGTATTTTCGGTCCCACCGAAAACCCCAACGTTCACTATATTTGAACTTTCGGTCTGACCGAGTTTCAACTTCGGTCTCACCGAGATTGCTCAATTATGTGTGTAACGGTTGGATTTTGTGTGGAGGCTATATATACCCCTCCACCCCCTCTTCATTCGTAGAGAGAGCCATCAGAAAGAACTACCACTCCTACCTTACACTTTCTGAGAAGAGAACTACCTACCCTTGTGTTGAGATCATGTTGCTCCATTCCTACCATATGAAACTTGATTTCTAACCTTCCCAAGTTGCTTTCCACTCAATCCTTTCTTCCACCACAGCCATATCAGTGAGGAGAGTTGAGTGTTGGGGAGATTATCATTTGAAGCACAAGAGCAAGGAGTTCATCATCATCTACAACATCTATTACCTTTTGGAGGGTGGTGCCTCCTAGATTGGTTAGGTGTCGCTTGGGAGCCTCCGTCATCGAGATGTGGAGTTGAACCAAGAAGTTTGTAAGGGCAAGGAGATCGCCTACTTCATGAAGATCTACCCCGAGTAAGGCTAGCCCTCCGTGGGCGTAGGCCATGATGGAATAGACAAGGTTGCTTCTTCGTGGACCCTTCGTGGGTGGAGCCCTCCGTGGACTCGCGCAGCCGTTACCCTCCGTGGGTTGAAGTCTCCATGAACGTGGATGTACGATAGCACTACCTATCGGAACCACGGGAAAAATCATTGCGTCTCCAAATTGCGTTTGATCTTCTCCACCTCTCTTTACTACATGTGCAATTTACTTTCCGCTGCTTATACTCTAGAATTGCATGTGTAGGGTGATACTTGACTTGATCTTAATTGTGAAACTACCTAAAACTGTTCTTTGTCAAAGGCAGAATTTTTATATTTACAAGTAGTCTAATCACCCCCCTCTAGACATACTTTCGATCCTACAGTAAAACCCTACTCCTTCTTAGATTGTATTGAGTTCTTGGGCTCGGGAGCTTGAGAAACTAGCTACACCGAGCAAGAGAGCTGTCTAGGTTCCGAACCCTTTCTACGTTGTGCATGGGCCTCCTTTTATAGCTGAAGGGGTCACCGACAGGTGTCAACGTAGAGGAGGGTAAAAATGTGATTGTGGTGGTAGTTGTAACATTGCTGGAATAGTGCGGGAACAGTGCATGAACAGTGGTCATCACCTAACATTGACAGTGGGGGACAAGGGCATTAAATGCCCGTCACCGTCGACCCCAAAAGCACCCGTCCATGCGTCTCCGTTCGACACGGCGGTAGCCTCGTCACCGTGGATTGCCACCGTGTACCCCAGGCTGCACAGCCATCCGCCACGCGTCCCTGGAAGGGACCCAGGGCGACGCGTGGGCAGGTGAGCTGGAGCGCGGGCACACAGCGTGAGCTTCCCCCGGCAAGCACCTTGCCGGGGTCTTGATCTTGCCGGGCCCGGAAGCTTGTCGCTCCCCGGGCCCTGCCGGGGCGTAGGGTGCGCCGAGGCATGTCTTCTGAGATGCAGTCTTCTGGTCTTCCTGGCAAGCTCCTCTTGCCAGGGTCTTGTGTTAATGTGATAGTCTTGAGCCTGGGACGGCCTTCCCGGCAAGCTTCACTTGCCGGGGTCTTGATCTTCTGCCTTGTATACTTTGTTTTTGAATGGCTTAATAAGGACCGGAAAGGTTTCTGGCAAGCACGTGGTAAACCCTGCCGCGGGAAGCTGCTACTGCCCGTGCACAAGTTGGGGTACTAAGGTACCCCTACCTTAGTACACCGACAGGAGCCCCCGGGCCTGGGCCACACACGGTGCCGAGCGCTGTTGGGCCAGGCCCAAAACAGTGCACGGGCACGCGCAGCCCACGGCAAGCCGTAGATTCCCTTCCGCATCCGCCGCGCCCCTCCCTAACGGCACGCGTCGATTGCGGCGTCGTGGGAGAGATCGTGGCCTCGTTCTTTAATGGGAAATGCGGAGCGTCCCCCACTCCCCCCTTAAAAGCAGAGGAAGCAGGGGCAGTTTCTCTCCTCCATCTTCATTGCATCTTCAACCTCCAGAAAACCTCCGCTGCTCTTTGCCTCCACCCCTCCTCCGCTATCTTTCGTATCCGCGGCGCCGTCGAGCTCCCCGCCCCTTTCCTCGCCGCCTCCGCCATGGCCCCGAAGAGCGAGAAGGCGAAAGCGGAGAAGACCAAGAGGGAGAAGTCCGAGCAGGCGGCGAAGCTTGCGATCCTGCGGAAGAGGAACGTGGTCTTCGCGCCGAGGCTCGGCGCGAGGGAGCTGTGGAACAAGTACTACCTTTTCTGGGCCAAGGAGACCAAAGCTCATCCCCGCACCAGAGTCTACCCCGCCGTCGCCAGAGATCTGTTTCCCGGCGGGTATTTCTTCTTCGCTGTCTTCTTTCATTTGGCTTGTGCCCTCCGTTCTCGGAGTTTTTCTGCGACATCATGAACACATATGGCCTCCACCTCCTAGACTTCACCCCCAACGCCATCCTTACGATGGCGGTTTTCGCACATCTGTGCGAAAACTATGTAGGGATCCATCCCAATGTAGCGCTCTTTCACCATTTCTTTATGCCTAGAGTAGAGGCCGGCGCTCCCCTCTCCGGCGGCATCTCCTGGATTTTCCGATTGAACAAGAAGGATTCATATCTGAAAGGAGAACTCCGCGGCAAGTGAGAAGAATGGCGCGCAGATTGGTGTTGGGTAGTGGAGGACCATCCGGAGCCGTTTACCGCGCCGCGCACAACAGCTATAGTGCGTGGCAGAGACTGGAGCGAGTTGGCCCCGGAGGACGGCAAGCTCAACATCGCCCTTATCAGGATACTTCGCCTCCGGGTAGCCAAATTGACCATTGGAGAGGTAGGGGCAGATTTCCTCCGCCGCCGCATTGCCCCTTTACAAGAGAGGAAAAGGCCAGCATGGGAATTTGGCAATGCGGCGGACATTATGAGGCTGCGCCCGGGATTGAATTTCAACTTCACGGCTTTGGAGCTGAAGGGGATGGTCCGGGAGCTTTTCAAGCACGACCCGGCCCACCCGGAGTGGTTTAGATCTCCCCGGGGAGTGGTGCCGCTGTGCAATAGCACTGCCCGGGACTCCCTGCGCGCGGCGATGCCCGCGTGTGACTCCCACGGCATCGACCCCACCTGGATAGAGCCTCCGCCGGACGCGATACTGAGTTTCTTCGACAACTTGGTCGAGGTGCCGAAGAACACCGAGGAGAACAAGGGTCTCACCCGGGCCACCACAGAGCGGGATATAGCCTATATTGCTTCCCGGATGGAAGAGGCTGTCGCAGCCGCAGCAGCGGGAGACTTCGGATTCACCGTCGACGAGGCAGATGCTGCGGACGCGTCGTGCCAAGCAGAGGAGGCAGAGATCCGCAGACTGCTCAAGCTTCCGCCCGACGAGCTTGCCGGGGTTCCTTCGCTGAGGTATGCCGGGATTCCCGGGATTGTGAGCGAGGCCGCCGCCGCAGGAGGCGAGGTTGCCGGAGGGAGCAGAGGTGCCGGAGGGAGCGGAGCCACCGGAGGGAGCGGGGCCGCAGGGCAGGATGCTGGACCCAGCGGGCCCGCTGTGGGGGAGGAGGAAGACGTCGAGGCCGATGAAGACACCGACGGATCTCTAGGACTCGACGACGACGCCTCCTCGTCGTCGGAGAACTCCCCTCCTCCGGCAAGTCCCAAGCAAGCGCCGGGGAAACGCCTCCGCAAGGCGGCCACAGCGACAAGGACGCAGGTGCCTCGACAGCAGCCTGCTCGTCGGGCGGCGCGCGCCACCAGAGCAAGCCAAACCGCGACGGAGGCGCCCCGCGCACCAGCCGCGGCGGAGGCGCCCCGCGCACCAGCGCCAAGCGGAGGGGGATCCTCCCGGAGTGATGCGGTCGTTCCGCCTGCTCCTCGGGCCTCGGCGTCAACGGAGGCGGGGTCTTCGCAGCCCCCAGCCCCGGGGACCGCCAAGCGCCCGAGGGAGCCTTCTCCCCCTGCTCCTCGCGCGGGAGCACCTCAGGTGGAGTTCGATTTCTCCGCCCTCAGCTCCGACGACGACGAGGAAGAGGAGTAAGTACTTGCAATTTATAGTTTCTTCAATTCTGACTTGGTCTTTCTTGATGATTCTGATCTCGTTTTTGGTTTGCTTTCAGGTCCCTGGCCCAGCGGATGGCGAAGCGGGCCAAGATCCCCGTGGTCGAGGTTGACGACGACTCGCCCGTCGCGGCGACAGGAGACGCGCCGGCGACGAACTTGCCGGATCAACCCGCTGCTCCGAGGAGCAGCCCCCAGCGCAGCCCCCAGCGTAAGTCTGGTCTTGAGCTTTCTGCTCGTTGGGTGCGCTTGAGGTTTTTGCTTGTGCTAATATCTTGTTTCTTCGTTTGTCTTGTGCAGAAATGGAGCCGCAGCCGCAGGAGCGCCCGGAGACTGCCTCCGGCGAGCCACAGGTTCCACCCTCCCCGCCAAGGGTAGACTCCCCGGCGAGGGAGAATGCTCCGACGAGGACGGGCACACCGCCAAGGGCGGGCTCCCCGCCAAGGGCGAGCAGCCCGACGAGGGCGGCCACCCCGCCAAGGGAGGGCACGGGCGGCCCTCCGCCAGGAGGGGCCACCGCTCCACCGCCAAGGGAGGACTCCCCGGCGAGGGAGCCGGTCGTCGAGGAAGTCCGCGAAGGTAAGTCTTGCAGCTTTATCTTCTTGAACTTGTCTTTTTGGATATTTGTTTGATCTTTTCTTTTCTTTTTCTTCTGCTAGATCCTCCTGTGCCGGACCGGATGGAGACCGAGGTCACCGGCGAGGAGGGCGCGCAAGGCGACGGCGGCAACGCCACTGCCGCTGAGGGCATGGCAGGAGCCGGCGAGCCTGCCGCTGAGGATACTGCCCCGACCGCAGACGCCGCGGCCAGGGAGGGGGAAGGCGACCACACTGCCGGCCCGGAGGCGGCAGGAGCGTCAAGCGCTGCGCCGGCCGCCGACCCCTCCGCCGGCAAGGAGCAGTCGGGCGTCTACCTTGAGGCCCCCAATGGCGTCTTCATACAAGTGCCGTGGGGGTCTTCGTCACGAGCCCCCGTGGAGGGAGAGACCTTCGACGGAGACGTCCTCGCCTACGCGGGGTTGAAGATCGTTGAAGCGCCTGGCGGGAGCAACGAGCCCGAAGAGGAGAAGCTTCTTCGCCAGCTCCTGGCCCTTTACCGGGCCAGGCAGGCGAAACTGGAGTCCCGGGAAGCCCTCACCGCCAAGGCTGGAGCAGACTTGGAGAAGCGCGCCACAGAGCTCCGCGCCGCCAACCAGGCGGCCCTCCGCGACTTGGCGAAGGAGCGCGAAAGGCTTGCCGGAGAGCAGCAAGAGTTTCTTCTTGAGAAGGCTGAGGCCGAGGAGCAGCGCCGCTTGGCTGGTGAAGAGCTGTCCCGGCGAGAAGGAGCGCTCAACCAGCGGAAGGTTGAGCTCGACGCCCATGACGACGAGCTCACCGGCCGGGAGCAGGCTCTTGGCGGGGCCTTGAAGGAGGCAAAGGAAGCTGCTGCCGCCGTGGAAACCGCCAAGAGGGACCTGGAGCTCAAGGTGCAGCAACTGGAGCAGTACCTGAAGGCGAGCGAGGACAGGGTCACCGCGCTCAACATAGAGCGCGAGAAAGACGCCCATACCAACTCAGACCTCCAGGTACGCCTCTCCAAGAAGGGCGACGAGCTTACCGCCGCCAAAGACTCAATCGCTGACTTGGAGTTGAAGGTCTCCACATTGAAAGATTCACTCGACGCTGCCCGAGACCGCGAGACCAAGCTGAAGGAGGAGCTCCGCAAGGAGCGGGAGCTGGTGGAGAGCGCCGCTACCTCCGCAAACAACTTCAACCGGGCGGTGGAGCAATGCACGGAGGAGCTGGTCACTTCCGCCGCCAACATCGACAAGGAGCTAATGGCGCTGAGGGTGGAGCACCTCGTGTACTCTCCGGACCCGAATCTCCCCCACAGCGCCAAGCTAAGTCTTTTCTTCAGGGGAGTCGCGCCGGCACTTGCACGGCTGCAGGAGAAGCTCCCCGCGCAGCTGGCTGAGGAGTCGCGCCAGCTCTGCGCGGGCACCTTGGAGCGCGTCTTGACCAAGATTGTCTACCGCAACCCTGGTATTAATCTTGTCAACGTCCTCCGCAGCCTGCCGGCCGACGCAGATCAGGAGGCACTGAAGGCGCAGGTCGCCCACATCATCGCCAAGGTGAACAAGATCTCCAGGCGTGAGGGCGATCGCGTAGATTAGGCCTCTTTCTTTCTATTTCCTTTGCTGCTGCAAAGTGTGTGATGAACATGAATCTATTAGTCATTGCGACAAGTTATCTATGTAATATATTATCTTATCTTCGAGCAATTAATGCTGTGTTATCTCCCTCGATTTTAGTCCTTTACTTTGTATGCTTTCAACCCTACGCTTCTAGGGGACTTGCCGGCAAGGGGCCTTTGCCGCGAGCGCTGAGTGCTGGACTCTTAGCAGCCTGCTGGCAAAGGGCTTACCGGCAAGCAACTTTGCCGCGGCTAGTTGCAACGCACTTAGCTTGCTGAGCGAACTCGAAAACGACGCAAGGGCGCGACACTTGTCGCAGCTCACTTAAGTCATTGAGCGTACTCGAAAACAAGGTAAGGGTGCGGCTCGCCATGGGTAGGTTCCTCCGCGCACAGGTTTTCCATACAAAGTGTGGTTGTTCAAGGAAGATAACTAAAACTTAAAAAATTGAACTGCTGAAATTCTGGTGACTTAGCTTTCATTTATCGCTTGTTCCCCGGCAAGGCTCCTCTTTCTTGAACAGCGCTTGATTCACCCTCCATCTCCTTCCCCTCGGCAAACTTGTGCGCGAGGAAATCTCCTTCTGCTTGAGAGGGAAAGAAAAAGAGGAGGGAAAACAAGTATGTGACCTGATGGCTTGCTGGTGCTTACCGGGGATGTGCTTTGCACAAAATGCCGAATAACGCATGCAAATAACCAAAGAAAAGCATGGAAATGGCAAATAGAGCAAAACACAAAAAGCTTTACTGATGCTCGGGATCTGCGCCCGGCTTTGTACAAAGGTTTACATGCAACAGCGGCAAGACTCGTACAAAAGGTGGTTGCCGGAGCGGATCACGGCAACCGCGCCTTATGGGTGAAACTTGCGAAGATGCTCTATGTTCCAGGAGTTACTCACTGGTAAGCCTTCTTCGGTCTCAAGGCGGATAGCGCCGGGCCTTGTGACTTGTCTCACCCGATAAGGGCCTTCCCACTTCGGCGTCAACTTGTTGGAATTCTTGGCGGACTGAACACGCCAAAGAACAAGGTCGCCTTCCTCGAGACTCCTGGCCTTGACCTTGCGGCTATGATAGCGGCGCAAGGCTTGCTGGTATCGAGCAGCTCGTACAGCAGCCTGGAGACGTTCCTCCTCGAGGAGTAATGCATCATCTTGCCGCAGTTGCTCTTGCTCGAGCTCATCATAAGCGAGCACTCGAGGAGATCCGTATACGAGTTCCGTGGGGAGAACTGCCTCTGCTCCGTAGACTATAGCAAAGGGTGTCTGTCCGGTGGCTCGACTTGGTGTCGTTCTGATTGACCAAAGAGCCGCCGGTAACTCCTCTATCCAGTTTCTTCCGCACTTGTGCAGCCTGTCGAAGGTTCTCGTCTTGAGTCCGCGCAGCACTTCAGCATTGGCCCTCTCCACTTGACCATTGCTCCTCGGGTGAGCAACAGAAGCGAAACAGACCTTGGCGCCAAGGTCTTGGACGTACTGCATGAAGGTGCGGCTAGTAAATTGTGTGCCGTTGTCGGTGATGATCCTGTTAGGGATCCCGAAACGGCAAACAATCGACCTGAAGAACCTGACTGCTGACTGTGCCGTCACCTTTCTCACTGGTTCCACTTCTGGCCACTTTGTGAACTTGTCGATTGCAACGTACAAGTACTCAAAGCCCCCAACAACACGGGGGAAGGGGCCGAGAATATCGAGCCCCCAGACCGAGAAGGGCCAGGACAAAGGGATCGTCTGGAGAGCTTGAGCTGGCTGGTGAATTTGCTTTGCATGGAACTGGCACGCTTCACACTTGGTTACTTGTGCAGTTGCATCTTGGAGGGCTTCTTGCCAAAAGAACCCTTGCCGGAAAGCTTTTCCGGCAAGTGCCCTTGCGCCAATGTGGTGGCCACATATGCCTCCATGTATCTCTGCCAACAACTTCTGTCCATTTTCTCTGGAAATGCACTTCAACCTGACACCATTGAGTCTTCTTCTGTACAGTTCATTATCAACGAACTGGTACATACTTGATTGCCTGGTTATCTTCTCTATTTCTTCTGGGTCGTCGGGAAGTTCTCCAGTTTGCAGAAAACGGACGATATGCTGTGCCCATGCCGGAGCCCGAGGCTCAACGGCAAGGACTAAAGGCATGATGGCCGCTGCGGGAACCCCAGCTTCTACGGCAAGAACCTCTGGTTCTGCCGGAGCTGACGGCCCCCCGGCAAACCTGCCGGGGCAAGGCTTGTCGGGAACGCTTGCTTCAACTGTACAGACCCTTGGGCCTGCAGGAGCAAACTGTTCCTCAGCGTTTTGGTTGTTGATCTTGGGGACCTTGGCGGCGGCTTCAGGAAGGTCCGCCGGCAAGTAGTCGCCGGAGACCAACTTTCTCTTCTTACTTTGCCCAACTGATGGTGTAACGGATGGTTGAGTTAGCTTGAGCAAGAAGGTCCCTGGTTCCACAGGTAACTTCATTGCAGCACACTTTGAGAGGCCATCTGCGATATCATTCTGAGCTCTTGGAACGTGCTCCATTTGCAGACCTTCAAAGTGTTCTTCAAGCTTCCTCACTTCATCAACATAGGCCTCCATCAGAGGGCTCTGGTAACTCTTGTTCACTTGTCGGACCACCAACTGAGAATCTCCCCGCACAATTAACTTCTTGATCCCAAGCTCGGCCGCAATCCTGAGGCCGGCAAGCAAACCTTCATACTCAGCAGTATTGTTTGTCGCTTGTTCCTTGGGAAAGTGCATCTGGATAACATACTTGAGGTGCTCTCCGGTGGGCGCTATGAGTACCACGCCGGCACCGGCGCCTTGCAGCGAGAAGGCACCATCAAAGTACATTACCCATTCACTGCTTGCTTCTTGAACGGGGACGCTTGTCTCTGGAACTTCTTCGTCGAGCGTTGGGGTCCATTCAGCTATGAATTCTGCCAAAGCTCGGCTCTGTATAGTTGAAGTACTTTCAAACTTGAGTCCAAAGCTTGACAGCTCCAGTGCCCACTCAACAATCCTGCCTGTTGCTTCTGGATTTTGCAATATCCTCTTCAACGGAAAGCGAGTGACCACTGTTATCTCGTGTGCTTGGAAGTAATGGCGCAGCTTTCTCGAGGCCATGAGGAGGCCGAAAAGCAACTTCTGCACCCCAGAGTATCTTGATCTAGCTCCCTGCAAGAGGGAGCTTACAAAATACACTAGGCGCTGCACCATCTTCCTTCGCACTTCTCCTTGTTCCTGCGCAGACTTGTCCTTATCGGGGCCAGAGCTTGTCGGGGCAGCCCCCTGCTTGTCGCTGGATTCGCTTGCCGGTGGTGTAGACTCCTCTTCTACCTCCCTCTCCGCTACTAACGCAGCACTAACCACCTGATTGGTTGCTGCTAGATACAGCAACAACTTCTCTTGTGGCCTAGGTGCGACAAGTATTGGAGTGGAGGATAGGTATCCTTTCAAGTCTTGCTGCGCTGCCTCCGCTTCCGGAGTCCATTTCATAGGACCTGCCTTCTTCAAGATTTTGAAGAAAGGCAGGGCGCGCTCTGCAGACTTTGAAATGAACCTACTGAGGGCAGCTACACAACCTGCAAGTCTCCTTACGTCCTTGACGCGCTTTGGGGCTTCGATCTGCTCGATGGCTTTTATCTTGTCGGGATTGGCTTCAATCCCCCTCTGAGACACGAAGAACCCGAGAAGCTTGCCGGAGGGGACTCCAAAGATGCACTTCTCGGGGTTCAACTTAAGCTGGATCTTGCGCAGATTTTCAAATGTTTCTTCCAGATCTTGTATCAGGGTATCTTTTCTCTTGCTCTTGACCACTATATCATCCATGTAGGCTTCTACATTTCTGTGGATCTGTGGCTCGAAAGCAGTGTGCACCACCCTTGCAAATGTTGAGCCTGCATTCTTCAATCCAAAGGGCATGCGTATGAAGCAATACGTGCCGCATGGAGTGATAAATGCAGTCTTCTCTTCGTCTTCCTTGGCCATGAATATCTGGTGGTAGCCTGAGTAGGCATCAAGGAAGGAAAGCAGCTCACATCCAGCGGTGGAGTCAACAATCTGGTCAATACGCGGCAAGGGAAATGGATCTTTGGGACATGCTTTATTCACATCAGTGAAGTCTATACACAGTCTCCACTTCTCGTTAGCCTTGCGTACGACAACTGGATTGGCTAACCACGTTGGATGGATCACGCCTCTAACCAGGCCTGCTGCTTCTAGCTTCTTGATCTCTTCGGCAATGAATTCTTGGCGCTCCACGGCTTGCTTTCTGACCTTCTGCTTGACGGGCCGCGCATGAGGACAAACGGCAAGCTTGTGCTCAATCACCTTCCTGGGAACGCCGGGGATGTCAGATGGTTGCCACGCAAACACATCGACATTCGCCCGCAGGAAGGCAACGAGCGCGCTTTCCTATTTATTGTCAAGCGTAGCACTGATGGTGAAGGTACCACCAGTGCCGTCCTCCTTGGCGGACACCTTCTTGGTTGCCGGTGGAGCGGCCATCCCCTTCTTGCACTTGCCGGTGGAGCTCGATGTGACGTCCTCGACGGCAGCGCAGCACTCCGAGGAGGTGCGTTTGCCGGAGTGGGCCCCAGAGCACTTGCCGGACTTGGACTTGGTCTTCTTCCCCCCGGGAGCTTCAGCGGCAAGTGTGTTGCTCTCCGCTGCGGCTGCTGCGTCCCGGTATATCTTGTCGGCGCAGATAAGCGCGTCCTTCTTGTCGCCAGGGACAGAGATGACGCTTATCGGCCCCGGCATCTTGAGTACATTGTAGGCATAGTGGGAAGCTGCCATGAACTTGGCGAGGGCAGGACGTCCAAGTATCCCATTGTATGGCAATGGGATATCGGCAACATCAAAGGTTATCCTCTCCGTTTTGAAGTTAAGCTCCCCGCTGAAGGTCACTGGCAGAGTGATCTTCCCCTTGGGCTTGCTCCTTCCCGGGTTTATTCCTTGGAACGAACCGGTCTCTTCGAGCTCGCCGTCTGGGATCTGGAGCTTCTTGAACACAGCTGAGGAGATCAAGTTCAGGCCGGCCCCGCCGTCAACCAACATTTTGGTGACCTTGAGGTTGCGGATAGTTGGTGAGACCAACATTGGCAAGCACCCGACCGCGGTGGTGCGGTCGGGGTGATCCTCAAGATCAAAAATGATGGGCGTGCTGGACCACTTCAGCAGCCTGCGCGACTCAACGGGCGGCTCTGCTGCGTTTACTTCCCGCACCCACTGCTTGAGTTGGCGGTGGGAAGTGTGCAGAGAGGTGCCCCCGTCGACACACAGGACTTCCGTGGCCTTTTGGAACTCCTGCTCGCTGTTATCACCTTCCTCCATGTCGTCGTCGTCGTCTTCTTCGTCATCCTTGTCGCGGCCCCGGGGAGGTCGATCTTCTTGCCGCTGCTTGGCCTTGCCGCGCGTCCTCCCCGGCCATTGAATGGCCGCTTCTTGCTGGGCTCTCCTCCGCCACCTTGGGCCTTCTCCTTGTCGCGACGCTCGTATTCAGCCTTCTGCTGCTCTACGAGGTACTCGACGCGCTTGCAGTTCGAAAGGTCATGACCCTTGGTGCGGTGGATCTTGCAATATTGCTTGTCGGAGCCGTCCTGCTTGTCGGCTGCCGCTACAGGGGCAGGCTCCTTGCCGGAGCCGCCTGCCTGTGCCTTCTTGGCGGGAGCCTCCTTGCCGGACTGCTCGACGACCAGCACTTCTTTGCTCTTCTTTCTTCTGTTGTTTCGCCGCCGGCTCTTCTTTGCCGGGGCGGCGTCGTCGCTGTCGCTTCCCCCTGCGCCAGCATCCTCCCCGGGGAGTCTCCTCCCCTCTTCGGCGCGCGTGCACTTGTCAACCAGAGTGTAGAGCTCGCTGACATCCCGGATCTTTGTCATGGCCATCTCCTCCCGCATGCGGCGGTTACGCACGTTCTGGTGGAACGCGCTGATAACCGCAGCAGGGTGGACGTCGGGAATGTTGTGCTGCACGCGGCTGAATCGTTGAATGTACTTGCGCATGGGTTCTCCTTCCTTCTGGGCCAAGATGTGGAGATCGCTCTCCTGGCCGTGGGGTTTGTCGCCGCCTGTGAAGGCGCCAACAAATTGGTGGCACAAATCTGCCCACGAAGAAATGGAGCCTTCCGGTAAGTGCATAAGCCAAGAACGAACGTTCGGCTTAAGCACTAGCGGGAAGTAATTAGCCAGTATCTTCTCGTCGCGTCCCCCGGCAGCCTGCACCGCGATGGTGTAGATGCTGAGGAACTCCGAGGGGTGCGTCTTGCCGTCGTACTTCTCGGGTATGTCGGGTTTGAAGTTTTTCATGCTGGGCCACTGGACACGCCGCAGCTCACGGGTAAACGCAGTGCAACCTGCGGCGTACGGCAAGTCGCCTGGTCCACCGGGCGCGGGTGTGTCGACAGCGGTCCCAGCGCGCTGATCTGATTTTCGCCGGGCTTCTCGTCGGCGCTCGATTGTCGTTCGAGCATCTTCTTGTCGCCGATCGTCAAGGACTTGGCGCTGGTCCCGACGAGCCCGCGGATCCGACGACGCCGTGGAATCGTCGTCGACGTTAATCCGGCGGGGAGGCGTCTTCTGCTTCCGCGGCGGGGAGTGCCCGGTGGTTGCACCCCCGGCGGTCTTGTCACCGTCGGCCTTCGTCTCTCCGACTTGCCGTGGCCGCGATGTCGCCGGCTGCTGCGGCGTGTCGTTGTTGGCGAAGGCGATGAGGCTCTGGATCATCGCCCTCCAGTCTTCGGCCTTGTCTGCCGCTGGAGGGAAATCGAGGAGCAGTTGCGCTCTTGCGAGAGCTTCTGCTGGAGAGGAGGGGAGCGGGGGCGAGCGGTGCGAGGAGCGGGATATGCTCGGACTCCTAACAGGGTTAGAAGGAGCAGTTTCCCGCCCTGGTGACCGCGCCTTGCTCGTTCCAGGACGATGGCCTTGAGCGTCCCGCGATCCTCCGGTTTGTCCTTGGCCCAGCAAGCGGATGGTACCTCCTGTACCACGGCGCTGCTGGCCCGTCGTCTGCTGAGATGGACGTGGCGCGTCTACAGACACCGAGGCTCGGTCGTCTGTCTTGTCCTTGGATTTGGTGGCGCCGCGAGTTTCCTCGCCGGCGACCACCCTTCCACCGGCATCTCCTCCACCAACCGTTGGTTCTGGTGGCGGTGGGATCGATGCAGACGGGCCTGCGACCTCCGAAGCTTTCTTCTTCGGGGCCATGTTGTTGCTGATGAAGTTGATGTGGCTGGAGAGGTTGATGAAGAATGCGCCCGCGTGAGCGCCGGATCAGGTTCGCACAACCTCGACGCCCCCCTACCTGGCGCGCCAAAGATGTCGGGGAAACTGTCCTCCCACGAGCACCTATGGGACCGGAGCCCCTTCTACGTTGCGGTAAGGGAGCGGAGGGAGCACGAAGAGCAGATCGAGGAGAGCACGCGGGCAGTTTACCCAGGTTCGGGCCGCGCGGACGCGTAAAACCCTACTCCTGCTTAGATTGTATTGAGTTCTTGGGCTCGGGAGCTTGAGAAACTAGCTACACCGAGCAAGAGAGCTGTCTAGGTTCCGAACCCTTTCTACGTTGTGCATGGGCCTCCTTTTATAGCTCAAGGGGTCACCGACAGGTGTTAACGTAGAGGAGGGTAAAAATGTAATTGTGGTGGTAGTTGTAACAGTGCTGGAATAGTGTGGGAACAGTGCATGAACAGTGGTCATCACCTAACATTGACAATGGGGGACAAGAGCATTAAATGCCCGTCACCGTCGACCCCAAAAGCACCCGTCCATGCGTCTCCGTTCGACACGACGGTAGCCTCGTCACCGTGGATTGCCACCGTGTACCCCAGGCTGCACAGCCATCCGCCACGCGTCCCTGGAAGGGCCCCAGGGCGACGCGTGGGCAGGTGAGCTGGAGCGCGGGCACACAGCGTGAGCTTCCCCCGGCAAGCACCTTGCCGGGGTCTTGATCTTGCCGGGCCCGGAAGCTTGTCGCTCCCCGGGCCCTGCCGGGGCGTAGGGTGCGCCGAGGCATGTCTTCTGAGATGCAGTCTTCTGGTCTTCCTGGCAAGCTCCTCTTGCCAGGGTCTTGTGTTAATGTGATAGTCTTGAGCCTGGGACGGCCTTCCCGGCAAGCTTCACTTGCCGGGGTCTTGATCTTCTGCCTTGTATACTTTGTTTTTGAATGGCTTAATAAGGACCGGAAAGGTTTCTGGCAAGCACGTGGTAAACCCTGCCGCGGGAAGCTGCTACTGCCCGTGCACAAGTTGGGGTACTAAGGTACCCCTACCTTAGTACACCGACATAGATAAGGCCCAGAAGAGCCATCATAGCATTTATTACAAACAGAGGTCACATGACCCAACATACAGAGCATACAGGCAACGGAAGCATAACATGTCTGAGTACAGACAACTGCAAAAGAAAAAGGCTGTGAAGCCTGACTATCTACAAGATCCTACAAGGGTACAAGATCGTAGCTGAGGTAACAAGCTAAACGTCGAAGTCCACGCGGAACCACTAGCGAGACTGAAGTCTCTCTGCAAAAACATAAATTAAGCAAACGTGAGTACAAAGGTAATCAGCAAGACTTACATCAGAACTAGCTACATATGCATCAGTATCATCAAAGAGGTGGTGGAGTTTGACTGCAGCAAGCCAGCTTTGACTCGGTGGCTATCCTAAACTACGACTGCAAGTAACTCTTTTGAGGTAGCGCACACGAGTCCATATATTCACCAATCAATACACCACTATGGACCCGCTCCCGTCTACCTACGAGAAGGCCATCCATAGCACTCACGCTTATCTTGCGTGTTTTAGAGTATCCACTTTCACTTGTCTATGAACTGTAATAGGCAACCCAGAAGTCCATTTCCGCGGACACGGCTATTCGAATAGATTATATATAACCCTGCAGGGGTATACTTCTTCACACACGCTCTCACCACTTACCGCCGTTTACACGACATGTACTCGGCAATCTTCAAGCGGAGGCCCAGCGAGGGTGTCGGCCACGACCTGACTAACCACACAAGGCTCTCGTCCAGGTTTATCGCCTATTTGGGTTCCATTCGTGGGGAGATCCGGCCGGGGTGTCGCTCACGGCCCCAAACGATGTGTACAGGGTTCCCGCATCACCAAACGGGCAATCGGTACACCGTGCCACGTACCTGCCGCGTCACAGCCCACCCCGAGGGTCAGCGCTGCGCACGACCTCCAGTAAACTACAAACACCAGAAACTAGTAGCAACTCCTGGACAGAGATCATGTTGATTAATAAGTCGAGAGAGTCAATTAAGGATCCCAATGTGTGGTAGTAGCTGTTTCATGGACCAACCAACACAGAACTCAGTTCCTAAGGACGGCTGCAATGAGACAACCCACCATGTACTCCTACATGGCCTCTCATCGCTACCTTTACCAAATCGTGTTCACACACTTAGCTCACACACATTAGGACATGTTCATCACCATTCTAACTCATCCCCGATGAATCAGACCTGACACAACTCTAGGCAATAGCAGGCATAACCAGAAAACATGAAAGAGTAGGCACAACATGGCTCAAACAACTCCTACTCATACTAGTGGGTTTCAACTATTTACTGTGGCAATGACAGGTCATGCAGTGGAAAGGGGTTCAACTACCGCAGCAGGTAACAGTTGAAGCGTTGTTGTCCTAATGCAGTAAAAGAGAGCAAGAGCGAGAGAGTGGGATTGTATCGGAATGCTCAATGGGGTTTGCTTGCCTGGCACTTCTGAAGATATTAATAGCTCTTCATCGGTGTCATCGAACTCATCGTCGGAACATCGTCTACTGAGAGAGAACAAAACCGGCAAACAGAGAAAGAACACAATCAATGCAATGCGACAATATGATGCATGATCATGACATGGCAATATGTTGTGGATTGAGCTAATGCAACTAGCAACCATGTTAAATGAAGTTGGTTTGAATCAAAGATTCAAATTCAAACTCCATATGTGATTATTTAAATGCCCTGTAATTGATTTGACCCGATCAGCAGGTTTAACTTGTTCAAACATGCATGAAAATGCCATAAACAGATTCCTTGAATTTTTCTGATCATTTTTCATATATAAATTATTTTCATCTGAGCTATATTTTATTTTCTATGATTTTAGAAGTTTTGGCTATTTTCTGAAATAAATAAATCATTTATGATTTATTTAAAATTCCAGAAAACACTTATTACGTCAGCACTAGGTCATGCTGACATCAGCAAGTCAACAGGGGCTGGTCCAGTCAAACCTGACCAGTGGGGCCCACTGGTCAGTGACACAACTAACTAAACTAACTTATTTTAAACTAACTTAGTTTAATTAGCTGGGCGGGGCCTACATGTCAGTGAGTCACAGGGTTAACTAATTACAATTTAGCACTAACCTAGAATTAGCAGGGCACTGGGCCCACTTGTCACTGACTAACCTAACTAACTAGATTAATTAACAATTAAATTAATTATCCTAGCTAATTAGAGGCGGAGGGGGCCCACGCGTCAGTGACCCAGGGGGTCAACTGGGTCAGCCCGGGTCAAACTTGCCGGAGTTGACCCGTGGCTCGTCGCCGGCGGAGCCAGAGACGGCGGAGGGCGTCGGAAACGCAGCTCCGGCGACCATTTGGACGGCGGCTTGGTGCTACACGTAGCTGGGGAGCTCGCGCATCCATTTATGCCATCGGGAGGAGCTGGGGTGGCCGGAGCTCGTCGGAAACGAGCTCGCGGCGGCGCCAGAATTCGGGCGACGACGGAAACGGCACTGCGGTGCACTAGGGGAAGAGCTATTGGGTGCAAAAGGCTTCTGGGGGTGCACTGAGCTCGCTCATGGCCTCGAAGGAGTGTGGCAGCAGCTCTGGCCACGGCGGCGCCATGGACGGCGGCGGCGAGCTCACGCCCATGGTTGGGATCGGGGCTAGCGAGTGCAACGAGAGAGGGAGGAGTAGGGGTTGGACGCGGGAGCTCACGGTGGACACACAGAGCAGACAAGCGGGCTCGGGGAGGCGCTAACGACGGTGAATCGACGACAGTGATCTCGGACGACCGAGGAGGAAGAGGACGGCGTTGCGGATGAGGAGGAGCTCCTGGCACCGCGTGACTTGGTAGAGAGGAAGAGGAAGTTGCGACGGTTCTTCTGTGCTTAGCAGTAGGGCGTGGGATGGCCGGTGGCCACGGTGGTGCTCGCCGGCGCAACCGCGGCGGCTTCGGCCAAGGTGAAAAACAGGCGAGGGAGAGAGCCAGAGGAGAGGGAAGAAGCACGGGGAGGGTCGTGGGGGTTCCAGGGTGTCGTGGCGTCCTCTAGGGGCTTCGGGGCGGCGAGGAGGCAGACAGGCAAGGCGGAGGTGGCCGGCGCGTGGCTTCGGGCGCCGGGCACACGCCCTCGTGCCTTCTGGCACGAGGTAGACGACAGAGGAGGGCCAGGTGGGCTGGGCCAAACCTGCTGGGCCACCAGGTAAGTGGGCCTCAGGTAAGCTTCTCTCTCTCTCTCTCTCTCTCTCTCTCTCTTTTCTTTCTGTTTTCTATTATCTATTTCTTTTGTAACTCTGTGGCTTTTCTAAAAATGCTTAGGCACTTTCAAAAATCACCAAACTGCTCATGCCCACTGTTTAGCATATAACCAACATGGAACATTTCAGTTTAGGATTATTTGAGCATTTAAAATAATATATAAAATTTAAATGCCCAAATGCAAGTAAGATATGATTTAATTCAAAAATCCAAAATGGTCCTAGAAATATGTGCAACATTTTTGGCAGAGGTTTTTAATCAATCCAAAAATGATGAACTTTTCCAAGGGGCATTTTGGGTTCATTGAAAAAGATTTTAATTTGACCCTAGTTAAATTCATTTAGTGCTAGGGTTTGAGCATCCCCATTTCAGGTTTCCTTTGAAAATAAACATGATGCAACAGACAGGTGCTATCCTAAAGCAAGGTGAAGCTGGGGATGTGACAACTCACCCCCACTAAACAAGAATCTCGTCCCGAGATTCAGGACGTGAGATAAGAAATCAGAGGGGACACTAACTAATACAAACTTCATGATCCAAGTGTCCTCCATATAAGTGTTGATTGCTTGCCTCATGTTGATCCTGGCATCCTTGCTTTCGAGATCTTTGTCCAAACGGTGATGATGAGAGAAACTCTACAAAATTGATCTTCTGAAAGATCGAGCAACTCAAGATCAACCCATGGAGTGAGACGTTGAAACATCTTTTGAGCTGAGACACGGAGTACACCTCCAGGGGGATGGAGTGAAACAAACGATGAAGGTTCACCTAGTGGCAATAATTCCACACCTAAGAAGATGGTGATCGATACCACCAGACGGGGTACCTTTAGAGAAGGTGACTCGTAGAGTTATTCCCTTAAGTGGAAAAAAGAATTACTTTTGATATAGAGGTCATTGAAACTCTCTATACCAGCCGAAGGCAAATCACATCCGATCATTTGACGGAGTTCGAAAGAATGACATTCTCGGGCCAGAATGGATGATGTGGACTACCTTGTAAAGGACAATGCCAAGGTTGATTTTGCTTATCATCGGAAATGGTTGGGACCCATGGTAGGACCACTTTTGAGGATGATCCTGAACAGCAGTGATTGAGAACGGTAACCCATGGAGAATTGGCGCATTGGCGGTGCAAGCTGGGAACAAAATACAAATGCTGGGAATGATTCTGGTAACTGGGAAGAATCCCAACAGTAGAGAGTAAATCTACTCTTGAGGGGTTATAGCATAACCAAGAGCACTGGGAGCAATCCCGGTTGGTGTCGAGGATAACACCTAGTGCTTGTGCGTGCTCTCAAGAACTTGAGTATTCCCATATCCATCAAGGTTTTACCAATATCCGTGTCAAGGATCCTGGCAACACAACATGCTACCATGATGAATAACGATGGACAATGCATATGCGAAGGAAAACAACACTTTCTCAGATTTCACCATTAGCGGAGTCAAGGGCAAAATCTGGATGATCGACCGAGAGACATTTAGCACTCCGCTTCTAATGTTCTCCTTGATGTGCTAGCGTAACCCATTTATTAGAATGGTTTTGTACCTAGAATGTCAAGTAACAGGTCGGACTTCAGGAGCACAAAAATCCATAGGGAACAACTAGGGAGTAAATCCTACGAAATCCTTATGGGGAGGTGGCCAACTTCTTCAATCAAGATTCTACAACAATAGGTATTCCGGCCGGGTGTGTTGGCCACGACATCCACCTTACCGGTTATCGAGAGACCATTATTATAGATCTTGGGAAATGCTCCAACCATCATATCTACCTGAGATTCAGTTCTGGTTGGTGTCAGAATATTCCAGACTCATTGAGTCTAGAAAGAAAGATGAACGTTTGCAACACAAATCGACGAGACGGCGTTGCGAGATTCTCAGGAATGAACTACGATAGCAAGCTCCAAAACATGAGCTAGTTCTGCTACGTACCTGTGAACACGTTGTCCCAGACAAGCATGACCACATAGTAGTCTTATAATAAAATACTATCGAGTTCAGATTGGGAATCATCATTGGAGATAACAAAGTCTTGTGCATGTCCGTCCGGGCCCTTCGGGAATAGCATTTGAACTTCTTTTCTTTGAACAAATCAATCAGTGGCTTGGTGTGCTAGGGATACATACAGAATGAAGATGATCAGTCTATCAGACCATAGAATACTTTGCACGTATGCATGACTGACTTGGGATGACTCCAGAGGAGGTAAAAACATGCTTTCTCGAATTCACGACGGCAACTTGCATCAAATGCACATGAATTAGAGGAAGTCACTTCTTTCTTCCGTACATATGCTTCACGAACGGGTCATGAAGATAATGCTTATAAAAGTTTCCAATACTAGCTGGATGTTCAACATAGATCATGGAGAAGATAACAATGTTGCTGATGGGCTCAACAACAATTCATCCAGGTTTCCATATAGATGGAATTCCATGACAATGTGAACAAAGTGATAGCATTGGTCAGACCCAAAAGATATAATGGTGTATGCTCAAGGGAACGACCATGAGTAAGACAACATTACGAATATCGTTGGTTCTGATTTGATTTGAGGATAGCCCACACTCAACCAAAGTTTGGACAAGACAATAGATCCACAAATGATCACGGGGATCAATTGGAGAAGATATCATCTATCTTCAATACACACACAAGATATCCCTTTGGAGTGAGCTATGTGGGTTAAGCTTTTATCTTCCAACTCTCCAAGTTGTTGTTTAGCTTAACCAACTAGTTCGAGGTATCCATCACAGATTCTTGGAGAAGTGGTGGTTTATAAGAAACCAACTTGATCACGAGCTCAACATAACAGTCAGGGAACAACCCGGTAATACTTCCGATAAGATATTCGGAAAATCACGAACCACCGACATGTTATTAAGCTCGAGAACAATCTTGCTTTTCAGGACAAGACGATATGATCAAAAGGATGAGGGATTTATGCAATCCTAATTCTTTTATCAACGAGTGCACCAGAAAAATGGACTAGGTAGCACGGTCAATCTTAGAATGGTGATTAGTAACCAACACACTAAGAATGAAATTGTTGTCCTTTAACCGCCAAGCAACGAGATTGCTAGGGGTATTGATTTCACACATCACAATTCACTTGTCGGTATTCCGGCTGCGATAACACGGAGACCGAGGAATGAACGATAATGGCGAGAAGTATCACCTTATCGAGAGTTCATAGGATGATGTGCAATTCCCAGGACATTCTTGACGCAAAGATGGTAATACTCCAGGATAGACCAGTTTAGAAGCTGGATTAGCATTCTTCATCTGCGAAGTACAACTTCTTTGACCCAATCCTGGATATGGATAAGGTACTGGAGTTTGTTTCTCCTAGTCATTCCAGAATAGAATGGCTTGACTGACCACAAGAGTAAAAGGCATCGACGAACACAAGTGCATGACTACTCCTGACTATCAACTGATAGACGAAGGTCATAAAACAACTGAAAAGGGACAACTCAAAGGAACATATATCTTTCTGAGTTGTGGATGCATAGGTTAGTATGTCGAACGAGTTCCACATATTTCTTCCGGATAACCCATGCGGAAAGGTAGGACTGGCAGAGTCACAATATGAATGGAGTACCACTCAGGAGCACTCTGGTTGTGATCTTTTGGTTCGGGAGAACTTCTGCCAAGATGGTTCATGGTATTTGGAAGAAGGATATACCACGGACCTCGGGGACTATCACAAGGTTACTAATATCCTAAAGGGACGAACAAATACTACCAACATGAAGTAGGTAGAAAGAATCTTGGGTTCAAGAACCCAGGAATATAATACCTACCAACTAAATAGCATCACGGGATGCTTTCGAGAATGATGGCCAAAATCGTCACACTGGAATATAAAACATTGCTGGATTACCGGGTGATCTTCTAAGATACTTAGGGTCATAATAATAACTCCAACATATGTGTCGAGGTAACAGAGTACCACAACTCACCGTCTAGTGTGGTTAATCTGGCCTAAAAGGACATTAAGAACAGGTAGGAATGATTTGCAAATGCATCAGATTGTTTAGAGACCTGGGATGACTCGGACAGCATAACGGCTGCAAATGCTCGAAAATACTTTTGAGATCCAAGCAAAAGGGTAGCATATCCACTTAACATCATAATGTCAAGGTTCTGAGACCAACAGTTGAACAAACAGAAGTAGTAGAAACTGAACTGAGGATTGAATCCACAATAACACGATCCTGATAAATAGAATGAGAATCCTAGTTCTTAATCCCCGTAGAAAGAAGAAGGTGACTCAGATCAGAAGGTCATAGGGCAAAGGAGTAAAAAGAGACTTACGTTCCCTTCCACAAACAATTCCCTTACATAACTAAAGATTTTCTAGACACGACTTCGACCAGTTTGGCTTACTAATCCTACAGGCAGTCAGGCTCTGATACCAAAGCTGTCAGGACTCCGATCCTAAGTCACACAGGTCTAGCCTATAACACATCATATCACTTTGCGGCCTCACGCACGGTATCCCCACGGGTGCCACCTTACCTGGCCCGGGACCATTTGCGCATTTTGGCACACGTATATGATAGTGTCGCTAGCATCCATATGACAGAGAACCCGGGCCGCCATGACCAGTTATAAACCAAAAGTGGCACTAAATTACAGAGACAGGCATACATGACCCAGCAACGAACGTGTCGGTCATCAACGTATGAACCCAAGTCGTAGCAAGCTATAAGGACTTAAAGGAACAACGCGTGACATTTCCCCTAAGGGACAGACACAGGAACGAAGAAGGACACATGCCGGCCAGCCTAAGTGTTCCGGAGCAGTAGCGAGCTACCAAGGCTCGATGGAAGCACTAGGAGACATTTCCCTGTAAGATAGGCTACCAAGGGTAAACAACTAGGTGTCGGATCCCACACATAGCAATACACATTACACGTACGCATAACATGCAAGTATGTGCTGTACAACATGGCATCACAACATAACTCAACAACTCATATAGATAAGGCCCAGAAGAGCCATCATAGCATTTATTACAAACAGAGGTCACATGACCCAACATACAGAGCATACAGGCAACAGAAGCATAACATGTCTGAGTACAGACAACTGCAAAAGAAAAAGGCTGTGAAGCCTGACTATCTACAAGATCCTACATGGGTACAAGATCGTAGCTGAGGTAACAAGCTAAACGTCGAAGTCCACGCGGAACCACTAGCGAGACTGAAGTCTCTCTGCAAAAACATAAATTAAGCAAACGTGAGTACAAAGGTACTCAGCAAGACTTACATCAGAACTAGCTACATATGCATCAGTATCATCAAAGAGGTGGTGGAGTTTGACTACAGCAAGCCAACTTTGACTCGGTGGCTATCCTAAACTACGACTGCAAGTAACTCTTTTGAGGTAGCGCACACGAGTCCACATATTCACCAATCAATACACCACTATGGACCCGCTCCCGTCTCCCTACGAGAAGGCCATCCATAGCACTCACGCTTATCTTGCGTGTTTTAGAGTATCCACTTTCACTTGTCTATGAACTGTAATAGGCAACCCAGAAGTCCATTTCCGCGGACACGGCTATTCGAATAGATTATATATAACCCTGCAGGGGTGTACTTCTTCACACACGCTCTCACCACTTACCGCCGTTTACATGACATGTACTCGGCAACCTTCACGCGGAGGCCCAGTGAGGGTGTCAGCCACGACCTGACTAACCACACAAGGCTCTCGTCCAGGTTTATCGCCTATTTGGGTTCCATCCGGGGGGAGATCCGGCCGGGGTGTCGCTCACGGCCCCAAACGATGTGTACAGGGTTCCCGCATCACCAAACGGGCAATCGGTACACCGTGCCACGTACCTGCCGCGTCACAGCCCACCCCGAGGGTCAGCGCTGCGCACGACCTCTAGTAAACTACAAACACCAGAAACTAGTTGCAACTCCTGGACAGAGATCATGTTGATTAATAAGTCGAGAGAGTCAATTAAGGATCCCAATATGTGGTAGTAGCTGTTTCATGGACCAACCAACACAGAACTCAGTTCCTAAGGACGGCTGCAATGAGACAACCCACCATGTACTCCTACATGGCCTCTCATCGCTACCTTTACCAAATCGTGTTCACACACTTATCTCACACACATTAGGACATGTTCATCACCATTCTAACTCATCCCCGATGAATCAGACCTGACACAACTCTAGGCAATAGCAGGCATAACCAGAAAACATGAAAGAGTAGGCACAACATGGCTCAAACAACTCCTACTCATACTAGTGGGTTTCAACTATTTACTGTGGCAATGACAGGTCATGCAGTGGAAAGGGGTTCAACTACCGCAGCAGGTAACAGTTGAAGCGTTGTTGTCCTAATGCAGTAAAAGAGAGCAAGAGTGAGAGAGTGGGATTGTATCAGAATGCTCAATGGGGTTTGCTTGCCTGGCACTTCTGAAGATATTAATAGCTCTTCATCGGTGTCATCGAACTCATCGTCGGAACATCGTCTACTGAGAGAGAACAAAACCGGCAAACAGAGAAAGAACACAATCAATGCAATGCGACAATATGATGCATGATCATGACATGGCAATATGCTGTGGATTGAGCTAATGCAACTAGCAACCATGTTAAATGAAGTTGGTTTGAATCAAAGATTCAAATTCAAACTCCATATGTGATTATTTAAATGCCCTTTAATTGATTTGACCTGATCAGCAGGTTTAACTTGTTCAAACATGCATGAAAATGCCATAAACAGATTCCTTGAATTTTTCTGATCATTTTTCATATATAAATTATTTTCATCTGAGCTATATTTTATTTTCTATGATTTTTTAGAAGTTTTGGCTATTTTCTGAAATAAATAAATCATTTATGATTTATTTAAAATTCCAGAAAACACTTATTGCGTCAGCACTAGGTCATGCTGACATCAGCAAGTCAACAGGGGCTGGTCCAGTCAAACCTGACCAGTGGGGCCCACTGGTCAGTGACACAACTAACTAAACTAACTTATTTTAAACTAACTTAGTTTAATTAGCTGGGCGGGGCCTACATGTCAGTGAGTCATAGGGTTAACTAATTACAATTTAGCACTAACCTAGAATTAGCAGGGCACTGGGCGCACTTGTCACTGACTAACCTAACTAACTAGATTAATTAACAATTAAATTAATTATCCTAGCTAATTAGAGGCGGAGGGGGCCCACGCGTTAGTGACCCAGGGGGTCAACTGGGTCAGCCCGGGTCAAACTCGCCGGAGTTGACCCGTGGCTCGTCGCCGGCGGAGCCAGAGACGGCAGAGGGCGTCGGAAACGCAGCTCCGGCGACCATTTGGACGGCGGCTTGGTGCTACGCGTAGCTGGGGTGCTCGCGCATCCATTTATGCCATCGGGAGGAGCTGGGGTGGCCGGAGCTCGTCGGAAACGAGCTCGCTGCGGCACCGGAATTCAGGCGATGACGGAAACGGCACTGCCGTGCACTAGGGGAAGAGCTATTGGGTGCAAAAGGCTTCTGGGGGTGCACTGAGCTCGCTCATGGCCTCGAAGGAGTGTGGCAGCAGCTCTGGCCACGGCGGCGCCATGGACGGCGGCGGCGAGCTCACGGCCATGGTTGGGATCGGGGCTAGCGAGTGCAACGAGAGAGGGAGGAGTAGGGGTTGGACGCGGGAGCTCACGGTGGACACGCAGAGCAGACAAGCGGGCTCGGGGAGGCGCTAACTACGGCGAATCGACGACGGTGATTGTTGGAAATATGCCCTAGAGGCAATAATAAAAGAGTTATTATTATATTTCCTTGTTCATGATAATCGTTTATCATCCATGCTATAATTGTATTGATTGGAAACTCAAATACATGTGTGGATGAATAGACAAACTTTGTGTCCCTAGTAAGCCTCTACAGGACTAGCTCGTTGATCAAAGATGACCGCGGTTTCCAGGTCATAGACATGAGTTGTCACTTGATAACGGGATCACATCATTAGGAGAATGATGTGATGGACGAGACCCAAACGTTAAACATAGCTTTTGATCGTATCAGTTATCGCTATAGTTTTCTGCATGTCAAGTATAAGTTCCTATGACCATGAGATCATGTAACTCACTGACACCGTAGGAGTGCTTTGTGTGTGCCAAACGTCGCAACGTAACTGGGTGACTATAAAGGTACTCTACAGGTATCTCCGAAGGTGTCTGTTGAGTTGACATGGATCGTGACTGGGATTTGTCACTCCGTGTGACGGAGAGGTATCTCCGGGCCCACTCGGTAATACATCATCATAATGAGCTCAAAGTGATTAAGTAGTTAGTCACGGGATTATGTATTACGGTAACGAGTAAAGAGACTTGCCAGTAACAAGATTGAACTAGGTATAGAGATACCGACGATCGAATCTCGGGCAAGTAACATACCGACGAGACAAAGGGAACTGTATACGGGATTGTCTGAATCCTTGACATCGTGGTTCATCCGATGAGATCATCGAGAAACGTGTGGGAACCAATATGGGTATCCAGATCCCGCTATTGGTTATTGACCTGGGAGTGTCTCGGTCATGTCTACATGGTTTCCGAACCCGCAGGGTCTACACACTTAAGGTTCGGTGACGCTAGGGTTGTTAGTGAGAACAGTGCATGGTTACCGAAGGTTGTTCGGAGTCCCGGATGAGATCCCGGACGTGACGAGGGTCTCCGGAATGGTCCGGAGACGAAGATTGATATATAGGATGAAAGGTTTCGGAGTCCGTAAGTGTTCTGGGGAGTATCGGGAAATCGACGGATGACCGAAAGGGGTTTCGGGGGTCCCGGAAGGGGTTTCGGGCCTAATGGGCCACAAAGGGGGACACAACAGCCCTCATAGGGCTGTGCGCCCCCCCTGGGCCCTCTCCTTGTGCGCCAAGGGAGGTGGACCCCCCTAGGGCTGCCGCACCCCCTTGGCCTTGGGGGGCAAGGCACCTGGGGGGGGGGAAACCCTAGCCCCAGGGGGCGCCGCCCCTCCCCATCTGCCCTGGCCGCCGGCCCCTAGGGGAAACCCTAGGGCGCCCCCCTCCCCTCTACTCCCCCTATATAAAGAGAGGCAGAGGGAGGGCAGCCACACACGTTCGTGCCTCGGTGCTGCCCTCCCTCTCCCACTACAATCTTCGTATTCCCGCGGTGCTTGGCGAAGCCCTGCAGGAATCCTCCACCACCATCTCCACCACGCCGTCGTGCTGCCGGTGTCTCCATCAACCTCTCCTTCCCCCTTGCTGGATCAAGAAGAAGGAGACGTCCCCGAGCTGTACGTGTGAAGAACGCGGAGGCACCGTTGCTTCGGTGCTAGGATCTTCGGCGATCTGAATCGCGGCGAGTACGACTCCATCAACCGCGTTCTTGAACGCTTCCGCTTAGCGATCTACAAGGGTATGTGGATCCAACTCTCCCCTCGTAGATGCATCTCCTAGATTGATCTTGATGGACGTAGGAAAATTTTTGTTTCCCATGCAACGTTCCCCAACAGTGGTATCAGAGCTAGGATCTTGCGTAGATGCTTTCACGAGTAGAACACAAAAGGGTTTGTGGACGTTGATGTTTAGATTGCTTCCCTCCTTAGTCTTTCTTGATTCAGCGGTATTATGGGATGAAGCGGCCCGGACCAACTTTACATGTCCACGTACATGAGACCGGTTCCATCGACAGACATGTGACTTTTGTTGCATAAGATGGCTGGCGGGTGTCTGTCTCTCCTATCTTAGTTGAATCGGAACAGAACAAGGCGGTCCTTGTAGAAGGTTAAATAGCAACTTGAATATCACCGTTGTGGCTTTGCGTAGGTAAGAAGCGTTCTTGCTAGATACCCATAGCAGCCACGTAAAACACGCAACAACAAATTAGAGGACGTCTAACTTGTTTTTGCAGGGTATGTATGTGATATGATATGGCCAATGACATGATGAGATATATTTGATGTATGAGATGATCATGTTGTAATAGTTAATATCGACTTGCATGTCGATGTATACGGCAACCGGCAGGAGCCATAGGGTTGTCTTTAATTTTTGTATGACCTGCGTGTCAATCATTAAGCGCTTTGTAATGCTTTACTTTATCGCTAAGCGGTAGCAATAGTAGTAAGAGCATGGTGGGCGCGCGACAACCCCGATGGCGACACGATGATGGAGATCATGATGATGGGGATCATGGTGTGGCGCCGGTGACGATGGAGATCATGCCGGTGCTTTGGAGATGGAGATCAAAAGCACGAGTTGATGGCCATATCATGTCACTTATGATTTGCATGTGATGTTAATCCTTTTATGCATCTTATTTTGCTTAGGACGACGGTAGCATTATAAGATGATCCTTCACTAAAATTTCAAGATAAAATTGTGTTCCCCCCGAGTGTGCGCCGTTGCGAAGGTTCGTCGTTTCGAAGCACCACGTGATGATCGGGTGTGATAGACTCTACGTTCGCATACAACGGGTGCAAGCCAGTTTTGCACATGCAGAACACTCGGGTTAGACTTGACGAGCCTAGCGTGTACAGACATGGCCTCGGAACACGGAAGACCGAAAGGTCGAGCATGAGTCATATAGTAGATATGATCAACATGTAGATGTTCACCGTTGACACCACCTCATCTCACGTGATGATCGGACTTGGGTTGGTGAATCTGGATCATGTCACGCTCGAATGACCAGAGGGATGTCAATTTGAGTGGGAGTTATAAATAATTTGATTAGGTAATAACTCACTTATCATGAACAATAGTCTAAAATGTCTTTGCAAATCTTTTGTTGTAGATGGCTCGCGCAGTAGCTCCCCTGAATTTTAATGCGTTCCTAGAGAAAGCTAAACTGAAAGATGATGGGAGCAACTTTGCGGACTGGCTCCGCAATCTGAGGATCATCCTCACAGCTGCCCAAAAGGTTTATGTCCTAAATGCACCGCTAGGTGAACCCCCCGCTCCTCAGGCCTCTGCGGACGTTATGAACGCCTGGCAGTCGCGTTCGGATGACTACTCAGTAGTGCAGTGTGCCATATTGTATAGCTTGGAAGGAGGACTTCAAAGGCGTTTTGAACGTCATGGAGCATATGAGATGTTCCAGGAGTTGAAGTTCATCTTTGAAAAGAATGCCAAGATCGAGAGGTATGAGACCACCGATAAATTCTTTGCTTGCAAGATGGAGGAGAATTTGTCTGTCAGTGAGCACTTACTGAAGATGTCTGGGTACTATACCCGCATAGCTGATCTGGGACTTGTGTTCCCGGATGAGGCTATCATTGACAGAATTCTCCAGTCACTCCCGCCTAGCTACAAGAGCTTCGTGCAGCAGTATAACATGCAAGGGATGAACAAAACCATCGCCGAGCTGTTTTCGATGCTGAAAGTCGCTGAGGCAGACATCCAGAAGGAGTATCAAGTGTTGATGGTCAATAAAACCACCAGTTTCAAGAAGAATGGCAAGGGCAAGAAGGGTAACTCTAAGAAGGGTGGCAAGGCAGTTGCTCATCCAGTGAAGAAACCCAAGGCTGGGCCCAAGCCAGAGACTGAGTGTTTCTATTGCAAGGGGAACGGCCACTGGAAGCGGAACTACCCCAAGTATCTGGCAGACAAGAAGGGGGCCAACAACAACAACAAGCAAGGTATATGTGATATACATGTTATTGATGTGTACCTTACCAACTCTCGTTGTAGTGCCTGGGTATTTGATACCGGTTCGGTTGCTCACATTTGCAACTCTAAACAGGAACTGCGGAATAAACGGAGGCTGGCGAAGGACGAAGTGACGATGCGCGTGGGAAATGGTTCCAAGGTTGATGTGATCGCCGTCGGCACGCTCGCTCTTCGATTACCATCGGGATTAGTTATGAACCTGAATAATTGTTATTTAGTGCCTGCGTTGAGCATGAACATTATATCTGGATCTTGTTTATTGCGAGACGGTTACTCGTTTAAATCAGAGAATAAAGGTTGTTCTATTTATATGGGTAATATCTTTTATGGTCATGCACCCTAAGTGAGGGGTTTATTCTTATTGAATCTCGATAGTGATGATACACATGTTCATAACATTGATGCCAAAAGATGTAGAGTAGTTAGCGATAGTACCACTTACTTGTGGCACTGCCGTCTGGGTCATATCGGCGTAAAACGCATGAGGAAACTCCATGCTGATGGACTTTTGGAGTCTCTTGATTTTGAATCACTTGACACATGCGAGCCGTGCCTCATGGGCAAGATGACAAGGACCCCGTTTTCAGGAACAATGGAACGGGCAAGTGACTTATTGGAAATCATACATACTGATGTGTGTGGTCCGATGAGTGTCACGGCGCGCGGTGGATATCGTTATTTTCTCACCTTCACTGACGACTTAAGTAGATATGGGTATATTTACTTAATGAAGCATAAGTCTGAAACGTTTGAAAAGTTCAAGCAATTTCAGAGTGAAGTTGAAAATCATCGTAACAAGAAGATCAAGTTCCTACAATCTGATCGAGGGGGAGAATATCTGAGTTATGAGTTTGGCGATCACTTAAGAAAATGTGGAATTGTTTCACAGTTGACACCACCTGGAACACCACAGCGTAATGGTGTGTCCGAACGTCGTAATCGAACCCTATTAGATATGGTGCGTTCTATGATGTCTCTTGCCGATTTGCCACTATCATTTTGGGGATATGCGTTAGAGACAGCTGCATTCACTTTAAATAGGGCTCCATCCAAGTCCGTTGAGACAACACCGTATGAACTATGGTTTGGTAAGAAACCTAAGTTGTCTTTTCTCAAGGTTTGGGGTTGCGATGCTTATGTCAAAAGGCTTCAGCCAGAAAAGCTCGAACCCAAAGCGGACAAGTGTGTCTTCATAGGATACCCAAAAGAAACTTTTGGGTACGCCTTCTATCTCAGATCCAAAGGCAAAGTGTTTGTCGCTAAGAACGGGTCCTTTCTCGAGAAAGAGTTTCTCTCGAAAGAATTGAGTGGGAGGAAGGTAGAACTTGATGAGGTTATTGAACCTCTGCTTCAACCAGAGAGTTGCGCAGCACAGAAAGATGTTTCTGTGGAACCTGCAGCGGTTGAAGAGGAAGTCAATGATGATGATCAAGAAGCTTCTGATCAAGTTACTACCGAACCTCGTAGGTCGACAAGGGTACGCACTGCACCTGAGTGGTATGGTAACCCTGTCTTGGAGGTCATGTTGTTAGACAACGGTGAACCTACGAGCTATGGAGAAGCGATGGTGGGCCCGGATTCCGACAAATGGTTAGAGGCCATGAAATCCGAGATGGGATCCATGTATGAAAACAAAGTATGGACTTTGGAAGTATTACCTGAAGGGCGGAAGGCCATTCAGAATAAATGGATTTTTAAGAGGAAGACGGACGCTGACGGTAATGTCACCGTGTATAAAGCTCGACTTGTGGCAAAGGGTTTTTCACAAGTTCAAGGGATTGACTACGATGAGACTTTCTCACCCGTAGCGATGCTTAAATCCGTCCGAATCATGTTAGCAATAGCTGCATATTTCGATTATGAAATTTGGCAGATGGATGTCAAAACAGTTCCTTAACGGTTTTCTTAAGGAAGAGTTGTATATGATGCAACCAGAAGGTTTTGTCGATCCAGAGAATGCTGACAAAGTATGCAGGCTTCAGCGTTCCATTTATGGGCTGGTGCAAGCATCTCGGAGTTGGAATCTTCGCTTTGATGAGGTGATCAAAGCGTTTGGTTTTATACAAGTTTACAATGAAGCTTGTATTTACAAGAAAGTGAGTGGGAGCTCTATAGCGTTTCTAATATTATATGTGGATGACATATTGCTGATTGGAAACAATATAGAATTTTTGGATAGCGTAAAGGGGTATTTGAACAAGAGTTTTTCGATGAAAGATCTCGGTGAAGCTGCTTTCATATTGGGCATCAAAATCTATAGAGATAGATCAAGACGCTTGATAGGACTTTCACAAAGTACATACCTTGATAAAGTTTTGAAGAAGTTCAAAATGGATCAATCCAAGAAGGGGTTCTTGCCGGTATTGCAAGGTACAAAGTTGAGTAAGACTCAATGCCCAGTGACTGCGGAAGATAGAGAAAAGATGAGTGTCGTCCCCTATGCTTCAACCATAGGCTCTATCATGTATGCAATGCTGTGCACAAGACCAGATGTCAGCCTTGCCATAAGTATGGCCGGAAGGTTTCAAAGTAATCCTGGTATGGATCACTGGACAGCGGTCAAGAATATCCTAAAGTACCTGAAAAGGACTAAGGAAATGTTTCTCGTTTATGGAGGTGATCAAGAGCTCGTCGTAAAGGGTTACGTCGATGCAAGCTTTGACACTGATCCGGATGACTCTAAGTCTCAAACCGGATACGTATATATTCTCAACGGGGGAGCGGTAAGCTGGTGCAGTTCCAAGCAAAGCGTGGTAGCCGATTCTACATGCGAAGCGGAGTACATAGCTGCCTCGGAGGCGGCAAAGGAAGGTGTCTGGATGAAGGAGTTCATGACAGATCTTGGAGTTGTGCCTAGTGCACTAAACCCAATGACTCTATTCTGTGACAACACTGGTGCCATTGCTCTAGCCAAGGAACCAAGGTTTCACAAGAGGACCAGACACATAAAGCGACGCTTCAATTCCATCCGCGATTCAGTCAAGGAGGAGGACATAAACATTTGCAAAGTACACACGGATTTGAATGTTGCAGATCCGTTGACTAAGCCTCTTCCACGGGCTAAGCATGATCAACACCAAGACTCTATGGGTGTTAGATTCATTACCTTGTAATGCTAGATTATTGACTCTAGTGCAAGTGGGAGACTGTTGGAAATATGCCCTAGAGGCAATAATAAAAGAGTTATTATTATATTTCCTTGTTCATGATAATCGTTTATCATCCATGCTATAATTGTATTGATTGGAAACTCAAATACATGTGTGGATGAATAGACAAACTTTGTGTCCCTAGTAAGCCTCTACAGGACTAGCTCGTTGATCAAAGATGACCACGGTTTCCAGGTCATAGACATGAGTTGTCACTTGATAACGGGATCACATCATTAGGAGAATGATGTGATGGACGAGACCCAAACGTTAAACATAGCTTTTGATCGTATCAGTTATCGCTATAGTTTTCTGCATGTCAAGTATAAGTTCCTATGACCATGAGATCATGTAACTCACTGACACCGTAGGAGTGCTTTGTGTGTGCCAAACGTCGCAACGTAACTGGGTGACTATAAAGGTACTCTACAGGTATCTCCGAAGGTGTCTGTTGAGTTGACATGGATCGAGACTGGGATTTGTCACTCCGTGTGACGGAGAGGTATCTCCGGGCCCACTCGGTAATACATCATCACAATGAGCTCAAAGTGATTAAGTAGTTAGTCACGGGATTATGTATTACGGTAACGAGTAAAGAGACTTGCCAGTAACGAGATTGAACTAGGTATAGAGATACCGACGATCGAATCTCGGGCAAGTAACATACCGACGAGACAAAGGGAACTGTATACGGGATTGTCTGAATCCTTGACATCGTGGTTCATCCGATGAGATCATCGAGAAACGTGTGGGAACCAATATGGGTATCCAGATCCCGCTATTGGTTATTGACCTGGGAGTGTCTCGGTCATGTCTACATGGTTTCCGAACCCGCAGGGTCTACACACTTAAGGTTCAGTGACGCTAGGGTTGTTAGTGAGAACAGTGCATGGTTACCGAAGGTTGTTCGGAGTCCCGGATGAGATCCCGGACGTGACGAGGGTCTCCGGAATGGTCCGGAGACGAAGATTGATATCTAGGATGAAAGGTTTCGGAGTCCGGAAGTGTTCTGGGGAGTATCGGGAAATCGGCGGATGACCGAAAGGGGTTTCGGGGGTCCCGGAAGGGGTTTCGGGCCTAATGGGCCACAAAGGGGGACACAACAGCCCTCATAGGGCTGTGCGCCCCCCCTGGGCCCTCTCCTTGTGCGCCAAGGGAGGTGGACCCCCCTAGGGCTGCCGCACCCCCTTGGCCTTGGGGGGCAAGGCACCTGGGGGGGGGGGGAAACCCTAGCCCCAGGGGGCGCCGCCCCTCCCCATCTGCCCTGGCCGCCGGCCCCTAGGGGAAACCCTAGGGCGCCCCTCTCCCCTCTACTCCCCCTATATAAAGAGAGGCAGAGGGAGGGCAGCCACACACGTTCGTGCCTCGGTGCTGCCCTCCCTCTCCCACTACAATCTTCGTATTCCCGCGGTGCTTGGCGAAGCCCTGCAGGAATCCTCCACCACCATCTCCACCACGCCGTCGTGCTGCCGGTGTCTCCATCAACCTCTCCTTCCCCCTTGCCGGATCAAGAAGAAGGAGACGTCCCCGAGCTGTACGTGTGAAGAACGCGGAGGCACCGTTGCTTCGGTGCTAGGATCTTCGGCGATCTGAATCGCGGCGAGTACGACTCCATCAACCGCGTTCTTGAACGCTTCCGCTTAGCGATCTACAAGGGTATGTGGATCCAACTCTCCCCTCGAAGATGCATCTCCTAGATTGATCTTGGTGGACGTAGGAAAATTTTTGTTTCCCATGCAACGTTCCCCAACAGTGATCTCGGACGACCGAGGAGGAAGACGACGGCGTTGGGGATGAGGAGGAGCTCCTGGCACCGCGTGACTTGGTAGAGAGGAAGAGGAAGTTGCGGCGGGTCTTCTGTGCTTAGCAGTAGGGCGTGGGATGGCCGGTGGCCACGGTGGTGCTCGCCGGCGCGACCGCGGCGGCTTCGGCCAAGGTGAAAAACGGGCGAGGGAGAGAGCCAGAGGAGAGGGAAGAAGCACGGGGAGGGTCGTGGGGGTTCCAGGGTGTCGTGGCGTCCTCTAGGGGCTTCGGGGCGGCGAGGAGGCAGACAGGCAAGGCGGAGGTGGCCGGCGCGTGGCTGCGGGCACCGGGCACACGCCCTCGTGCCTTCTGGCACGAGGTAGACGACAGAGGAGGGCCAGGTGGGCTGGGCCGAACCTGCTGGGCCACCAGGTAAGTGGGCCTCAGGTAAGCTTCTCTCTCTCTCTTTTCTTTCTGTTTTCTGTTATCTATTTCTGTTGTAACTTTGTGGCTTTTCTAAAAATGCTTAGGCACTTTCAAAAATCACCAAACTGCTCATGCCCACTGTTTAGCATATAACCAACATGGAACATTTCAGTTTAGGATTATTTGAGCATTTAAAATAATATATAAAATTTAAATGCCCAAATGCAAGTAAGATATGATTTAATTCAAAAATCCAAAATGGTCCTAGAAATATGTGCAACATTTTTGGCAGAGGTTTTTAATCAATCCAAAAATGATGAACTTTTCCAAGGGGCATTTTGGGTTCATTGAAAAAGATTTTAATTTGACCCTAGTTAAATTCATTTAGTGCTAGGGTTTGAGCATCCCCATTTCAGGTTTCCTTTGAAAATAAATATGATGCAACAGACAGGTGCTATCCTAAAGCAAGGTGAAGTTGGGGATGTGACAGTCAACTACATGATCATGCATGGCCATATGACAATATGAAGTGTGTCATATGAACAGAACGGTGGAAAGTTGCATGGCATTACATCTCGGAATGGCTATGGAAATGCCATGCTAGGTAGGTATGCTGGCTGTTTTGAGGAATATATATGGTGGCTGTTTTGAGGAAGGATATATAGTGGGTTTATGGCACCGGCGAAAGTTGCGCAGTACAAGAGAGGCTAGCAATGGTGGAAGGGTGAGAGTGCTTATAATCCATGGACTCAACATTAGTCATAAGAACTCATATACTTATTGCAAAAATCTACGAGTCATCAAAACAAAGCAATCAACGCATGCTCCTAGGGGGGAGGTTGGTAGGAGTTAACCATCGCGCTCCCCCGACCTCCACACAAAGGTTGACACTTTACAAATACCTCATGCTCTAACTTCGTCACATAGCGGTTCACCATACGTGCATGCTACGGGAATCACTAACCTTAACACAACCATTTCTCAATTTCATAATAACTCCACTAGCATGACTCTAATATCACTATCCTCATATCTCAAAACATTTATCAAGCATCCAACTTCTCATCATATTCAATGAACTTAGTGTGAAAGTTTTTACTATATTGATATTGGATGTCTATCATGTGAAGACTAGTTTTATAGCCTAAACACATTACCATGCTGTTTTAATAGACTCTCAAAAGGATATAAGTGAAGCATGAGAGTTCATCTATTTCTTCAAAATAAAACCACCGCCATGCCCTAACAGATATAAGTGAAGCATTAGAGCAAACAACAAACTACTCCGAAAGATATAAGTGAAGATCAATGAGTAGTTGAATAATCATGTAACTATGTGAAGACTCTCTAACATTTAAGAATCTCAGATCTTGTGATATTATTCAAACAACAAGCAAAACAAAACAAAATAAAATGACGCTCTAAGTAAAACACATATCATGTGGTGAATAAATATATAGCTCCGAGTATAGTTACCGATGGATGAAGACGAAAGAGGGGATGCCTTCCCGGGGCACCCCCAAGCTTAGGCTTTTGGTTGTCCTTGAATTTTACCTTGGGGTGCCTTGGGCATCCCCAAGCTTAGGCTCTTGCCACTCTTTGTTCCATAGTCCATCAAAGCAATACTCAAAACTTGAAAACTTCACAACACAAAACTTAGACAAAAATCTCGTGAGCTCCGTTAGTATAAGAAAGCAAACCACTACTCAAAGGTACTACAATGAATTCATTCTTTGCTTATATTGGTGTTAAACCTACTGTATTCCAACTTCTCTATGGTTCATACTTCCCAATACTACTCATAGATGCATTGAAATAAGCAAACAACACACGAAAAACAGAATCTGTCAAAAACAGAACAGTCTGTAGTAATCTGCAGGTTTCGCCTACTTATGGAACTCCAAAAAATTAAAACTAAATTGGTAAATTTGAGTTATTTTTCTACTAATCATCTGCAAAAAGAATCAACTAAATAGCACGCTCCAGTAAAATTTGAATACCACTTTAGCAAGCGCTAACGATTCTGTTTTTCACAGCAAGATCATATAAACTTCACACATGTCTTCCCAAAGGTTCTACTTGGCACAAACACTAACTAAAACACAAAACCACATCTAAACAGAAGCTAGATGCAATATTTATTCCTAAGCAGAAGCAAAAACAAAGAAACTAAAATAAAGTTGGGTTGCCTCCCAACAAGCGCTATCGTTTAACGCCCCTAGCTAGGCATGATGATTTCAATGATGCTCGCGTAAAAGATAAGAATTGAAACATAAAAAGAGCATAATGAAGAATATAACTAGTACCTTTAAGTCTAACCCACTTCCTATGCATAGGGATTTTGTAATCAAACAACTTATGGGAGCAATAATCAACTAGCATAGGAAGGGAAAACAAGCATAGCTTCAAAACTTTAAGCACATAGAGAGGAAACTTGATATTATTGTAATATGTAGAAGCATATGATACTCTCTCATAATAATTTCAGTAGCATCATGAATGAATTCAATAATATAACCAGCTCATAAAGCATTCTTTTCATGATCTACTTGCATAGAAATTTTACTACTCTCCACATAAGCAAAATTCTTCTCATTCATAGTAGTGGGAGCAAATTCAACAAAATAACTATCATGTGAAGCATAATCCAATTGAAAACTAAAATCATGATGACAAGTTTCATGGTTATCTTTATTCTTTATAGCATACGTGTCATCACAATAATCATCATAGATAGCAACTTTTTTCTCATAATCAATTGGAACCTCTTCCGAAATAGTGGATTCATCACTAAATAAAGTCATCAGCTCTCCAAATCCACTTTCATCAATATAATCATCATAAATAGGAGGCATGCTTTCATCATGATAAATTTGCTCATCAAAACTTGGGGGACAAAAAATATCATATTCATCAAACATAGCTTCCCCAAGCTTGTGGTTTTGCATATCATTAGCATCATGGATAAGGTTTCACACTAACAACATTGCAATCATGCTCTTCATGCACATATTTTATGCCAAGCATTCTATGTAATTCTTCTTCTAGTACTTGAGCACAATTTTGCTTCCCATCATTTTCACGAAAGATATCAAAAAGATGAAGCATAAGAGGTAACCTTAATTCCATTTTTTTCATAGTTTTCTTTTATAAACGAAACTAGTGATAAAACAAGAAACTGAAAGATTCGATTGCGAGATCTAAAGATATACCTTCAAGCACTAACCTCCCCGGCAACGGCGCCAGAAAAGAGCTTGATGTCTACTACGCACCCTTCTTCTTGTAGACGTTGTTGGGCCTCCAAGTGCAGAGGTTTGTAGGACAGTAGCAAATTTCCCTCAAGTGGATGACCTAAGGTTTATCAATCCATGGGAGGTTTAGGATGATGATGGTCTCTCTCAAGCAACCCTGCAACCAAATAACAAAGAGTCTCTTGTGTCCCCAACACACCCAATACAATGGTAAATTGTATAGGAGCACTAGTTCGGCGAAGAGATGGTGATACAAGTGCAATATGGATGGTAGATATAGGTTTTTGTAAACTGAAAATATAAAAACAGCAAGGTAGCAAGTGGTAAACGTGAGCATAAACGGTGTTGCAATGATAGTAGACAAGGCCTAGGGTTCATACTTTCACTAGTGCAAGTTCTCTCAACAAGGATAACATAATTGGATCATATTACTAGCCATCAACATGCAACAAAGAGTCACTCTGTCGGGGAAACTGATCGCCCACGAACACCTATGGGACTGGAGCCCCTTTTCGGTACGGCAAGGGAGCGGAGGGAGCACAAAGAGCAGATCGAGGCGCGCACGCGAGCGGTTTACCCAGGTTCGGGCCGCACGGATGCGTAAAATGTTGGAGATATGCCCTAGAGGCAATAATAAAATCATTATTATTATATCTCCTTGTTCATGATAATTGTCTGTTATTCATGCTTGAATTGTATTGTACGGAAACAGCGATACATGTGTGAATACACAGACCACAATGAGTCCCTGGTAGGCCTCTAGTTACCAGCTCGTTGATCAACAGATGGTCACGGTTTCCTGACCATGGACATGAGATGTCAGTGATAACGGGATCACATCATTAGGAGAATGATGTGATGGACAAGACCCAAACTTGAGCATAACACGAGATCGTATAGTTCGTAATGCATAAGCTTTTCGGTGTCAAGTATTTATTCCTTAGACCATGAGGTTGTACAACTCCCGGATATCGTAGGAGTACTTTGGGTGTGCCAACCGTCACAACGTAACTGGGTGGCTATAAAGGTACGCATCGGGTATCTCCGAAAGTGTCTGTTGAGTTGGTACGAACCGAGACTGGGATGTTGTCACTCCGTATGACGGAGAGGTACCTCTGGGCCCACTCGGTAAGACATCATCATAATGAGCTCAATGTGACTAAGTAGTTAGTCACAGGATGATGGATTACGGATCGAGCAAAGAGACTTGCCATAACGAGATTGAACAAGGTATCGGGAATACCGACGATCGAATCTCGGGCAAGTACCGTACCGATGGACAAAGGGAATAACATACGTGATTGAGTGAATCCTTGACACGGTGGTTCATCCGATGAAGATCATCGAGGAACACGTGGGAACCAACATGGGTATCCAGATCCCGATGTTGGTTATTGACCGGAGAGTCGTCTCGGTCATGTCTACGTGTCTCCCGAACCCATAGGGTCTACACACTTAAGGTTCGGTAAGGCTAGGGTCGTAGAGATAAATGCACGTGGAAACCCGAAAGTTGTTCGGAGTCCCGGATGAGATCCCGTATGTCACGAGGAGTTCCGGAATGATCCGGAGGTAAAGATTGATAGATAGGAAGTCCAGTTTCGGCCAACGGGTGATCTCCGGGGGTCACCGGGAGCGTCCCAGGACCACCGGAGGGTCCCTGGGGGTCCACCGGGTGGGGCCACCCATCCCGGTGGGGCCCCTAGGCCGCGAGGGGAAGTGTCCAGCCCTCTGGGCTGGCGCACCACTAGGGGGCCCACCTCCCCATGCGCCTAGGGTTAAAACCCTAAGGGGAGGGGGGCCACCACTTGCCTTGGGGGGCAAGGACTCCCCCCTGGCCGCCGCCCCCCCTTGCAGATTGGATCTGCAGGGGGCTGGCGCCCCCTTGGCCCCCTATATATATGTGGGGGGGGGAGAGGGCAACCGCACCCAAGCCCTGGCGCCTCTCCCCCTCCCGTCACACCTCCATACTCCCACGCAGGGCGCCCGACGAAGCCCTGCTGCGATCTCCACTGCATCCGTCATCACGCCGTCGTGCTGCCGGATCTCTGACGACTTCTCCTCCCCCCTTGCTGGATCAGGAAGGAGGTGACGTTGCTGCACCGTACGTGTGTTGAACGCGGAGGTGCCGTCTGTTCGGCGCTAGATCATCGGTGACGAAGAACGTGAAGAGTACGACTACTTCATCCACACTTCGTTGAAAGCTTCCGCTCGCATTTTCCATAACGGTATGTAGATGCACTCTTACTTGCTCATTGCTAGATGTCTCCATAGATGGATCTTGGTAAAAGTGTAGAAATTTTTTGAATTATGCTACGTTCCCCAACAGTGGCATCTGAGCCTAGGTTTTATGCGTAGCATCTTGCACGAGTAGAACACAAACAGTTGTGGGCGTTTTGATTTTGTTCAACTTTCTTACCGTTACTAGTCAATCTTGATTCGGCGGTATTGTGGGATGAAGCGGCCCGGACCGACTTTACACGTACGCTTACGTGAGACTGGTTCCACCGACAGACATGCACTAGATGCATAAGGTGGCTGGCGGGTGTCTGTCTCTCCTACTTTAGTCGGATCGGATTCGATGAAAAGGGTCCTTATGAAGGGTAAATAGAAGTTGAAAAATCACGTTGTGGTTTTGGCGTAGGTAAGAAACGTTCTTGCTAGAAATCCTATAGAAGCCACGTAAAACTTGCAACAACAATTAGAGGACGTCTAACTTGTTTTTGCAGCATGTGCTATGTGACGTGGTATGGCCAAAACGAAGATGTGATGAATGATATATGTGACGTATGAGATTGATCATGTTTTTGTAATAGGGAATCACGACTTGCATGTCGATGAACTTGACAACCGGCAGGAGCCATAGGAGTTGTCTTAATTATTGTATGACCTGCGTGTCACTGAATAACGCCATGTAATTACTTTACTTCGTTGCTAAACGTTAGCTATAGTAGTAGAAGTAATAGTTGGCGTGACGACTTCCTCAAGACACGATGATGGAGATCATGATGATGAAGATCATGGTGTCGAGCCGGTGACAAGATGATCATGGTGCCCCGAAGATGGAGATCCAAGGAGCAAGATGATATTGGCCATATCATGTCACTTTAATTGATTGCATGTGATGTTTATCATGTTTATGCATCTTGTTTACTTAGAACGACGGTAGTAAATAAGATGATCTCTCACTAAAATTTCAAGTATTGTGTTTCCCCTAACTGTGCACCGTTGCTAAAGCTCGTTGCTCCGAAGCACCACATGATGATCGGGTGTGATAGGTTCTAACGTTCGCATACAACGGGTGTAAGACAGATTTACACACGCGATACACTTAGGGTTCACTTGACGAGCCTAGCATGTACAAACATGGCCTCAGAACACGGAAGACCGAAAGGTCGAACACGAGTCGTATAGAAGATACGATCAACATGAAGATGTTCACCGTTGATGACTAGTCCATCTCACGTGATGATCGGACACGGACTACTCGATTCGGATCGTGTATCACTTAGATGACTAGAGAGATGTCATTCTGAGAGGAAGTTTATTAAAATTTGATTAAGATGAACTTAATTATCATGAACTTAGTCTAAATTCTTTACAATATCTCTTGTAGATCAAATGGCCCACGCTCAGGTTTCCCTCAACTTTAATGCGTTCCTAGAGAAAACCAAGCTGAAAGACGATGGTAGCAACTATACGGATTGGGTCCGTAACCTGAGGATTATCCTCATAGCTGCTAAGAGATCATATGTCCTAGAAGCACCGCTAGGTGATGCACCTACTCCCGATGCGGCCCAAGACGTTTTGAACGTCTGGCAGTCGCGTAGTGATGATTACTCCCTGGTTCAGTGCGGCATGCTTTACAGCTTAGAGTCGGGGCTCCAAAAACGTTTTGAGCACCACGGAGCATATGAGATGTTCGAAGAGCTGAAAATGGTTTTCCAAGCTCATGCCCGAGTCGAGAGATATGATGTCTCCGACGCATTCTACAGCTGTAAGATGGAGGAGAACAGTTCTGTCAGTGAGCACATCCTCAAGATTTCAGGATTGCACAACCGCTTGTCTCAGCTGGGAATGAATCTCCCAGATGAAGCGGTCGTTGACAGAATCCTCCAGTCGCTCCCACCAAGCTTCAAGAGCTTCGTGCTGAACTTCAATATGCAGGGGATGGAGAAGTCCATTCCCGAGGTGTATTCGATGCTGAAATCAGCGGAGGTGGACATCAAGAAAGAACATCAAGTGTTGATGGTCAATAAAACCACTAAGTTCAAGAAAGGCAAGGGTAAGAAGAACTTCAAGAAGGACGGCAAGGGAGTTGCCGCGCCTGGCAAGCCTGTTGCTGGGAAGAAGCCAAAGTATGGACCCAAGCCTGAGACAGAGTGCTTTTATTGCAAGGGAACGGGTCACTGGAAGCGGAACTGCCCCAAATACTTAGCAGACAAGAAGGCCGGCAATGTCAAAGGTATATATGATATACATGTTATTGATGTGTACCTTACCAGCACTCGTAGTAGCTCCTGGGTATTCGATACCGGTGCAGTTGCTCACATTTGTAACTCAAAACAGGAGCTGCAGAATAAACGGAGACTGGCGAAGGATGAGGTGACGATGCGCGTCGGGAATGGTTCCAAGGTCGATCTGATCGCCGTCGGCACGCTACCTCTACATCTACCCTCGGGATTAGTTTTAAACCTCAATAATTGTTATTTAGTACCAGCTTTGAGCATGAACATTGTTTCTGGATCTCGTCTTATGCGAGATGGCTACTCTTTCAAATCGGAGAATAATGGTTGTTCTATTTATTTGAGACATATGTTTTATGGTCATGCCCCGCTGGTCAATGGTTTATTTTTGATGAATCTCGAACGTGATGATACACATATTCATAGTGTAGATGCCAAAAGATGTAAAGTTGATAATGATAGTCCCACATACTTGTGGCATTGCCGCCTTGGTCATATTGGTGTCAAACATATGAAGAAGCTCCATTCGGATGGACTTCTAGAGTCTCTTGATTATGAATCATTTGACACGTGCGAACCATGCCTCTTGGGCAAGATGACCAAGACTCCGTTCTCCCGTACAATGGAGCGAGCAACCAACTTGCTGGAAATCATACATACCGATGTGTGCGGTCCAATGAGTGTTGAGGCTCGCGGAGGCTATCGTTATGTTCTCACCCTCACAGATGACTTGAGTAGATATGGGTATATCTATTAGATGAAACACAAGTCTGAGACCTTTGAAAAGTTCAAGGAATTTCAAAATGAGGTTGAGAATCAACGTGACAGAAAAATAAAGTTCTTGCGATCGGATCGTGGGGGTGAATATTTAAGTCATGAATTTGGCACACACCTTAGAAGCTGTGGAATTGTTTCACAATTGACACCGCCCGGAACACCTCAACGTAATGGTGTGTCCGAACGTCGAAATCGTACTTTGTTGGACATGGTGCGATCTATGATGTCCCTCACCGATTTACCGCTATCTTTTTGGGGTTATGCTTTAGAGACTGCCGCATTCACTTTAAATAGGGCTCCGTCGAAATCCGTTGAAACGACTCCGTATGAACTTTGGTTTGGCAAGAAACCGAAGCTGTCGTTTCTGAAAGTTTGGGGTTGCGATGCTTATGTCAAGAAACTTCAACCTGAAAAGCTCGAACCCAAATCGGAAAATGCGTCTTCATAGGATACCCAAAGGAAATGATTGGGTACACCTTCTACCACAAATCCGAAGGCAAAGTCTTTGTTGCCAAGAATGGATGCTTTCTGGAGAAAGAGTTTCTCTCGAAAGAAGTGAGTGGGAGGAAAGTAGAACTTGATGAGGTGACAGTCACCACTCCTGTACCGGAAAGTAGCGCAGCGCAGGAAACTGTTCCTGAGGTGCCTGCACCGACAAGGGAGGAAGTTAATGATAATGATCATGAAGAAACTGATCAAGTTACTACTGAACTTCGAAGGTCCACAAGGGCACGTTCCGCACCAGAGTGGTACGGCAACCCTGTCCTGGAAATCATGTTGTTAGACAATGGTGAACCTTCGAACTATGAAGAAGCGATGGCGGGCCCAGATTCCAATAAATGGCTTGGAGCCATGAAATCCGAGATAGAATCCATGTATGAAAACAAAGTATGGACTTTGGTGGACTTGCCTGATGACAGGCACGCCATAGAAAACAAATGGATATTTAAGAAGAAGACAGACGCGGATGGTAATGTGACCATCTATAAGGCTCGGCTTCTCGCTAAGGGTTATCGACAAGTTCAAGGGATTGACTACGACGAGACTTTCTCTCCCGTAGCGATGCTGAAGTCAGTCAGAATCATGTTAGCTATTGCCGCATTCTATGATTATGAGATATGGCAAATGGACGTCAAAACAGCATTCCTTAACGACTTCCTCAAGGAAGAGTTGTATATGATGCAACCGGAAGGTTTTGTCGATCCAGAGAACGCTAACAAGGTATGCAAGCTCCAGCGCTCGATTTACGGGCTGGTGCAAGCATCTCGGAGTTGGAATATTCGCTTTGATGAAGTGATCAAAGCGTTTGGAATTATACAGACTTATGGAGAAGCCTGTATTTACAAGAAAGTGAGTGGGAGCTCTGTGGCATTTCTCATATTATATGTGGATGACATATTGCTGATGGGAAATGATATAGAATTCTTGGAAAATCTAAAGGCCTACTTGAATAAAAGTTTTTCAGTGAAGGACCTTGGAGAAGCTGCTTACATATTAGGCATCAAAATCTATAGAGATAGATCGAGACGCCTCATTGGTCTTTCACAAAGTACATACCTTGACAAAATATTGAAGAAGTTCAATATGGATCAGTCAAAGAAAGGATTCTTGCCTGTTTTGCAAGGTATGAGATTGAGCAAGGCTCAGTCGCCGACCACGGCAGAAGATAGAGAAAAGATGAGTGTCATTCCCTATGCCTCGACCATAGGTTCTATCATGTATGCCATGCTGTGTACCAGACCTGATGTGAACCTTGCCATAAGTTTGGTAGGGAGGTACCAAAGTGATCCCGGTACGGAACACTGGACAGCGGTCAAGAACATCCTGAAGTACCTGAAAAGGACTAAGGATATGTTTCTCGTTTATGGAGGTGACGAAGAGCTCATCGTAAAGGGTTACGTCGATGCTAGCTTCGACACAGATCTGGATGACTCTAAGTCACAAACCGGATACGTGTATATTTTGAATGGAGGGGCAGTCAGCTGGTGCAGTTGCAAGCAAAGCGTGGTGGCACCATCTACATGTGAAGCGGAGTACATAGCTGCTTCTGAAGCAGCGCAGGAAGGAGTCTGGATGAAGGAGTTCATCACCGACCTAGGAGTCATTCCAAGTGCGTCAAGCCCGATGACTCTCTTCTGTGACAACACTGGTGCTATTGCTATTACCAAGGAGCCCAGGTTTCACAAGAAGACCAAGCACATCAAGCGCCGTTTCAACTCCATCCGGAATTATGTTCAGGATGGAGACATAGATATTTGTAAAGTGCATACGGATCTGAATGTCGCAGACCCGTTGACTAAACCTCTTTCACGAGCAAAACATGATCAACACCAGAACTCTATGGGTGTTCAATTCATCACAATGTAACTAGATTATTGACTCTAGTGCAAGTGGGAGACTGTTGGAGATATGCCCTAGAGGCAATAATAAAAGCATTATTATTATATCTCCTTGTTCATGATAATTGTATATTATTCATGCTTGAATTGTATTGTACGGAAACAGCGATACATGTGTGAATACACAGACCACAATGAGTCCCTGGTAGGCCTCTAGTTACCAGCTCGTTGATCAACAGATGGTCATGGTTTCCTTACCATGGACATGAGATGTCAGTGATAACGGGATCACATCATTAGGAGAATGATGTGATGGACAAGACCCAAACTTGAGCATAACACGAGATCGTATAGTTCGTAATGCATAAGCTTTTCGGTGTCAAGTATTTATTCCTTAGACCATGAGGTTGTACAACTCCCGAATATCGTAGGAGTACTTTGGGTGTGCCAACCGTCACAACGTAACTGGGTGGCTATAAAGGTACGCATCGGGTATCTCCGAAAGTGTCTGTTGAGTTGGTACGAACCGAGACTGGGATGTTGTCACTCCGTATGACGGAGAGGTACCTCTGGGCCCACTCGGTAAGACATCATCATAATGAGCTCAATGTGACTAAGTAGTTAGTCACGGGATGATGGATTACGGATCGAGTAAAGAGACTTGCCATAACGAGATTGAACAAGGTATCAGGAATACCGACGATCGAATCTCGGGCAAGTACCGTACCGATGGACAAAGGGAATAACATACGGGATTGAGTGAATCCTTGACACGGTGGTTCATCCGATGAAGATCATCGAGGAACACATGGGAACCAACATGGGTATCCAGATCCCGCTGTTGGTTATTGACCGGAGAGTCGTCTCGGTCATGTCTACGTGTCTCCCGAACCCGTAGGGTCTACACACTTAAGGTTCGGTAATGCTAGGGTCGTAGAGATAAATGCACGTGGAAACCCGAAAGTTGTTCGGAGTCCCGGATGAGATCCCGGATGTCACGAGGAGTTCCGGAATGATTCGGAGGTAAAGATTGATATATAGGAAGTCCAGTTTCGGCCAACGGGTGATCTCCGGGGGTCATCGGGAGCGTCCCGGGACCAGCGGAGGGGCCCCGGGGGTCCACCGGGTGGCGCCACCCATCCCTGTGGGGCCCCTAGGCCGCGAGGGGAAGTGTCCAGCCCTCTGGGCTGGCGCACCACTAGGGGGCCCACCTCCCCATGCGCCTAGGGTTGAAACCCTAGAAGCCCTGGCGCCTCTCCCCCTCCCGTCACACCTCCATACTCCCACGCAGGGCGCCCGGCGAAGCCCTGCTGCGATCTCCACTGCATCCATCATCACGCCGTCGTGCTGCCGGATCTCTGATGACTTCTCCTCCCCCCTTGCTGGATCAAGAAGGAGGTGACATTGCTGCACCGTACGTGTGTTGAACGCGGAGGTGCCGTCTGTTCGGCGCTAGATCATCGGTGACGAAGAACGTGAAGAGTACGACTACTTCATCCATGCTTCGTTGAAAGCTTCCGCTCGCAATCTCCATAACGGTATGTAGATGCACTCTTACTTGCTCGTTGCTAGATGTCTCCATAGATGGATCTTGGTGAAAGCATAGAATTTTTTTGAATTATGCTACGTTCCCCAACATAAAACCCTACTCCTGCCTTGGTTTGTTATTGAGTTCTTGGCTCGGGAGCTCGAAGATCTACAGTACTAGCTACACCGAGCGTGGGAGTGATCAAGTTTCGGAACCCCCTCTACGTTGTGCATGGGCCTCCTTTTATAGTTCAAAGGGGTCACCGACAGGTGTCATCGTAGATGAGGGTAAAAGCGTAAAATTGGTGGTAGTTGTAACAGTGCATGTACAGTGTATGCACAGTGGTCTATACCTAACCCAGACGATGGGGGACAAGGGCATTGAATGCCCGTCACCGTCGCCCCAAACAGTGTAAAAGTGTCCGTCCGGGCGTCTCCGTTCGCCACGACGGAGGCCTTGTCATCGTGGCTTGCCACCGTGTACCCCAGGCTGCACGGCCATCCGCCACGCGCCCCTGGAAGGGCCCCAGGGCGACGCGTGGCCAGATGAGCTGGAGCGCAGGCGCACAGTGCAAGCTTGCCGCGGTCGCTACCTTGCCGCGCCCGAAGACTTGTCGCTCTCCGGGTCTTGCCGGGGCGTGCGATGCGCCACGGCCTGTCTTCTGAGATGCTATTCTTTGGCCTTCCTGGCAAGCTCCTCTTGCCAGGGTCTTGCGCTGAAGGGATGATCTTGAGCCTGGAGCGGCCTTCCCGGCAAGCTCCTCTTGCCGGGGTCTTGCTTCTTAACTTGAATACTTTGTTCTTGAATGGCTTCAAGGGAACTACAGTGGGCCTTGGCGGGCACGTGGTGAGCCCAACCACGGGACGCTGCTACTGCCCGTGCACGAGTCGGGATACTAAGGTACCCCTACTTTAGTACACCGACAGGAGCCCCCGGGCCTGGGCCACACACGGTGCCGAGCGCTGTTGGGCCAGGCCCAAAACAGTGCATGGGCACACGCGGCCCACGGCGCGCCGCTTCCCACTCCGCATCCGCCGCATCCGTCCCTAACGGCACGCGTCGATTGCGGCGTCGTGGGAGAGATCGTGGCCAGTTTCTTTAATGGGAAAATGCGGAACGTCCCCCACTTCCCCCTTAAAAGCAGAGGAAGCAGGGGCAGTTTCCCCCCCCATTACTTCATCGCATCTTCAATCTCCAGAAACCCCCGCCGCTCTCCGCCTCCCCAAAGGTCGACAGAGAGCCGAGCTCCACCTCTCTCCCACCGCCGCCAGCCTCCCCGGTGCCGCCGACCCCTCTCGGAGTCCCCGCCATGGCCCCGAAGAGCAGCAAGGCGAAGAGCGAGAAGTCCGACAAGGCGGCGAAGCTGGCAGCAATGCGGAAGAGGATGGTGGTCTTCCCGTCGAGGCTCGGCGCGAGGGAGCTGCGGGACAAGTATTACTTGTTCTGGGCGAGGGAGACGAAGGCTCACCCGCGCACCAGGGTCCTCCCCGCCGAAGCCTGCGACATGTATCCGGGAGGTTACTATTACTTCGCTCGATTCTTCCATTGCGGTCTTTGTCCTCCGTACTCTGAGTTTTTCTGCGACGTGATGAACACGTACGGATTCCATCTTCTAGATTTCACCCCGAACGCAGTCTTAACCTTGGCCGTTTTCGCACATCTGTGCGAAAACTTTGTCGGGGTCCACCCCGACGTAGCTCTCTTCCGCCACTTCTTCACACCTCGAGTAGAGTCTGGGTCCCCTCTGTCCTGTGGCATTTCTTGGATCTTTTGGCTCAACAAGAAAGAGGCGTACTTGATTGGAGAGCTCCACGGCAAGTGGGAAGAGTGGAGGGCTGATTGGTGCTGGGTTATGGAAGATGAACCTCAGCAATTTACCTCGCCGCGCCGAACTGCAATAGTGCGCGGCAAGGATTGGAGTGACTTGGCCCTGGAGGATGAGAAGCTGAAGATAGCCCTCACTAGGATCCTTCGCCTCCGGCACGCCAACCTTACTGTAGGTGAGGTCAGGGCTGACTTCCTTCGCCGCCGCATTGCTCCCCTGCAGGAGAGGAAGAGGCCTGCTTGGGAGTTCGGCAACGCGGCAGACCACATGAGGCTGCGCCCCGGCCTGAACTACAACTTCACCGTCTTGGAACTCAAGGGAATGATCCGTTCGTTGTTCAAGCATGACCCCAAGCACCCGGAGTGGTTTACCCCATCCCGGGGAGTAGTTCCATTATGCAACAACTCTTCCCTCAGTGCCATCCGCGCGGAAATGCCTCAGTGCGACTCCCACGGGGTTGTTCCCACCTGGCTGACGCCTTCAGAAGAGACCGTACAAACTTTCTTCGACAACTTGGTTGAACGGCCGCGCAATCCCGAAGAGAAGAAGGGTCTCACCCGCGAGACCACTGACCGGGACGTGGCGTATATTGCTAGCAGGATGGAGGAGGCCGCCGCAGCTGAGGCCGCGGGTGAGTTTGGGTACACCGTGGAGGAAGCAGAAGCAGCGGATGCAGTGAGCCGGGCCGAGGAGGAAGAAATCCTCAAACTGCTGAGGCCTGCCGGGTAGCCTGCCGGGACGACCGAGGCTGCCGGGCAGGGCACTGAGTCCAGTGAGCCCACCGAGGAGGACGCCGAATCGGGCGATTCCGACGAAGACTCGGGCGGGTCACTGAACCTCGACGACGCCTCCTCATCCGCAGAGAATTCTCCGCCACCACCAAGTCCTCCGCCACAGCCAAAGAAGCGCCTCCGCAAGACCGTTGACACGGCGAGGCAGCCGGCGCCCCGACAGCAGCCGTAGCGTCGCTCGACGTGTGCCACCACGACGAGCAAGGCCGTCAAGGAGGCGCCCCGTGCCTCAGCGGCAAGCGAAGGGGGATCTTCCCGAACTGGCTTTGGCGCTCCTTCCGCCCCCGGTCTTCGGCGACGACCGGAGCGGGGTCTTCTCAGCCCGCGGCTCCGGAGCCCGCCAAGCGCCCGAGGGAGCCCACCCCTCCAGCTCCTCGCGCCGGGACGCGCGAGGCGGACTTCGACTTCTCCGCCCTTAGTTCCGACGAGGAGGAGGAAGAGTAAGCATTTGCAACTTTCATTTCTTCCGATTCTTGTTGCTCTTGTCTTGATTTCCCTTTGCCTGACTTTGATCTTGTTTGGCTTCCAGGACCCTGACCCAGAGGATGGCGAAGAGGGCCAAGATCCCGGTGGTTGATCTCGAGGAGGACGAGCCCGTCGCCGCGGCAGGAGATGCGCCCGCGACAGGCTTGCCGGACCAGCCTGCTGCTTCGCAGAGTAGCCCCCAGCGTAAGTCTTCTTGTTTACTTCTTCGCTTGTCGGGTGCACTTGAGCTTCTTATCCTTGCTAATGCCTTGCTTGCTTGTTGTCTTGTGCAGAAGTGGAGCCGCAGCCTCAGGAGCGTCAAGAGACTGCTCCCGACGAGCCGCTCGTCCCACCATCCCCGCCAAGGAGGAGCTCCCCTGCGTGGGAGGGTACCCCGCCAAGGGCGAGCACCCCGACAAGGGTGGGCACCCCGCCAAGGGAAGGCGCCAGCGGCCCTCCGCCGGCGGGGGCCACTACCACGCCGCCAAGGGAGAACTCCCCGGCGAGGGACCCCGTTACTGAAGAGGCCCGCGCAGGTAACCCTTGTACTTTCCTTCTCCTGAATTCTTCTTTTTGGATATTTGCTTGACGATTCTTCCTTTCTTTTTTTGTTGTCAGATCCGCCCGCCCCGGAGCCGATGGAGACGGAGGCCATCGCCGAGGAGGACGCGCGCGGCAATGCTGGCGACGCCGCCACCGCTGAAGGGATGGCCGGCGCTGACGAGCCAGCCGCCGACGAGACCCCCGCGGCCACTGACGCGGCAGCTGGGGAGGGGACCGGCGACCGCACTGACGGCCCTGAGGCCGCAGGAGCGCCGGACTCTGCACCGGCCGCCGACCCCTCTGCTGCCGCGACTGGGCCGGGCATTTATCTGGAGGCCGCCAACGGGGTCTTCATCCAAGTCCCGTGGGCGTCCTCATCAAGGGAACCCGCGGAGGGGGAGAGCTTCGATGGAGAAGTCCTCGCCTCCGCCGGGCTGAGGGTTGTCGACGCGCCCGACAGCAGCAGCGAGCCCGAAGAGGAGCAGCTCCTGCGCCGGCTTCTGGCCTTGTACCATGCCAGGCAGGCCAAGCTGGAGTCCCGAGAGGCTCTGGCTGCCAAGGCTGGCGTCAACTTGGAGAAGCGCACCGCCGAGCTCCGTGCCGCCAACCAAGCGGCCCTCCGGAACTTGGTGGAGGAGCGGGAGGAGCTCGCCGAAGCGCATCAGGCGTTCATCCTCGAGAAGGCCGAGGTTGAGGAGCAGCAACGACTAGCCGCCGAGGATCTGTCTCGGCGGGAAGGAGAGCTCAATCAGCGGAGGGTCGACCTCGATAGCCACGAGGACGACCTTGCCGCGCGCGAGCAGTCCATTGGAGGGGCTCTGCAGGAGGCGAGGGACGCCACTGCTGCCGCAGAGACCGCCAAGAGGGACTTGGAGGCGAGGGTGGCGCAGTTGGAGACGAGCTTGAAGACGAGCGAGGAGAGGGTTGCGCGCTCAACTTGGCGCGGGAGAAAGATGCCCATACCCACTCGGAGCTGCAAATCCGCCTCTCCGACAAGGGTCAGGAACTCACCGCCGCCAAGGATTCCATTGCGGACTTGGAGCTGAAGGTTTCCACCCTCACTGAGTCACTTGACGGCGCCCGGAACCGCGAAACGAAGCTGAAGGAGGATCTCCGCGCTGAGAGGGCATTGCTGGACAGCGCCGCCGGCTCGCAAAATAACTTCAAGGAGACGGTGGAGCAGTGGACCGAGGGGCTCGTCGCTGCCGCCGCCAACATCGACAAGGAGATGGTGGCGCTGGGGACGGAGCACCTCGTGTACTCTCCCGACGAGAACCTCCCCCACAGCGCCAAGCTGAGCTTGTTCTTCAGAGGAGTGGCGCCCGCCCTCGCGCAGCTACGGGAAAGGCTTCCCGTACAGCTGGCGAACGAGGCGCGCAGGCTCTGCACGGGTACTGTGGAGCGAGTGTTGGCGAAGATCGTCTACCGCAACCCTGGGATCAACCTTGACAACGTCCTCCGGACCCTGCCGCCCGACGCTGACCAGGAAGCGTTGAAGGCTCGTGTCGCCCACATCATGGCCAAAGTGGGCAAGATCAAGAGGGTTGACGGCGATCGTGTAGACTAGGTTGCTTACTTTCTGCTTCCCTTGTCACTGCCAATTAAGTCATAGACAGTAGTTTGTTAGAACAGCGGCAAGTCTTTTTGTAATATAACTTTATTTTGGATAGTCAATGCAGAGTCATTTCCTTGTCCAACTCCTTTACTTTGTATGCCTTCACCCTTCGCATTTAGGGAACTTGCCGGCAAAGGGACCCTTGCCGCGAGCGCAGAGTGCGGGACTTCAGCAGCCTGCTGGCAATGTCCCCGCCGGCAAGAAACCTTGCCGCAGCTAGTCGCAGCGCACTTAGGTTGTTGAGCGAACTCGAAAACGAAGTAAGGGCGCGACACTTGTCGCAGCTCACTTAAGCCGTTGAGTGTGCTCGAAACAAAGTAAGGGCGCGGCTAGCCACGGGTAGGTTCCTCCGCGCACAGGTTTTCCATACAAAGCGTGGTCGTTCAAGGAAAATAACTAAGATTTTAAAAATTTGAATGCTCAAACTTTGGCAACTTATCTTTTGTGTGCTGTTTGCTTCCCGGCAAGGCTTTCCTTCCTTGAACAGCACTTGGTCCATACCATTGTCTCCTCCCCCCCGGCAAACTTGTGCGCGAGGAACACTTCTTCTGCTTGAGAGGTATAAAGGAAAAAAGGGAGGAAACATAGATATGGAGCCTTGCGGCTTGTTATTGCTTACCGGGGGTGTGTGCTGCACAAAGTGTCAGATAACACATGCAAGAAAATGGAAAGGCATGAAATGACAAGTCGTGCGAAGCACAAAAGTTTTACTGATGCACGAGGTCTGCGCCCGGCTTTGTACAGAGGTTTACATGCATCAACGGCAAGACTTGTACAAAAGGTGGTTGCCAGAGCGGATCACGGCAACCGCGCCTCATGGGTGAAACTTGCGAAGATGCTCAATGTTCCAGGAGTTGCTCACCGGTAAGCCTTCTTCGGTCTCAAGGCGGACAGCGCCGGGCCTTGTGACTTGTCTCACCCGATAAGGGCCTTCCCACTTCGGCGTCAACTTGTTGGAATTCTTGGCGGACTGAACGCGCCGAAGAACAAGGTCGCCTTCCTCGAGACTCCTGGCCTTAACTTTGCGGCTATGATAGCGACGCAAAGCTTGCTGGTATCGAGCAGCTCGTACAGCGGCCTAGAGACGGTCCTCCTCGAGGAGCAGTGCGTCATCTTGCCGCAGTTGCTCTTGCTCGAGCACGTCGTAAGAGAGTACTCGAGGAGACCCGTATACGAGTTCCGTGGGGAGAACTGCCTCTGCTCCATAAACAAGAGCAAAGGGTGTCTGTCCGGTGGCTCGATTTGGTGTCGTCCTGATTGACCAAAGAGCCGCCGGCAACTCCTCGATCCAGTTTCTTCCGCACTTGTGCAGCCTGTCGAAAGTTCTTGTCTTGAGTCCGCGCAGCACTTCAGCGTTGGCCCTCTCCGCTTGACCGTTGCTCCTCGGGTGAGCAACAGAAGCAAAGCAGACCTTGGCGCCAAGGTCTTGGACGTATTGCATGAAGGTGTGACTTGTGAACTGTGTGCCGTTGTCGGTGATGATCCTGTTAGGGATTCCGAAACGGCAAACAATCGACCTGAAGAACTTGACTGCTGACTGTGCGGTCACCTTTCTCACTGGTTCCACCTCCGGCCACTTTGTGAACTTGTCGATGGCAACGTACAAGTACTCAAAGCCCCCGACAGCGCGGGGAAAGGGGCCGAGGATGTCGAGCCCCCAGACCGAGAAGGGCCAGGACAAAGGGAACGTCTGGAGAGCTTGAGCTGGCTGGTGTATTTGCTTGGCATGGAACTGGCACGCTTCACAATTGGTTACTTGTGCAGTTGCATCTTGGAGGGCTTCTGGCCAAAAGAAACCTTGCCGGAACGCCTTTTCGGCAAGTGCTCTTGCGCCAATGTGGTGACCACATATGCCTCCGTGTATCTCTGCCAACAGCTTCTGTCCATCTTCCCGGGAAATGCTCTTCAACCTGACACCATTGAGTCTTCTTCTGTACAGTTCATTGCCTACGAACTGGTACATACTTGACTGCCTGGTTATTCTCTCTATCTCTTCTGGTTCTTCGGGAAGTTCCCCAGTTTGAAGAAAACGGACGATTTGCTGTGCCCATGCTGGGGCCTGAGGCTCAACAACAAGGACTAAAGGCATCAGTGCTGCTGCGGGAACATCAGCTTCCACGGCAAGGACTTGTGGCTCTGCCGGAGCTGGACGTCCCCCGGCAAACCTGCCGGGGCAAGACTTGTCGGGAACGTCTGCTTCAACTGTACAAACCCTGGGGCTTGCAGGAGCAGACTGTTCCTCAGCAACTTTGTCGTTGACCTTGGGGACCTTGGCGGCGACTTCAGGAAGATCCGCCGGCAAGTAGTCGTCGGAGACCAACTTTCTCTTCTTGCTTTGCCCAATTGATGGTGTAACGGATGGTTGAGTTAGCTTGAGCACGAAGGTCCCTGGTTCCACAGGAAGCTTCAATGCAGCGCACTTTGACAGGCCGTCTGCGATATCATTTTGAGCTCTTGGAACATGCTCCATCTGCAGGCCTTCAAAGTGTTCTTCAAGCTTCCTCACTTCATCGACATAAGCTTCCATCAAAGGACTCTGGTAGCTCTTGTTTACTTGTCGGACCACCAACTGTGAATCTCCCCGCACGATCAGCTTCTTGATCCCAAGTTCGGCCGCAATTCTGAGGCCGGCAAGCAAACCTTCATACTCAGCAGTATTGTTTGTCGCTTGTTCCTTGGGAAAATGCATTTGGACAACGTACTTGAGGTGCTCCCCGGTGGGTGCGACAAGCAGCACACCAGCACCGGCGCCTTGCAGCGAGAAGGCACCATCGAAGTACATTATCCATTCTTTGCTCGCTTCCTTGACGGGGATGCTTGTCTCTGGAACTTCTTCGTCTGGCGTTGGTGTCCATTCTGCTATGAACTCTGCCAATGCTCGGCTCTGGATAGTTGAAGTACTCTCAAACTTAAGACCAAATCTTGACAGCTCTAGTGCCCACTCGACAATCCTTCCTGTTGCTTCTGGATTTTGCAATATCCTCTTCAACGGAAAGTGAGTGACCACCGTTATCTCGTGTGCTTGGAAGTAATGGCGCAACTTTCTCGAGGCCATGAGGAGGCCGAAAAGCAACTTCTGCACTCCAGAGTATCTTGACCTAGCCCCCTGCAAGAGGGAACTTACAAAATAAACTGGGCGCTGCACCATCTTCTTTCGCACTTCTCCTTGTGTCTGCGCAGACTCATCCTTGTCGGGGCCAGAGCTTGTCGGGGGAGCCCCCTGCTTGTCGCTGGACACGCTTGCCGGGGCTGTGGACTCCTCTTATGCCTCCCTTTCCGCTACCAATGCAGCACTAACCACTTGATTGGTTGCTGCTAAGTATAGCAGCAACTTCTCTTGCGGCTTAGGTGCGACAAGTATTGGAGTGAAGGATAGGTATCCTTTCAAGTCTTGCAGTGCTGCCTCCGCTTCCGGAGTCCATTTCATTGGACCTGCCTTTTTCAAGATTTTGAAAAATGGCAGGGCGCGTTCTGCAGACTTAGAAATGAACCTGCTGAGGGCAGCCTCACAACCAGCAAGTCTTCGTACATCCTTGACGCGCTTCGGAGCTTTGATCTGCTCGATGGCTTTTATCTTGTCGGGATTAGCTTCGATCCCCCTCTGGGACACAAAGAACCCGAGAAGCTTGCCGGAGGGGACTCCGAAGACGCACTTCTCGGGTTTCAGCTTGAGTTGTATCTTGTGCAGATTTGCAAAAGTCTCATCCAGGTCTTGGATCAGGGTATCCTTGTCCTTGCTCTTGACCACATATCATCCATGTAAGCTTCTACATTCCTGTGTATCTGTGGCTCAAAAGCAGTGTGGACTACCCTTGCAAACGTTGAACCCGCATTCTTCAATCCAAAGGGCATGCGTATGAAACAGTAAGTGCCACATGGAGTAATGAATGCGGTCTTCTCTTCGTCTTCCTCAGCCATAAATATCTGATGGTATCCGGAGTATGCATCAAGGAATGAAAGCAACTCACATCCAGCCGTGGAGTCAACGATCTGGTCAATGCGCGGCAAGGGAAATGGATCCTTGGGACAAGCTTTATTCACATCAGTGAAGTCTATACAAAGTCTCCACTTCCCATTAGCTTTGCGCACGACAACTGGATTGGCCAGCCACGTGGGATGAAGTACACCTCTAACAAGGCCTGCTGCTTCCAACTTCTTGATTTCTTCAGCAATGAACTCTTGGCGCTCCACCGCTTGCTTCCTGACCTTCTGCTTGACGGGCCGCGCGTGAGGACAAACGGCAAGCTTGTGCTCAATTACTTTCCTGGGAACGCCGGGGATGTCAGACGGTTGCCATGCAAACACGTCGACATTCTCCCGCAGGAAAGCAACGAGTGTGCTTTCCTATTTAGGGTCGAGTGTAGCACTGATGGTGAAGGTACCACCAGTGCCGTCCTCCTTGGCGGACACCTTCTTGGTTGCGGGTGGAGCCGCCATTCCTTTCTTGCACTTGCCGGTGGAGCTCGATGGTGCGTCCTCGACGGCAGCGCAGCACTCCGAAGAGGTGCGTTTGCCGGAGTGGGCCCCAGAGCTCTTGCCGGACTTGGTCTTGGTCTTCCCCCCGGGAGCTTCAGCGGCAAGTGTCTTGCTGTCTGCCGCGGCCGCTTCGTCCCGGTAGATCTTGTCGGCGCAGATAAGCGCGTCCTTCTTGTCGCCGGGGACAGAGATGATGCTTATTGGCCCTGGCATCTTGAGCATGTTATATGCATAGTGAGAGGCTGCCATGAACTTGGCGAGCGCAGGACGGCCAAGTATCCCAGTGTATGGCAATGGAATATCGGCGACGTCGAAGGTGATCCTCTCCGTCCTGAAGTTTAGCTCTCCGCCAAAGGTCACTGGCAGTGTTATCTTCCCCTTCGGCTTGCTCCTTCCCGGGTTAATTCCTTGAAAAGTTCCGGTTTCCTCGAGCTCGCTGCCGGGGATCTGCAGCTTCCGGATCACAGCGGAGGAGATCAAGTTGAGGCCGGCCCCGCCGTCAACCAACATCTTGGTGACCTTGAAGTTGCGGATGGTTGGCGAAACCAACATCGGCAAGCACCCGACCGCAGTGGTGCGGTCAGGGTGGTCCTCAAGGTCAAAGATGATGGGCGTGCTGGACCACTTCAGTAGCTTGCGCGACTCGACGGGTGGCTCTGCTGCATTTACTTCCCGCACCCATTGCTTGAGTTGGCGGTGGGAAGTGTGCAGAGAGGCACCTCCATCGACGCACAGAACTTCTGTGGCCTTCTGAAACTCCTGCTCACTGTTGTCTCCGTCATCCATGTCCTCGTCGTCGTCTTCGTCCTCGTCCTTGTCGCGGCCACGGGGAGGTCTATCTCCTTGCCGCTGCTTGGCCTTGCCGCGACGTCCTCCCCGGCCATTAAATTGCCGCTTCTTGCCGGACTCTCCTCCGCCTCCCTGGGCCTTCTCCTTGTCGCGTCGCTCGTATTCAGCCTTCTGCTGCTCAACGAGGTATTCAACCCTTTTGCAGTTTTGGAGATCATGGCCCTCGGTGCGGTGGATCTTGCAGTACTGCCTGTCGGAGCCGTCCTGCTTGTCGGCGGCCGCCACAGGGGTGGCCTCCTTGCTAGAGCCACCAGCCTGTGTTTTCTTGGCGGTAGCCTCCTTGCCGGACTGCTCGACAACCAGTACTGCCTTGTTCTTCTTTTTCTTATTGTTCCGCCGCCGGCCTTTCCTTGCCGGGGCGGCATCCTCGCTGTCCGTACCCCCTGCTCCAGCATCCTCTCCGAGGAGTCTCCTCCCCTCTTCAGCGCGCGCACACTTGTCAGCCAGAGCGTAAAGCTCCCTGACGTCCCGGATCTTGGTCATCGCCATCTCCTCCCTCATCCGGCGGTTACGCACGTTCTGGTGGAACGCGCTGATAACCGCGGCAGGGTGTACGTCCGGGATGTTGTGCTGGACGCGGGTGAATCTCTGGATGTATTTCCGCAGGGACTCTCCCTCCTTCTGGGCAAGAATGTGGAGATCGCTCTCCTGGCCGTGGGGCTTGTGGCCGCCTGTGAAGGCGCCGACAAACTGGTGGCACAGGTCTGCCCAAGAAGAGATGGAGTTCTCCGGCAAGTGCATGAGCCAAGATCTGACATTGGGCTTGAGCACAAGCGGGAAGTAGTTCGCCAGTATCTTCTCATCCCGTCCCCCGGCAGCCTGCACCGCAATGGTGTAGATGCTGAGGAACTCCGAGGGATGGGTCTTGCCGTCGTACTTCTCGGGTACGTCAGGCTTGAAGTTCTTCATGCTGGGCCACTGGACTTGCCGCAGCTCTCGGGTGAACGCAGGACAACCTGCCGCGTACGGCAAGTCGTCTGGTTCACCGGGCGCGTGCATGTCGACAGCGGTCCCAGCGCGCTGGTCGGACTGTCGTCGTGCTTCTCTTCGATGCTCGATGCGAGTTCGAGCGTCTTCTTGTCGCCTGTCCTCGAGGACTTGGCGTTGATCGCGGTGAGCTCGCGGATCCGATGACGCCGTGGAGTCGTCGTCGATGTTGATCCGGCGAGTCGGCGATTTCTGCTTTCGTGGCGGGGAGTGCACGGTAGTCGCGCCCCCGGCGGTCTTGTCTCCATCGGCCTTCGCTTGGCTGACTTGTCGCGGCTGTGATGTTGCCGGCTGCTGCGGCGTGTCGTTGTTGGCGAAGGCGATGAGGCTCTGGATGGTGGCCCTCCAGTCTTCGGCCTTGTCTGCTGCTGGAGGGAAGTCGAGGAGCAGCTGAGCTCTGGCTAGAGCTTCTGCTGGAGAGGAGGGGAGCGGCGGCGAGCGGTGCGAGGAGAGAGATATGCTCGGACTTCTAACAGCGTTAGAAGGAGCAGGTTCTCGCCCCGGCGACCGCGCCTTGCTCGTGCCGGCGCGCTGGCCTTGAGCATCCCGCGACCCGCCAGCTTGGCCTCGTCCCAGCAAGCGTATGGTACCCTGGGTACCACGCCGCTGCTGGTCCGGCACCTCCTGAGAGGGGCGTGGTGCGTGCACAGACACCGAGGTCTTGGAGTGGGCTCGGTCGTCCGTCTTGTCCTTGGACTTGGCGGCGCCGTGAGTGTCCTCGCCGGCGTCCACCCTTCCGCCAGCGTCTACCCCACCAACCGTTGGTTCTGGTGGTGGTGGGATCGACGCAGACGGGCCTCCTACCTCCGAAGCTTTCTTCTTCAGCGGCATGTTGATGTAGTCGATGAGGTTGATGAAGCTGCTGAAGATTGCGCCCGCGTGAACGCCGGATCAGGTTCGCACAACCTCGACGCCCCCTACCCGGCGCGCCAAAGATGTCGGGGAAACTGATCGCCCACGAATACCTATGGGACTCGAGCCCCTTTTCGGTACGGCAAGGGAGCGGAGGGAGCACAAAGAGCAGATCGAGGCGCGCACGCGAGCGGTTTACCCAGGTTTGGGCCGCACGGATGCGTAAAACCCTACTCCTGCCTTGGTTTGTTATTGAGTTCTTGGCTCGGGAGCTCGAAGATCTACAGTACTAGCTACACCGAGCGTGGGAGTGATCAAGTTTCGGAACCCCCTCTACGTTGTGCATGGGCCTCCTTTTATAGTTCAAAGGGGTCACCGACAGGTGTCATCGTAGATGAGGGTAAAAGCGTAAAATTGGTGGTAGTTGTAACAGTGCATGTATAGTGTATGCACAGTGGTCTATACCTAACCCAGACGGTGGGGGACAAGGGCATTGAATGCCCGTCACCATCGCCCCAAACAGTGTAAAAAGCGTCCGTCCGGGCGTCTCCGTTCGCCACGACGGAGGCCTTGTCATCGTGGCTTGCCACCGTGTACCCCAGGCTGCACGGCCATCCGCCACGCGCCCCTGGAAGGGCCCCAGGGCGACGCGTGGCCAGATGAGCTGGAGCGCAGGCGCATAGTGCAAGCTTGCCGCGACAAGCACCTTGCCGCGGTCGCTACCTTGCCGCGCCCGGAGACTTGTCGCTCTCCGGGTCTTGCCGGGGCGCGCGATGCGCCACGGCCTGTCTTCTGAGATGCTGTTCTTTGGCCTTCCTGGCAAGCTCCTCTTGCCAGGGTCTTGCGCTGAAGGGATGATCTTGAGCCTGGAGCGGCCTTCCCGGCAAGCTCCTCTTGCCGGGGTCTTGCTTCTTAACTTGAATACTTTGTTCTTGAATGGCTTCAAGGGAACTAGAGTGGGCCTTGGCGGGCACGTGGTGAGCCCGACCACGGGACGCTGCTACTGCCCGTGCATGAGTCGGGATACTAAGGTACCCCAACTTTAGTACACCGACACACTCCAAAGTCACTAATAGTGGAGAACAAATGAAGAGATTATGGTAGGGTACGAAACCACCTCAAAGTTATTCTTTCTGATCGATCTATTCAAGAGTCCGTAGTAACGTTCAATCTATCATAGAGTTCGTACTAGAATAACACCTTAAGACACAAATCAACCAAAACCCTAATGTCACCTAGATACTCCATTGTCACCTCAAGTATCCGTGGGCATGATTATACGATATGCATCACACAATCTCAGAAACATCTATTCAACCAACACATAGAACTTCAAAGAGTGCCCCAAAGTTTCTACCGAAAAGTCAAGACGAAAACGTGTGCCAACCTCTATGCATAGGTTCCCATGGTCACGGAACCCGCAAGTTGATCACCAAAACATACATCAAGTAGATCACATGATATCCCATTGTCATCATAGATAAGCACGTGCAAGACATACATCAAGTGTTCTCAAATCCTTAAAGACTCAATCCGATAAGGTAACTTCAAAGGGAAAACTCAATCCATTACAAGAGAGTAGAGGGGGAGAAGCATCATAAGATCCAACTAGAATAGCAAAGCTCGCGATACATCAAGATCGTGCCATCTCAAGAACACGAGAGAGGGAGATCAAACACATAGCTACTGATACATACCCTCAGCCCCGAGGGTGGACTATTCCGTCCTCGTCATGGAGAGCGTCAGGATGATGAAGATGGCCACCGGAGAGGGATTCCCCCTCCGGTAGGGTGCCAGAACGGGTGTAGATTGGTTCTCGGTGGCTACAGAGGCTTTCGGCGGCGGAACTCTCGATCTAGGTTAATTTCCGAAGGTTTCAGTATTTATAGGAATTTTTGGCGTAGGTCCCACGTTAGGGGGGCTTCTGGGCTGTCCACGAGATAGGAGGGCGCCACCACCTTCCCAGGGCGCGCCCTCCACCCTCGTGGGCAGCCCGTGGCTCTCCTGGCCCAACTCTTTTGCTTCGGGGGCTTCTTTTGGTCCAGAAAAAATCATAAGAAAATGGCTCGTCAATTGGACTTCGTTTGATATTCCTTTTTTGTAAAACCCTAAAACATGAGAAAAACAGAAATTGGCACTGGGCTCTGGGTTAATAGGTTAGTCCCAAAAATCATATAAAAGTGTATAATAAAGCCCATAAGACATCCTAGAAGGATAATATAATAGCATGGAACAATTAAAACTTATAGATACGTTGGAGACGTATCACAAAGCATGGCGCAAAATAACAATATCCGGGGCGCTAAGATTTCCACTATTCCCACGACCAATTAAGCATCTAATAGCAAATATCGCAAAGTAGCGTAGAACAGGAAAATGTATACTAGTAATTCTTGCCTCTGAAACTTTCCTTGTTTCTCCTACAACAATTATATCAATAAACCCCTCCACATCCTTACGATGTGGTTCCCTAAGCTGCCCGCAAAGGGTATCTTACAAACTTGACAAAATTCCTATAGTGACATCTCCCTAACCTCATCATATAAGTGAAACTCCACTGAAGGTGGTGATTTCTTAGCATGGAAATAAAAAGTTTGCACGAAAATATTAGTGAGTAAGAGATACTGTTCGCGTTGGTCGTGGAGGAAGTCGGCGAGGCCTGCATTCTCAGCCAAGTAATAAAGGTCTGTATAAATCCCGGTAGCTCTCAAGAACTCGTCACAAGGCCATTCACACAGTGGAACTTCCGTAGTGCGAGGAAGATTGTATTTAGGCTTTTTATTCTCCTCCTTCTGCTTATCCTTTGAGCTTTGGCTCGAAGAGCCTCTCAATAATCTCCTTATCATTTTCTTCCTCTAAAAAATTTCTGAAATTTTTAGTGACTCAAAATAAAAGTGAACCAAACTCAACAAGATTGATAGCAACTACCCCCACAACTGCCTAGAGGCTATATCATGCATTATAAGTACTTAGGACCACATAAATTTGACATGCAAGCTCAAGAATAGGGTCACCTTAGCAGCAAAAAATTGCAATAAACAAAGCACTAGAACAAAAACTAATTGGACCTTTGGTGGAGTCACAGACCGAACAACAATCTCCCCAAACAGTTTTGTGAATGGAGCTTTGAGCAAGGAGATCAAAAATGGCAGCAAGATGAGCTAGAACATGAGTTTGAGCTATGGGAGGATTTTTTTCTGGAGGAAGAAGAAGTGTGTGGGTGCTGGAATAAGTGGAGGGGGGCCACATGGGGCCCACGAGGCAGGAGGTGCGCCCAGGGCGGTGGGCGCGCCCTGTACCCTCGTGGCTAGGTGGTGGTTCCCCCTGATGTGTTCTCAGTGCCAGATATTCTTAAATATTATGGAAAAAAAATCATATTTCATTTTCGAGGCATTTGGAGAACTTTTATTTTCGGGGTATTTTTTATTGCAAGGATAACTCAGAAAACAGACAGAAAATACTAATTTTGCTTTATTTAATCTAAATAACAGAAAGTAAAAAGAGGGTGCAGAGGGTTGTGCTTTCTAACTTCTTCCATCTCATGCTCATCAACGGAATCCGTTAACAAGGTTGATCAAGTCTTGTTAACAAACTCTTTCCGAATAACATGAAACTGGAGAATTTTCGAATAACACTAGGTTACCTCAATGGGGATATCTATGTCCCCGACAATAAGAATATCATATTTCTTCTTGACAGTAGGAAGAGGAAATTCAAAACCTCCAATAGTAATCGTTGAAAATTTTCCAATAGGATTGATACTGTGGACTTGAGGTTGTTTCCTCGGAAAGTGTACCGTATGCTCATTACCATTAACATGAAAAGTGACATTGCCTTTGTTGCAATCAATAAAAGCCCTGCAGTATTCAAAAAGGGTCTACCAAGGATAATCGACATACTATCGTCCTCGGGAATATCAAGAATAAGAAAGTCCGTTAGAATAGTAACGTTTGCAACCACAACAGGCACATCCTCAAAGATACCGACATGTATAACAGTTGATTTATCGGCCATTTGCAAATATATTTCAGTAGTTGTGAACTTATCCAAATCAAGTCCACGATATAAAGAGAGAGGCATAACACTAACACCGGCTCCAAGATCATATAAAGCAGTTTTAACATAATTTCTTTTAATGGAGCATGGTATAGTTGGTACTCCTGGATCTCCTAGTTTCTTTGGTATTCCACCTTTAAAAGTGTAATCGGCAAGCATGGTGGAAATCTCAACTTCCAGTATCTTTCTTTTATTTGTAATAATATCTTTCATATACTTGGCATAAGGATTTGTTTTGAGCACATAAGTCAAATGCATACGCAAAAAGATAGGTCTAATCATTTCAGCAAAGTGCTCAAAATCCACATCATCCTTTTTCTTGGATGGTTTTGGAGGAAAAGGCATGGGTCTCTGAACCCATGGTTCTCTTTCTTTACCGTGCTTCCTAGCAACAAAGTCTCTCTTATCATAACGTTGATTCTTTGATTGTGGGTTATCAAGATCAACAACAGGTTCAATCTCTACATCATCGTTATTGCTAGGTTGAGCATCATCATGAACGTCATTATTAACATTATCACTAGGTTCATGTTCATTACGAGATTGTGTTTCAGCATCAGAAATAGAAATATCATTGGGATTCTCAGGTGTGTCAACAACAGGTTCACTAGAAGCATGCAAAGGCCTATCATTTTTCCTTTTCTTCTTCTTAGAAGGACTAGGTGAATCAACATTAGCTCTCTGAGAATCTTGCTCAATTCTCTTAGGGTGGCCCTCAGGATACAGAGGTTCCTTAGTCATTCTACCCCCTCTAGTCACAACTCTAACATCATTATCATTTTTCTTACTATTTAATTCATTGAGAAAATCATTTTGTGCTTTAAGTACATGTTCTACTTGAGTGGTAACCATAGAAGCATGTTTACTAATGAGTTTAAGTTCACCTTTAACTCTAGACATATAATCACTCAAGTGTTCAATCATATAAGCATTACGTTTCAATTGTCTACTAACATAAGCATTGAAGTTTTCTTGTTTTGCAATAAAATTGTCAAAACTCATCTAAGCATTGGCTAGCAGACTTATAACGAGGAATATCACCTTCATCAAATCTATAGAGAGAGTTTACCATTACTACCTATGTCGGGTTATCAAGACCATGTATTTCTTCAATAGGTGGTAAATTTTTCACATCTTCAGCTAGAATACCTTTTTCTTTCATAGATTTCTTTGCCTCTTGCATATCTTCAGGAGTGAGAAATAGAATACCCCTTTTCTTCGGAGTTGGCTTAGGAGCTGGTTCAGGGAGTGTCTGATGGGCTTCTCGCCCCTCGTTGGTTACCCCAAGTGGAAGGTGTGAGATGTAATGTTGCGGAAGTTTTTCCCTTGGCAAGATACCAAGGATCGAATCCCCAGAGACTCCTAGGTTCAACAAGAAGGTGTCAACTGCTCACGACGCCAGATATTAGCAATCAAAGTGGACCTGCACACAGATACAAATAACTTTGCTCCCAACGAGTACAGAGAGGTTGTCAATCCCTCCGGCCTTGTAGTTCACAAAGGATTAAACGTAAATGATAGTAGTGATAGATAATGTTTGCAATAGTAAATAATAGCGAAAAGTAAATAGCGGATGTGATCAATGATGGTAATATGGACCGGAGTCTCATGATGTTCACTAGTGATGTCTCTCTCCCAAAAGACGATAAAACAGCTATGCGAGGTAAACGAATTACAGCTGGGCAATTGACAGGACCATGACTACATTGCAAGAAAGGTTGAGGTTCAAAGCATGGGCGGTACGCCAAAGTAAGTAGACCGAAATCCATCAATATCTACTACTAATCATCCACCTTGAGATATCTATCCAGAACATCTCGCTGGTATTAAGTTGCGAGCCCCACCCATAGTGTAAACTCAATGCAACAGACAACTGCATTAAAAGAACTTTGCGTAAAGTAAACAATCCTTGCACCCGCGGGCACAAGCACCGTTGTTTTCCCCCTTGTGGCAACAACACATCCCCTAGACTCATGTTTCTGTCCCTCAAGCTAGTCATCGAGGGGCATGAACCCACAACCGAGCATAACGTTCCCTCTTGGAGTCACGACCTACTACTTGGCCAAAGCAATAAATAACAACAGAGAACATGCAAGAATTACTTATGAACATAAATATAAAAGAGGTAGATCAAATATATTACTCAATCACAATCTGAACATAATCTCATAATCCATCGGATCCCAGCAAACTCATCATAGCAACAGCATAAGGATTACATATGTGCCTCGATCATGTAGGGCAGCTCACGAGGACTAATTAGTGAAGCACAAGAACGGGAGGAGAACATCACATAGCTACTGGTCATGGACTCATGGTCCAAGGGAGACTACTCACAACTCATCCGGGAGGCATCCATGGTGGTGGAGAGGCTCCCGGTGGTGATCCTCCCCTCCGGCAGGGTGCCGGGAAGAGTTCTCCTGGTGCTCCCGATCTTGGAAGCGGCGGCGGCGGCGGAACAGAGATGAGATCGCGAAAAAGAGTTCCCCCTTCGAGGGTTTCGGGAAACACTCTAAATATATGCCAAAGAGGGGCACCAGACGGGGCTCGGGGGGCCCAGGCGCCCCCCCGGCGCGGCCCGGGGGGGGGGGGGGGGGGCGCCGCCAGGGCGCCTGGAGCCCTGGTGGCCCCCCCGGCTGTCCTTCGGACGCACGGTAGGTTCTGGAACGCTGTTTTTTTATATAATTTTTCTGGATTTTTCCTGGCAGTTCTCGTAATGTGAAAACCTGAAATACAAAAACAGCCGAAAACAGAAACTGGCACTGTGGTGCACTGAGTTAATAGGTTAGTCCAAATATGATCAAAAGTGTATGGAAGTGTATAAATATCATAGCAATATCACCCAAAAGTGGCATGGAGCAAGCAGAAATTATAGATACGTATTGGACGTATCAACATCCCCAAGCTTAATTCCTGCTCGTCCTCGAGTAGGTAAATGATAACAAGAATAATTTCTGTGGTGACATGCTATTAAACATATATGACTTTTTCATAGTCATATGACAAAAGCTTACTGAGACAATGATTCTATAGAAATTAAGTTGCCTCATGAGAAAATCACAAAGAACTGAAAGTTTTACAATATGAAACTGAATCATCAAGAAGATTTGCAATGAACATGGTGTGCAAATATGATAAAGTGATATCTAGCTTGCCCCCTTTAGTGAAGCAAAACATAAATGCAGGGGCACCTCCAAGGTTTAAGTGATGACTAGATACAATGATTTCAAAATAAACGATATCACAATCATGCAAAAGACAATGCTACTTTGGGACAATGCACATTACACTCAGAATGACAATCATGCTCTCAGTAGTTGGTGCTTTAAAAGAAGGTGGAGACTCAACATAAAAGTAAAAGAATGGTTATGTGCTAGAGCTTTTTATTTTGAAAACATAGAAGCAATTTTGTAAATGGTAGTAGTAGTTCATATGTGTTATGCATAAGACATCCTATAAGTTGCAAGCCTCATGCATCGAATACCAATAGTGCTCGCACCTTGTCCTAATTAGCTCGGATTTCCATGAGTTATCATTGCATTACATATGTTTCAACCAAGTGTCACAAAGGGGTACCTCTATGCCACCTGTACAAAGGTCCAAGGAGATAGATCGTATTTGATTTCTCGTTTTTGATAGATCTCAACTTGAGGACATCCATACCGGGACAACATAGAAAATAGATAATGGACTCCTCTTTAATGCTTAAGCATATTCTCATAAGAGATTGAGGATTAATGTCCAAGCTAAAACTTCCACCATGATACATGGCTTTGGTTGGCGGCCCAATATTCTTCTCTAACAATATGCATACTCATTCAACTCATGGCAAATCACCCTTACTTCAGACAAGACGAACATGCATAGCAACTCACATGATATTCAACAAAAGTGTAACAGTTGATGGCGTCCCCAGAAACATGGTTACCGCTCAGCAAGCAACTTATAAGAAATAAGATACATAGGCAACATATTCTTTACCACAATAGTTTTTAAGCTACTTTCCCATGAGCTATGTATTGCAAAGTTAGTCCGCTTAGTACAGGTGGAGGTTAGCAAAAGACCGGGAGCGACCAACTAAGAGAGCAATGACGGTCATAATCATGCAGAGCGACAAAGCAATATTGAATCAGGCATGGAAGTTATATCGCTACTCAGAAATAAAAGATCATCAAGGCTTGACAGACTTTCTTTACAGTCTTAAATATGCGTGAGCATACGCCAAGTCGATCAAAATAAATTCTTGAAGGAATATATTACTAAACCATACCACATCATAGGCAAACAAATCATGTTGGTACTCCAATAACACACTGGGAACCCCCCAACTATTTGAGACTAACCATAAGAAAAGCTGAACTACTAAGCGCCATCATGCACGTAGCATCTTTATCATAGACATATCAACCAATGCAACGGAAGCAAACTCTCTTAACTAGATAAGCATGATAATTAAAGAGAGTTCAAGCAACCAACTAAACAAAAGCTCTTTGGAAAGATAAGGATGAATACTAAGAGCTGAGCACGATAGTAGCTATTAAATGACAAAGAACACACACAGCAAAGATAGACATGAAAATTCTTTGTTATGTTCTAGGTAGAAGTGGAGCGTGTTTCTCTCCCACATAAAGAACGCTGAGTTCCGACTCGTTATGGAAAATTAAAAAGGAAACTAAAAGCAAGACGCTCCAAGCATAACACATAACACATGAAGTGATTAAAATATAGTGGAACGAAAGACGAACTGATAATGTTGATGGAGAAGGGGATGCACGGGGGCATCCCCAAGCTTAGACGCTTGATTCTCCTTGAATATTTCTTGGGGGTGCACGGGGGCATCCCCAAGCTTGAGCGCTTGACACTCCTGAATCTTTTTACCATCTTCCCTCGCACACTTGAAAACTCCCTTCATACATAACTCATCATAATCTGATTAGCGAGGTTAGTACCCTTAATAAAATAATTGTTCCTTGATGGAAATAAAGATATTATTGAAGTTCTACTGTTTCTCAAGATTGCCAAAAGGTTTTTGCAAAGAAAAAGCAAGCTCTTGATTTGCAAAATGAAGGAAAGGCAAAACAGGACAGAATCTGTGAAAAACAGAACAACAGGTAGTAATTGATTTGTTCGGGGTACTTCTGCAACTCAAATCAAAAAACTCAGAAGAGAAGCACGAAACACAATTATATAGAGAACGCTGTCGAAAAAATTCAGACCAAAAAGATGATCTGGTCATTTTATACGAATTTTTCTATCCAAGGACAGAATCTGTTTCCTGGACAGCACCTCACAACTTTTGAACTTTCTAGCAATCAGAGGCTATACTTGGCACAAATATGAAAAGCAAAGATACAATGATGATGCTACTATAGTAAACAACATCAAGACACAACAAAAGCAAAAAGAAAATTTTTATTCATGTGGGCTGCCTCCCAAAAGCGCTTTCTTTTATGCCTTTAAGCTAGGCATAATGCATAGAGATCAAGTTTTATCAAGAGTAAAAGAATAACTAGCCCGTACAACGGACTCAAAAGGTAACTTGATCTTCTTTCGATGGAAGTGTTCCATCCCTTTCTTGAGAGGGAACTGAAATTTTATATTACCCTCTTTCATGTCAATGATAGCACCAACGATGCGTAAAAAGGGACGTCCCAAAATAATTGGACATGAAGGATCACATTCAATATCCATAATAGTGAAATCAACGGGAACATAGTTGTCATTGACAACGATAAGAATATCGTCGATCCTCCCCAAAGGTTTCTTTATGGAAGAATCAACGAGACGAACACCAAAAGAACAAGAATCATAAGGTTTCAATTTAAGCATATCATATATTCTTTTGGGCATAACAGAAGTACTAGCTCCAACATCACATAATGCATAGCAAGAGAAGTCATTCAATTTATATTTTATCATAGGATCCCAACCATCTTCTAGCTTTCTAGGTATGGAGGCTTCTACTCTAAGTTTCTCCTCCCTAGCTTTGATGAGAGCATTAGTGATATGCTCTGTAAAGGCAAGATTAAGCGTGCTAGTGCGGGGGTCTCTAGACATCTTGTGAAGGAAATCAATAACTTCGATAAGAGTGCAATTATCAAAATCAAGATCACTAGCATCAAGTAAAGTGGTATTGGTGTCCTTAAGGTTCACTTGTTTGGTAGTTTCTATAGTCATAGCATCACCATTAATAGGTCCAATGGGACCAGGAGTACATTGGGTGCTAAGAGTTTGAACATCCTCAACAACTTGGATAGTAGCAACAGTGTGGTGGGTAGGAAGGCTCTTAATTCTATCTTCTTCCTCCCTTTCTCTAGCCCATCTCTCTTTAAGTTTAGCCATCATCCTAATGTTTTCATTAATTTTCACTTGAATAGCATTTATAGGAGTGACTTCCCTCTCCTCAAGAGGAGAAGTTTTATTTTTTAGCAATTTTACCTCATTGGCTAAATGGTCTACCTTAAAAGAGAGATCATCTAGTTTATGTAGTTTTTCTTCTACACTCTTATTAAAGGCTTTTTGGGTAGTGATGAAATCTTTAAGCATAATCTCTAGTTCAATAGTGGAGTTCTTGGTGATAGGATAAGCATTGTTGTTCCATAAGAATTAGAGGGGAACGGTCTAGTATTGTTACCAAAGTTACTCCTACAAGCATTGTTATTAAAATTGTTTCTAGAGATAAAGTTCACATCTACTTGTTCTTGAGCAATCAAAGAATTTAAAGGAACATCGCGAGGATCAACAGAGGATTGCTTCGAAAGTAGAGACATGATCAAGTCAACTTTTTCATTAAGGGAGGAAATCTCCTCGACAGAGTTTACCTTCCTACCTGTTGGAGCGCGTTCGGTGTGCCATTGGGAATAGTTGGTCATCATCTCATCGAGAAGCTTTGTGGCAGCACCAAGTGTAGTTGACATAAAGGTTCCTCCCGCGGCCGAATCTAACAAGTTCCGCAAGGTAAAGTTCAAGCCTGCATAAAAAGTTTGGATAACCATCCAAGTAGTCAAACCATGAGTAGGGCAGTTCTTGATAAGAGATTTCATACGTTCCCAAGCTTGGGCAACGTGTTCATTATCCAATTGTTTAAAATTCATTATGTTACTTCTAAGTTGGATAATTTTAGCAGGTGGATAGTATTTTCCAATAAAAGCATCTTTGCACTTGTCCCATGAATCTATGCTATTTCTAGGCAAAGACTGAAACCAAATTTTAGCTCCTCCTCTCAAGGAGAAAGGAAAAAGCTTAAGCTTAACAATATTACCATCTATTTCGTGATACTTTTGCATATCACAAAGTTCAACAAAGTTGTTTAAGTGTAAAGCAGCATCATCTCCAGCACCGGAGAATTGATCTTTCATAACTAGATTCAATAAAGCAGGTTTAATTTCATATGAAGGTGCTGAAGTGGCAGGTGTAGTGACAGGTGTGCTGATAAAGTCATCGTTGTTGTGACTAGTGAAGTCACACAACTTGGTGTTCTCGGTGGAACCCATAGTAGCAAGCAAGCAAGATAACTATTTTTGTGATTTTCGATAAAAAGATACTAAAGCAAAAACTGAAAGGTAAACTAACAAGACTAAAAAGCAAAGGTAAAAGATAGCATGCAACTCCCCTATCCTGAAGAGTGGAGTCCCCGGCAACGGCGCCAGAAAAACTCCTTGATGGGCTTCTCGCCCCTCGTTGGTTACCCCAAGTGGAAGGTGTGAGATGTAGTGTTGCGGAAGTTTTTCCCTTGGCAAGATACCAAGGATCGAATCCCCAGAGACTCCTAGGTTCAACAAGAAGGTGTCAACTGCTAACGGCGCTAGATATTAGCAATCAACGTGGACCTGCACACAGATACAAATAACTTTGCTCCCAACGAGTACAGAGAGGTTGTCAATCCCTCCGGCCTTGTAGTTCACAAAGGATTAAACGCAAATGATAGTAGTGATAGATAATGTTTGCAATAGTAAACAATAGCGAAAAGTAAATAGCGGATGTGATCAATGATGGTAATATGGACCGGAGTCTCATGATGTTCACTAGTGATGTCTCTCTCCCAAAAGACGATAAAACAGCTATGTGAGGTAAACGAATTACAGCTGGGCAATTGACAGGACCACGAACGCAAACCAATGCTGACTACATTGCAAGAAAGGTTGAGGTTCAAAGCATGGGCGGTACGCCAAAGTAAGTAGACCGAAATCCATCAATATCTACTACTAATCATCCACCTTGAGATATCTATCCAGAACATCTCGCTGGTATTAAGTTGCGAGCCCCACCCATAGTGTAAACTCAATGCAACAGACAACTTCATTAAAAGAACTTTGCGTAAAGTAAACAATCCTTGCACCCGCGGGCACAAGCACCGTTGTTTTCCCCCTTGTGGCAACAACACATCCCCTAGACTCATGTTTCTGTTACTCAAGCTAGTCATCGAGGGGCATGAACCCACAATCGAGCATAACGTTCCCTCTTGGAGTCACTACCTACTACTTGGCCAAAGCAATAAATAACAACGGAGAACATGCAAGAATTACTTATGAACATAAATATAAAAGAGGTAGATCAAATATATTACTCAATCACAATCTGAACATAATCTCATAATCCATCGGATCCCAGCAAACTCATCATAGCAACAGCATAAGGATTACATATGTGCCTCGATCATGTAGGGCAGCTCACGAGGACTAATTAGTGAAGGACAAGAACGGGAGGAGAACATCACATAGCTACTGGTCATGGACTCATGGTCCAAGGGAGACTACTCACAACTCATCCGGGAGGCGTCCATGGTGGTGGAGAGGCTCCCGGTGGTGATCCTCCCCTCCGGCAGGGTGCCGGGAAGAGTTCTCCTGGTGCTCCCGATCTTGGAAGCGGCGGCGGCGGCGGAACAGAGATGAGATCGCGAAAAAGAGTTCCCCTCTCGAGGGTTTCGGGAAACGCTCTAAATATATGCCAAAGGGGGGCACCAGACGGGGCTCGGGGGGCCCAGGCGCCCCCCCGGCGCGGCCCAGGGGGGGCGCCGCCAGGGCGCCTGGAGCCCTGGTGGCCCCCCTCGGCTGTCCTTCGGACGCACGGTAGGTTCTGGAACGCTGATTTTTATATAATTTTTCTGGATTTTTCCTGGCAGTTCTCGTAATGTGAAAACCTGAAATACAAAAACAGCCGAAAACAAAAACTGGCACTGGGGTGCACTAAGTTAATAGGTTAGTCCAAATATGATCAAAAGTGTATGGAAGTGTATAAATATCATATCAATATCACCCAAAAGTGGCATGGAGCAAGCAGAAATTATAGATACGTTTTGGACGTACCAGTGTCCAATTGTTTTCATTAATCAACATATTATTCAATAGCAATTCAGCTTGATCAATAGTTCTTTCCCTAAAAACACAACCAACACAACTATCCAGGTGATCTCTGGAAGCATCGGTTAGTCCATTATAAAATATATCAAGTATTTCATTTTTCTTAAGAGGATGATCAGGCAAACCATTAAGTAATTGGAGAAGCCTCCCCCAAGCTTGTGGGAGACTCTCTTCTTCAATTTGCACAAAATTATATATTTCCCTTAAGGCAGCTTGTTTCTTATGAGCGGGAAAATATTTAGCAGAGAAGTAATAAATCATATCATGGGGACTACGCACACAACCAGGATCAAGAGAATTAAACCATGTTTTAGCATCACCCTTTAAGGAGAACGGAAATAACTTAAGGATATAGTAGTAACAAATTTTCTCCTCATTGGTGAATAGGGTGGCTATATCATTCAACTTAGTAAGATCTGCCACAACAGTTTCAGATTCATAGCCATGGAAAGGATCAGATTCAACCAAAGTAATTAACTTAGGATCGACAGATAAATCATAATCCTTATCAGAAATACATATAGGTGAAGTAGCAAAAGGAGGGTCATATTTCATTCTAGCATTCAAAGACTTTTCTTTCAGCTTAGCTAACAGTTTCTTAAGATCATATCTATCATTGCAAGCTAAAAGATCTCTAGAAGTTTCTACATCCATAACATAACCCTCAGGCACAACAGGTAATTCATATCTAGGGGGAGAATCTTCATCATCACTTTCATCAATATTATCAGTTTCAATAATTTCATTCTCTCTAGCCCTAGCAATTTGTCCATCTAGAAATTTACATAGTGGCACAATATTATCAAACATAGAAGTAGTTTCATCATAAGTATCATGCATAGCAGAAGTGGCATCATCTAGAACATGCGACATATTAGATTCAATAGCAAGTGTAGGTGTCGCAAATTTACTCATAACAGAGGGTGAATCAAGTGTAGAGCTAGATGGCAGTTCCTTAGAGCATCTCCAATAGCTTGTCTATATGGATGTCTATACTTGTTTTCCACGATGTGAGCCCAAAACAGGCGTCCAACAGCTTGTCTATATGGTCGTCCAAATATACACATCCTCTAAATCGACAATGTCCACGCCTGGACAATGTGAATGTGTTGTCTAAACTCAGTTGCAGTCATGATTTCTTCCTCTGCCCACCGACGGCCCACCTGTCATGGTCCCTGTATATAGATGTTCTGATGCAAAACAGGACATGTATATGAGAGAATATTTTTAGACCATTGTCTATATGAATATATAGACATCCAAATATACACAAGCTATTGGAGATGCTCTTACCTCCCCTCGTAGTTGAGGGATAAATCTTGGTTTTTTCATCTCTCAAGTTCTTCATAGTGATCAATAGATATAAATCCCAAGTGACTCAAAGAATATAGCTATGCTCCTCGGCAACAGCACTAGAAAATAGTCTTGATAACCCACAAGTATAGGGGATCGCAACCGTTTTTGAGGGTAGAGTATTCAACCCAAATTTATTGGTTCGACCCAAGGGGAGCCAAAGAATACTCTCAAGTATTAGAAGTTGAGTTATCCATTGAACCACACCTGGAAGACTTAATATCTGCAGCAAAGTATTTAGTAGCAAAGTAGTATGGAAGTCACGACAATAGTGGCAAAAGTAACAGTAGCAGTTTTGTAGTGATTGTAACAATAGCAACAGTAAAGTAACTAAGCAAGGAGCAATAAGTGAAAAGCTCATAGGCATTGGATCAGTGATGGATAATTATGTCAGATGCAATTCCTCATGTAATAGTTATAACATAGGGTGACACAAAACTAGCTCCAGTTCATCGATGTAATGTAGGCATGTATTCTGAATATAGTCATACGTGTTTATGGAAGAGAACTTGCATGACATCTTTTGTCCTACCCTCCCGTTGAAGGAAATATGCCCTAGAGGCAATAATAAAGATGTTATTTGTATTTCCTTATATCATGATAAATGTCTTTTATTCATGCTAGAATTGTATTAACCGGAAACTTAGTACATGTGCGAATACATAGACAAAACAGTATGTCCCTAGTATGCCTCTACTAGACTAGCTCATTGATCAAAGATGGTTATGTTTGCTAGCCATAGACATGAGTTGTCATTTGATCAATGAGATCACATCATTAGGAGAATGATGTGATGGACAAGACCCATTCGTTAGCTTAGCACTATGATCGTTTAGTTTTACTGCTATTGCTTTCTTCATGACTTATACATGTTCCTATGACTATGAGATTATGCAACTCCCGAATACCGTAGGAACACCTTGTGTGCTATCAAACGTCACAACGTAACTGGGTGATTATAAAGATGCTCTATAGGTGTCTCCGAAAGTGTTCGTGGTGTTGGCATAGATCAAGCAGAGGATTTGTCACTCCGAGTGTCGGAGAGGTATCTCTGGGTCCTCTCGGTAATGCACATCATAATAAGCCTTGCAAGCAAATGACTAATGAGTTAGTCACAATATGATGTATTACGGAACGAGTAAAGAGACTTGTCGGTAACGATATTGAACTAGGTATTGAGATACCAACGATCGAATCTCGCGCAAGTAACATACCGATGACAAAAGGAAGAACGTATGTTGTTATGCGGTTTGACCGATAAAGATCTTCGTAGAATATGTAGGAGCCAATGTGAACATCTAGGTTCCGCTATTGGTTATTGACCGGAGATGAGTCTCGGTCATGTCTACATAGTTCTCGAACCCGTAGGGTCCGCACGCTTAACGTTTGATGACGATCGGTATTATGAGTTTATGAGTTTTGATGTACCGAAGGTAGTTCGGAGTCCCGTATGAGATCACAGACATGAAGAGGAGTCTCGGAATGTCCAAGATGTAAAGATTGATATATTGGACGACTATATTCGGACACCAGAAGGGTTCCGGAAAAGTTTCGGATTAAACCGGAGTGCCGGAGGGGTATCGGTACCCCCGGGGGAACTAATGGGCCACTTGGGCTCTTAGTGGTGAGAGAGAGAGACGTCCAGGGCTGGGACGCACACCCCTCCCCCTTGGTCCGAATTGGACAAGGAAAGGAGGGGAGGGCGGTGCCCCTTTCCTTCTCCCTCTCCCTCTCCCTCTCCTTCCTCCCTCTTCTCTCCCTCTTGGTGGACTCCTGCTAGGAATAGGATTGGAATCCTATTCCTAGTAGGATTGGCCCTCTAGGGCGCGCCACAGGGGCCGGCCGGCCTCCCCCCTTGCTCCTTTATATACAGGGGCAGGGGGCACCTCTAGACACAAAAGTTGATCAAGTTGATCTCTCCCAACTGTGTGCGATGCCCCCTCCACAGAAACACACCTCGGTCATATCGTTGCAGTGCTTAGGCGAAGCCCTGCGTCGGTAGCTTCATCATCTCTGTCACCACGCCGTCGTGCTGACGAAACTCTCCCGCGAGGTTTTACTGGATCAAGAGCTCGTGGGACGTCATCAAGCTGAACGTGTGCTGAACGCGGAGGCTCCGTACGTTCGGTGCTTGATCGGTTGGACCGCGAAGAAAGTTCGACTACATCAACTGCATCACTAGACGCTTCCGCTCCCGGTCTACGAGGGTACGTAGAGACACTCTCCCCTCTCGTTGCTATGCTTCTAGTAGATAGATCTTGCGTGGTCGTAGGAATTTTTTGGAAATACTACATTTCCCAACAGTGGCATCAGAGCCAGGTCTATGCGTAGATGATATGCACGATTAGAACACAATGAGTTGTGGGCGATAATAGTCATACTGCTTACCAGCATGTCATACTTTGTTTCGACGGTATTGTGAGATGAAGCGGCCTGGACCAACATTACGCGTACGCTTACACGAGACAGGTTTCACCGTTACGAGCACTCGTTGCTTAAAGGTGACAGGTGGGTGTCTGTCTCTCTCACTTTAGCTGAATCAAGTGTGGCTACGCCCGGTCCTTGTGAAGGTTAAAACATCACAAACTTGACGAAAAATTGTTGTGGTTTTTGTATGCATAGGTAAGAACGGTTCTTGCTAAGCCCGTAGCAGCCACATAAAACTTGCAACAACAAAGTAGAGGATGTCTGATGTCTACACACGCTTCTACTCTTGTAGACTATGTTGGGCCTCCAAGCGCAGAGGTTTGTAGGACAGCAGCAAATTTCCCTCAAGTGGATGACCTAAGGTTTATCGAACTTAGGGAAGTAGAGGTTGAAGATGGTCTCTCTCAACCAACCCTGCAACTAAGATACAAGAAGTCTCTTGTGTCCCCAACACACCTAATACACTTGTTAGATGTATAGGTGCACTAGTTCGGCGAAGAGATGTTAAATGGCAAGTGATATGGATGGCAAAACAAAGTAATATAAATCTGTAATAAAAAGTGCAGCAAGCAAACAAGTGGTAAACGTGAGCACAAATGGTATTGCAATGGTGGAAACAAGGCCTAGGGTTCATACTTTCACTAGTGGCAACTCCCAACAACATTAACATAATCGAATCACATGATATTTCCCATAACACATGCAAAGGGGACGCACTCGGAGGTCATTCCTTCGTGGTCAAGAGAGGACGAGAATTATGTAGGGCTACAAAAGCACACCTCAAAGTTCGTAGTTCTCAATCTAAGGATTTCCCAATGTCACCGCGGCCATCCAAAGAGAGTCCCACAATCACCACAACATATCTAAAGGATAGTCAAAGACAAGCACCAAGAGACTCTCAATCTTCAATCAACACACAAGAGAGGAAATCACTCATGAAAATATTGTTCTAATCCATGTCCAATAGACCGCTGTCACCTTGGTCTCGGGGATTATACTAGATAAAGACAAGTGAGTACATCAATCCAATACATAGAGGAAGGGGAAACACCCTAGATTAACATAGCCTATGATCACAACGAAGATCACATCATGGGAGAGAGAATTGACCACATAGCTACTGGTAAGAACCTCAGCCCCGAGGGGGAACTACTCCCGCATCATGGAGGGAGGAAGCAACGTCGATGGAGATGAATCCGGGGGCACTTCCCCGTCCCGGCAGGGTGCCGGCGCAGGAATTCTGGTCCCCCGAAGCTTGATGGCGATGGCGGCGGAGATCGGAATCGCGTCTGGAGAAAAGGGGTCCGGAATCAGGGTTTCCTCGACACGCTTTAAATATATGACAAAGGGGGGCATCGGAGGTGCCTCGGGGGGCCCAGGCGCCCCCCCGGCGCGGCCCAGGGGGGGGCGCCCACAGGGCGCCTGGAGCCCCTGTGGGTCCCCCCCGGCTGTACTTTGGCCGCACGGTAGCTCCTGAACGCTGATTTTTTATATATATTTTTTGGATTTTTCCTGGCAGTTCTCGTAATGTGAAAACCTGAAATACAAAATCAGCCGAAAACAGAAACTGGCACCGGGGTGCACTGGATTAGTAGGTTAGTCCAAATATGATTAAAAGTGTATGGAAGTGTATGAATATCATAGTAATATCACCCAAAAGTGGCATGGAGCAAGCAGAAATTATAGATACGTTTTGGACGTATCAACATCCCCAAGCTTAATTCCTGCTCGTCCTCGAGTAGGTAAATGATAACAAGAATAATTTCTGTGGTGACATGCTATTAACCATATAGGACCTTTTATAGTCATATGACAAAAGCTTACTGAGACAATGAATCTGTAGTAATTAAGTTGCCTCATGAGAAAATCACAAATGACTGAAAGTTTTACAATATGAAATTGAAACATCAAATAGATTTGCAATGAACATGATGTGCAAATATGATAAAGTCATATCTAGCTTGCCCCCTTTAGTGATGCAAAACATAAATGCAGGGGCACCTTCAAGGTTTAAGTGATGACTAGATACAATGATTTCAGAATAAACGATATCACAATCATGCAAAAGACAATGCTACTTTGGGACAATGCACATTACACTCAGAATGACAATCATGCTCTCAGTAGTTGGTGCTTTAACATAAAAGTAAAAGGATGGTTATGTGATAGAGCTTTTTATTTGAAAACATGGAAGCAATTTTGTCAACGGTAGTAGTACTTCATATGTGTCATGCATAAGACATCCTATAAGTTGCAAGCCTCATGCATCGAATACTAATAGTGCTCGCACCTTGTCCTAATTAGCTCGGATTTCCATGGGTTATCATTGCATTGCATATGTTTCAACCAAGTGTCACAAAGGGGTACCTCTATGCCACCTGTACAAAGGTCCAAGGAGATAGATCGCATTTGATTTCTCGTTTTTGATAAATCTCAACTTGAGGACATCCATATCGGGACAACATAGAAAATAGATGATGGACTCCCCTTCAATGCATAAGCATGTTCTCATAAGAGATTGAGGATTAAGGTCCAAGCTAAAACTTCCACCATGATACATGGCTTTGGTTGGCGGCCCAATGTTCTTCTCTAACAATATGCATATTAATTCAACCCACGACAAATCACCCTTACTTCGGACAAGACGAACATGCATAGCAACTCACATGATATTCAACAAAAGTGTGACAGTTGATGGCGTCCCCAGAAACATGGTTACCGCTCAGCAAGCAACTCATAAGAAATAAGATACATAAGCAACATATTCTTTACCACAATAGTTTTTAGGCTACTTTCCCATGAGCTATGTATTGCATGGTTAGTTCGCTTAATACAGGTGGAGGTTAGCAAAAGACTGGGAGCGACCAACTAAGAGAGCAATGACGGTCATAATCATGCAGAGCGACAAAGCAATATTGAATCAGGCATGGTAGTTATATCGCTACTCAGAAACAAAAGATCATCAAGGCTTGACAGACTTTCTTTACAGTCTTAAATATGCGTGAGCATACGCCAAGTCAATCAAAATAAATTCTCGAAGGAAGATATTACTAAACCATACCACATCATAGGCAAACAAATCAAGTTGGTACTCCAATAACACAATGGGAACCCCCCAGCTAATTGAGATTAACCATAAGAAAACCTGAACTACTAAGCACCATCATGCAAGTAGCATCTTTATCATAGACACATTAACCAATGCAACGGAAGCAAACTCTCTTAATAAGGTGGGCATGATAATTAAAGAGAGTTCAAGCAACCAACTAAACAAAAGCTCTTTGAAAAGATAAGCATGAATACTAAGAGCAGAGCATGATAGTAGCTATTTGAAAGACAAAGAACACACACAGCAAAGATAGACATGAAAATTCTATGTTATGTTCTAGGTAGAGGTGGAGCGTGTTTCTCTCCCACATAAAGGAATGCTGAGTTCCGACTCGTTATGAACAACTAAAAATAAAACTAAAAGCAAGACGCTCCAAGCATAGCACATAACACATGAAGTGATAAAAATATAGCGGAACGAAAGACGAACTGATAATGTTGATGGAGAAGGGGATGCACGGGGGCATCCCCAATCTTAGACGCTTGAGTCTCCTTGAATATTTCTTGGGGGTGCACGGGGGCATCCCCAAGCTTGAGCGCTTGACACTCCTGAATCTTTTTTATCATCTTCCCTCGCACACTTGAAAACTCCCTTCATACATAACTCATCATAATCTGATTAGCGAGGTTAGTACCCTTAATAAAATAATTATACCTTGCTGGAAATAAAGATATTCTTGAAGTTCTACTGTTTCTCAAGATTGCCAAAAGGTTTTTGCAAAGAAAAAGCAAGCTCTTGGTTTGCAAAATGAAGGAAAAGCAAAACAGGACAGAATCTGTGAAAAACAGAACAGCAGGTAGTAATTGATTTGTTCGGGGCACTTCTGCAACTCTAATCAAAAAACTCAGAACAGACGCATGAAAGACAATTATATAGAGCACGCTGTCGAAAAAATTCAGACCAAAAAGATGATCTGGTGATTTTATACGAATTTTTCTATCCAAGGACAGAATCTGTTTCCTGGACAGCACGTCACAACTTTTGAACTTTCTTGCAATCAGAGGCTATACTTGGCACAAAATTGAAAAGTAAAGATACAATGATGATACTACTGTAGTAACAACATCAAGACACAACAAAAGCAAAATAAAATTTTATTCATTGTGGGCTGCCTCCCAAAAGCGCTTTCTTTTATGCCTTTAAGCTAGGCATAGGACTTTAATGATGCTCTCGCAAGAATAAGAGCTAAAGAACAAAAGAGGGTATCAAGAAGCAAATGCCAAATACATTTAAGCCTAACATGCTTCCTATGCATAGGAATATTGCAATAGATTAATTCATTGAAGCACGAAGCAACTAGCATAGGAAGGCAAAACAAGCATAACTTCAAAATATTCACCATAAAGAGAGGAAACTTCTTATTATTAAGATATTTAGAACCAAGCCTCCCTCTCTCATTATAAATTTCAGTGGAATCATGGATGAACTCAATAATATAAGCATCACATAAAGCATTGTTACCATGATCCACATGCAAAAAGGTACTCTCACTCCCCACATAAGCATAATTTTTCTCATTGGTAATAGTGGGTGTAGGACTATCATAAGCAACTTGAACACTATAGATTAGTTGTATATTAGGAGGGTGGTGTTCAACAAGGGAGTAATTTCCTTCATGATTATGACAAGTTTCATAAGGATAATTTCTCTTTATGTCATAGGTACCTTTATAATCACTATAGATTGGAGTTATAACGTCATCATGGTAGAGAAGAGCATTATCATTGCTAGAAACTATATTTGTAAACATGTTGTCTTTATTCTTACTAGCAAGAGAATTATCAATTATCACATCACTAGTGGGGATAGGATTTGCAATCCTATCATCCCCAAGCTTAGAGCTTCCCATATCTTCACTTTCAGAGTTGGTACCAAAAAGATTTTCAAGATCATAAGCATTATCATCATTTTCCCAATCACAATAAGTAACATGCATATCATAATCAAAATCATCTTCAATTGTACTTACGGACGTATCATCAAGATGATAATTAAGGCAATAAACTTCACCTTCTTCTTTAAACTTACAACCGTTAGGATAAAAGTTGATAGGAGGAATATGCTCAGGCCAGGTTGATGCCCATTCTTCTTCCTTCTTGCTCCTCCTCTTCTTTTTCTTCTTCTTCACCTTAGGAGGGGGTGGTTGGAGATGAAGCTTCTCCACATATCCTGTTTTATCATTAGAAACAATAGGGGAAACTTGGGAGAAACTCTCCTTTTTATTAGCAGAAATATAAGAGACATTTTTATACTTTGGCAAAGTTCCCTCCTTTCTATTCTTACTTATGTAATCATTTTCATGGCAATTAACAACACAATAGAGATGGCAATTTTGCAAAGTGTTTTTTATTCCTATGGCATTATCATCCAACCAAGAAGTCTTTTCTGATAACTCTTCACGCATCAAAAATAACATAAGCTCATCATAAAGATCAGAGGCGATCATGTCATCACACAACCGGTTAACAGTTATGTTTTGAAAGTTCATGCATTGAAAATTAAAGTGACCCTCTATTAGGCAAAGTTCATAAGTAAAAGGATAAAGGTCACACAATTCTCTAGCAATTTTATTTAAATCTCTGACCCAAGTGATTGTTCTTTCATGCTTATGTTGCTTACAATACTTCTCTTCTTCAATCATAGGCCTTTCACAAGGTCTATCCACTCCACAAAAATTAACATGCTTATATAAAACTTCATTTTTAGGAATTGGATCATGCATGTTGCAATCATCATGAACAATTTCATTTTCTTTGTAAGCCTCTTTAAAAGGTTTATGATGCTTGATCCAATCCTCCTTAGGCATATTAAGATGTGAAGCAAAAGATTTGAGGAAATCAACAAGGAGTTGAGAATCTAGCCCAAACTTAGCACTAAACTTATTAAAACTTGTAGTTTCAACAAAGGACTTAATGCAATCATACTCATAAATTATACCTGACTCCTTACCTTTGTCGATCTCCCAATCTTCAGTGTTGCGTTGAATTCTTTCAAGGAGCTCCTATTTAGCATCAATCTTTTTGTTTGTGAAAGAACCCATAGAGGAAGCGTCGAGCAAATCCTTATCCTGTCGAGAGAGCCTCGCATAGAAGTTAGTAATAATAATATCTTTGGGGAGCCCATGGTTAGGACATTTTAGCATTAACGTTTTCTGTCTCCCCCAAGCTTGAGCTATGCTCTCTCCGTCATGAGGATAAAAATTATAAACATAATTCCTATTCTTATGGACTTCATGAGGAGGATAAAACTTGGAGTAAAAGAGAGACTGGATCTCTTCCCACTCCAGCAGGTGAGAGTCATTTAGTAGCCTATACCATTCCAATGCTTTTCCTTTCAGTGATAAGGCAAATAATTTCCTCATGACAAACTCCCTCGATACACCTGCAAGCTTAAATAATGAACATAGTTGTGACAGATATAGCAAGTGTTCATCGGGATGTCTGCCTCCTGCATAACGATTAGCCAAAACATGATCGATAATACCAGCCGGTATTTTATAGGGCACAATTTCAGTAGGAGGAGGAGCAACCACCACAGGTGTGGGGCGTCCTCCCGCAAGCAACGATCCAATAACAAGGTTTTCCATAAACATAACTAGTGAAATAAAAACAAGAAACAAAAAGATTTAATTGCAAGATCTAAAGATATACCTTCAAGCGCTCACCTCCCCGGCAATGGCGCCAGAAATAGCTTGATGTCTACACACGCTTCTACTCTTGTAGACTATGTTGGGCCTCCAAGCGCAGAGGTTTGTAGGACAGCAGCAAATTTCCCTCAAGTGGATGACCTAAGGTTTATCGAACTCAGGGAAGTAGAGGTTGAAGATGGTCTCTCTCAAGCAACCCTGCAACTAAGATACAAGAAGTCTCTTGTGTCCCCAACACACCTAATACACTTGTTAGATGTATAGGTGCACTAGTTCGGCGAAGAGATGTTAAATGGCAAGTGATATGGATGGCAAAACAAAGTAATATAAATCTGTAATAAAAAGTGCAGCAAGCAAACAAGTGGTAAACGTGAGCACAAATGGTATTGCAATGGTGGAAACAAGACCTAGGCTTCATACTTTCACTAGTGGCAACTCCCAACAACATTAACATAATCGAATCACATGATATTTCCCATAAAACATGCAAAGGGGACGCACTCGGAGGTCATTCCTTCGTGGTCAAGAGAGGACGAGAATTATGTAGGACTACAAAAGCACACCTCAAAGTTCGTAGTTCTCAATCTAAGGATTTCCCAATGTCACCGCGGCCATCCAAAGAGAGTCCCACAATCACCACAACATATCTAAAGGATAGTCAAAGACAAGCACCAAGAGACTCTCAATCTTCAATCAACACACAAGAGAGGAAATCACTCATGAAAATATTGTTCTAATCCATGTCCAATAGACCGCTGTCACCTTGGTCTCGGGGATTATACTAGATAAAGACAAGTGAGTACATCAATCCAATACATAGAGGAAGGGGAAACACCCTAGATTAACATAGCCTATGATCACAACGAAGATCACATCATGGGAGAGAGAATTGACCACATAGCTACTGGTAAGAACCTCAGCCCCGAGGGGGAACTACTCCCGCATCATGGAGGGAGGAAGCAACGTCGATGGAGAAGAATTCGGGGGCACTTCCCCGTCCCGGCAGGGTGCCGGCGCAGGAATTCTGGTCCCCCGAAGCTTGATGGCGATGGCGGTGGAGATCGGAATCGCGTCTGGAGAAAAGGGGTCTGGAATCAGGGTTTCCACGGCACGCTTTAAATATATGACAAAGGGGGGCATCGGAGGTGCCTCGGGGGGCCCAGGCGCCACCCCCGGCGCGGCCCAGGGGGGGCGCGCCCACAGGGCGCCTGGAGCCCTTGTGGGTCCCCCCCGGCTGTACTTTGGCCGCACGGTAGCTCCTGGAACGCTGATTTTTTATATTTTTTTTTTGGATTTTTCCTGGCAGTTCTCGTAATGTGAAAACCTGAAATACAAAATCAGCCGAAAACAGAAACGGGCACCGGGGTGCACTGGATTAGTAGGTTAGTCCAAATATGATCAAAAGTGTATGGAAGTGTATGAATATCATAGTAATATCACCCAAAAGTGGCATGGAGCAAGCAGAAATTATAGATACGTTTTGGACGTATCAATGTCTAACTTGTTCTTGCAGGGCATGTTGTGATGTGATATGGTCAAGACATGATGAGTTATACGTTATTGTATGAGATGATCATGTTTTGTAAAGTTATCAGCAACTGGCAGGAGCCATATGGTTGTCGATTTATTGTATGAAATACAGTCGCCATGTAATTGCCTTACTTTATCACTAAGCGGTAGCGATATTCGTGGAAGCAATAGTTGGCAAGACGACAATGATGCTACAATGGAGATCAAGGTGTCGCGCCGGTGACAATGGTGATCATGACGGTGCCTTGGAGATGGAGATCAAAAGCACAAGATGATGATGGCCATATCATGTCACATATTATGATTGCATGTGATGTTTATCTTATTATGCTTCTTATTTTGCTTAGAACGACGGTAGCATTATAAGATGAACCCTTACAAAATTTTAAGGTATAAGTGTTCTCCCTGAGTATGCACCATTGCGAAAGTTCGTCATGCCGAGACACCATGTGATGATAGGGTGTGATAAGCTCTACGTTCACATACAACGGGTGTAAGCCAGTTTTGCACATGCAGAATACTCGGGTTAAACTTGACGAGCCTAGCATATGCAGATATGACCTCAGAACAATGGAGACCGAAAGTTCGAGCGTGAATCATATACTCCCTCCGTCCTTAAATACTTGTCAGAGAAATGGATAAGAATGGATGCATCTAGAACTAAAATACGTCTTGATACATCCATTTGTTTGACAAGTATTTGCGGACGGAGGGAGTAGTAGATATGATCAACATAAGATGTTCACCAATGAAAACTACTCCATCTCACGTGATGATCAGACATGGTTTAGTTGATTTGGATCACGTGATCACTTAGATGACTAGAGGGATGTCTATCTAAGTAGGAGTTCTTTAGTAATATGATTAATTGAACTTTAATTTATCATGAACTTAGTCCTGATAGTTTTTGCATATCTATGTTGTTGTAGATCAATGGCCCGTGCTACCGTTCCTTTGAATTTTAATGCATTCCTAGAGAAAGCTAAGTTGAAAGATGATGGTAGCAATTACACGGACTGGGTCTGTAACTTGAGGATTATCCTCATTGCTGCACAGAAAAATTATGTCCTTGAACCACCGCAAGGTGACAAGCCCCCTCCCGCTAATGTAGACGCTTTGAATGTCTGGTAGACGCGGTCTGATGACTACACGATAGTTCAGTGTGCCAAGCTTTACGGCTTAGAACCGGGACTTCAACGACGTTCTGAACGTCATGGAGCATATGAGATGTTCCAGGAGTTGAAGTTAATATTTCAAGAAAATGCCCGAATTTATAAATATGAGATTTCCAATAAGTTCTACAGCTGCAAGATGGAGGAGGATGGTTTTATCAGTGAACACTTGCTCAGAATGTCTGGGTACTACAATCATATGACTCAACTTGGATGCAAAGTTGATGAAGATAGTGTTATTGATAGAGTTCTTCAATCACTGCCACCAAGCTATAAAGGCTTCGTGATGAACTATAACATGCAAGGGATGTAGAAGACAATTCCCGAGCTCTTTGCTATGCTCAAAGCTGCGGAGGTAGAAATCAAAAAGGAGCATCAAGTGTTGATGGTTAACAAGACCACTAGTTTCAAGAAAAAGGGTAAGGGAAAGAAGGGGAACTTCAAGAAGAATAGCAAGACAGTTGCTACTCCCACGAAGAAACCCAAGTCTGGAGCCAAGCCTGAAACTGACTGCTTCTACTGCAAAGGAACTGGACACTAGAAGCGGAACTGCCCCAAGTATTTGGCAGATAAGAAGGATGGCAAGGTGAACAAAGGTATATGTGATATACATGTTATTGATGTGTACCTTACTAATGCTCGTCGTAGTACCTGGGTATTTGATACCCGTTCAGTTGCTAATATTTGTAACTCGAAACAGGGACTACGGATTAAACGAAGATTGGCTAAGGACGAGGTGACGATGCGCGTGGGAAATGGTTCCAGAGTCGATGTGATCGTCGTCGGCACGCTACCTCTACATCTACCTTCGGGATTAGTTTTAGACCCGAATAATTGTTCTTTGGTGCCAACATTAAGCATGAACATTATATCATGATCTTGTTTATTGCGAGACGGTTATTCAATTAAATCAGAGAATAATGGTTGTTCTATTTATATGAGTAATATCTTTTATGGTCATGCACCCTTGAAGAGTGGTATATTTTTGTTAGATCTCAATCGTAGTGATACACATATTCATAATATTGAAGCCAAAAGATGTAAAGTTAATAATGATAGTGCAACTTATTTGTGGCACTGCCGTTTAGGTCATATTGGTGTAAAACGCATGAAGAAACTCCATAGTGATGGATTTTTGGAATCACTTGATTATGAATCACTTGGTGCTTGCGAACCATGCCTCATGGGCAAGATGACTAAAACTCCGTTCTGAGGAACAATGGAGCGAGCAACAGATTTGTTGGAAATCATACATACTGATGTATGTGGACCGATGAGTGTTGAAGGTTGCGGCGGGTATGGTTATTTACTGACCTTCACTGATGATTTGAGCAGATATGGGTATATCTACTTGATGAAGCACAAGTCCGAAACATTTAAAAAGTTCAAAGAATTTCATAGTGAAGTAGAGAATCATCATAACAAGAAAATAAAGTTTCTACGATCTGATCATGGAGGTGAATATTTGAGTTACGAGTTTGGTCTTCATTTGAAACAATGTGGAATAGTTTCACAACTCACGCCACCCGGAACACCACAGCGTAATGGTAAGTCCGAACGTCGTAACCGTACTTTATTAGATATGGTGTAGTCTATGATGTCTCTTACCGATTTACCACTATCGTTTTGGGGTTATGCTTTAGAGACAGCTGCATTCACGTTAAATAGGACACCATCTAAATCCGTTGAGACGACACCTTATGAACTGTGGTTTGGCAAGAAACCAAAGTCATCGTTTCTTAAAGTTTGGGGCTGCGATGCTTATGTGAAAAAGCTTCAACCTGATAAGCTCGAACCCAAGTCGGAGAAATGTTTCTTCATAGGATACCCAAAGGAGACTATTGGGTACACCTTCTATCACAGATCCGAAGGCAAGATATTTGTTGCTAAGAATGGATCCTTTCTAGAGAAGGAGTTTCTCTCGAAAGAAGTGAGTGGGAGGAAAGTGGAACTTGATGAGGTAATTGTACCTTCTCCCGAATTGGAAAGTAGTACATCATAGAAACTGGTTCCAGTGATTCCTACACCAATTAGTGAGGAAGCTAATGATGATGATCATGAAACTTCAGATCAAGCTTCTACTGAACTTTGTTGATCACCAGAGTGCGTTCTGCGCCAGAGTGGTCCGACAACCCAGTTCTGGAAGTCATGTTACTAGACCATGATGAACCTACGAACTATGAGGAAGCGATGATGAGCCCAGATTCCGCAAAATGGCTTGAGGCCATGAAATCTGAGATGGGATCCATGTATGAGAACAAAGTGTGGACTTTGGTTGACTTGCCCGATGATCGACAAGCCATCGAAAATAAATGGATCTTCAAGAGCAAGACCGACGCTGACGGTAATGTTACTATTTACAAAGCTCGACTTGTTGCGAAAGGTTTTCGACAAGTTCAAGGAGTTGACTACGATGAGACTTTTGTTGGGGAACGTAGCATAATTCAAAAAATTTCTACGCTTTCGCCAAGATCCAACTATGGAGACATCTAGCAACGAGCAAGTAAGAGTGCATCTACATACCGTTATGTAGATCGTGAGCGGAAGCTTTCGAAGAAGCGTGGATGAAGTAGTCGTACTCTTCGCATTCTTCGTCACCGATGATCTAGCGCCGAACGGACGGCACCTCCGCGTTCAACACACGTACGGTGCAACAACGTCACCTCCTCCTTGATCCAGCAAGGGGGGAGGAGAAGTCGTCAGAGATCCGGCAGCATGACGGCGTGATGACGGATGCAGTGGAGATCGCAGCAGGGCTTCGCCGGGCGCCCTGCGTGGGAGTATGGAGGTGTGACGGGAGGGGGAGAGGCGCCAGGGCAAGGGTGCGGATGCCCTCTCCCCCCCACATATATATAGGGGCCAGGGGGGTGCGCCAGGGCCCCTGCAGATCCAATCTGCAGGGGGGCGGCGGCCAGGGGGGGTCCTTGCCCCCCAAGGCAAGTGGTGGCCCCCCTCCCCTTAGGGTTTTAACCCTAGGCGCATGGGGAGGTGGGCCCCTAGTGGTGCGCCAGCCCAGAGGGGTTGGACACTTCCCCTTGCGGCCTAGGGGCCCCACCAGGATGGGTGGCCCCACCCGGTGGACCCCCAGGGCCCCTCCGGTGGTCCCGGGGCACTCCCGGTGACCCCCGGAGATCACCCGTTGGCCGAAACTGGACTTCCTACATATCAATCTTTACCTCCGGACCATTCCGGAACTCGTCGTGACGTCCGGGATCTCATCCGGGACTCCGAACAACTTTCAGGTTTCCACGTGCATTTATCTCTACGACCCTAGCGTTACCGAACCTTAAGTGTGTAGACCCTACGGGTTCGGGAGACACGTAGACATGACCGAGACGACTCTCCGGTCAATAACCAACAGCGGGATCTGGATACCCATGTTGGTTCCCACGTGTTCCTCGATGATCTTCATCGGATGAACCACCGTGTCAAGGATTCACTTAATCCCGTACGTTATTCCCTTTGTCCATCGGTACGGTACTTGCCCGAGATTCGATCGTCGGTATTCCCGATACCTTGTTCAATCTCGTCATGGCAAGTCTCTTTACTCGATCCGTAATCCATCATCCCGTGACTAACTACTTAGTCACATTGAGCTCATTATGATGATGTCTTACCGAGTGGGCCCAGAGGTACCTCTCCGTCATACGGAGTGACAACATCCCAGCCTCGGTTCGTACCAACTCAACAGACACTTTCGGAGATACCCGATGCGTACCTTTATAGCCACCCAGTTACGTTGTGACGGTTGGCACACCCAAAGTACTCCTACGGTATTCGGGAGTTGTACAACCTCATGGTCTAAGGAATAAATACTTGACACCGAAAAGCTTATGCATTACGAACTATACGATCTCGTGTTATGCTCAAGTTTGGGTCTTGTCCATCACATCATTCTCCTAATGATGTGATCCCGTCATCACTGACATCTCATGTCCATGGTCAGGAAACCGTGACCATCTGTTGATCAACGAGCTGGTAACTAGAGGCCTACCAGGGACTCATTGTGGTCTATGTATTCACACATGTATCGCTGTTTCCGTACAATACAATTCAAGCATGAATAACAGACAATTATCATGAACAAGGAGATATAATAATAATGCTTTTATTATTGCCGCTAGGGCATATCTCCAACAGTCTCCCACTTGCACTAGAGTCAATAATATAGTTACATTGTGATGAATCGAACACCCATAGTGTTCTGGTGTTGATCATGTTTTGCTCGTGAAAGAGGTTTAGTCAACGGGTCTGCGACATTCAGATCCGTATGCACTTTACAAATATCTATGTCTCCATCCTGAACATAATTCCGGATGGAGTTGAAACGGCGCTTGATGTGCTTGGTCTTCTTGTGAAACCTGGGCTCCTTGGTAATGGCAATAGCACCAGTGTTGTCACAGAAGAGAGTCATCGGGCTTGACGCGCTTGGAATGACTCCTAGGTCGGTGATGAACTCCTTCATCCAGACTCCTTCCTGCGCTGCTTCAGAAGCAGCTATGTACTCCGCTTCACATGTAGACATTGCCACCACGCTCTGTTTGCAACTGCAACAGCTGACTGCCCCTCCATTCAGAATATACACGTATCCGGTTTGAGACTTAGAGTCATCCAGATCTATGTCGAAGCTTGCATCGACGTAACCCTTTACGACGAGCTCTTCGTCACCTCCATAAACGAGAAACATGTCCTTAGTCCTTTTCAGGTACTTCAGGATGTTCTTGACCGCTGTCCAGTGTTCCACACCGGGATCACTTTGGTACCTCCCTACCAAACTTATGGCAAGGTTCACATTAGGTCTGGTACACAGCATGGCATACATGATAGAACCTATGGCCGAGGCATAGGGAATGACACTCATCTTTTCTCTATCTTCTGCCGTGGTCGGCGACTGAGCCTTGCTCAATCTCATACCTTGCAAAACAGGCAAGAATCCTTTCTTTGACTGATCCATATTGAACTTCTTCAATATTTTGTCAAGGTATGTACTTTGTGAAAGACCAATGAGGCGTCTCGATCTATCTCTAGATTTTGATGCCTAATATGTAAGCAGCTTCTCCAAGGTCCTTCATTGAAAAACTTTTATTCAAATAGGCCTTTACATTTTCCAAGAATTCTATATCATTTCCCATCAGCAATATGTCATCCACATATAATATGAGAAATGCCACAGAGCTCCCACTCACTTTCTTGTAAATACAGGCTTCTCCATAAGTCTGTATAAAGCCAAACGCTTTGATCACTTCATCAAAGCGAATATTCCAACTCCGAGATGCTTGCACCAGCCCGTAAATCGAGAGCTGGAGCTTGCATACCTTGTTAGCGTTCTCTGGATCGACAAAACCTTCCGGTTGCATCATATACAACTCTTCCTTGAGGAAGCCATTAAGGAATGCTGTTTTGACGTCCATTTGCCATATCTCATAATCATAGAATGCGGCAATAGCTAACATGATTCTGACTGACTTCAGCATCGCTACGGGAGAGAAAGTATCGTCGTAGTCAATCCCTTGAACTTGTCGATAACCCTTAGCGACAAGCCGAGCCTTATAAATGGTCACATTACCATCCGCGTCTGTCTTCTTCTTAAATATCCATTTGTTTTCTATGGCGTTCCTATCATCAGGCAAGTCCACCAAAGTCCATACTTTGTTTTCATACATGGATTCTATCTCGGATTTCATGGCTCCAAGCCATTTATTGGAATCTGGGCCCGCATCGCTTCTTCATAGTTCGAAGGTTCACTGTTGTCTAACAACATGATTTCTAGGATAGGGTTGCCGTACCACTCTGGTGCGGAACGTGCCCTTGTGGACCTTCGAAGTTCAGTAGTAACTTGATCTGTTTCTTCATGATCATTATCATTAGCTTCCTCCCTTGTCGGTGCAGGCACCTCAGGAACAGTTTCCTGCGCTGCGCTACTTTCCGGTGCAGGAGGGGTGACTGTCACCTCATCAAGTTCTACTTTCCTCCCACTCACTTCTTTCGAGAGAAACTCTTTCTCCAGAAAGCATCCATTCTTGGCAACAAAGACTTTGCCTTCGGATCTGTGGTAGAAGGTGTACCCAATTGTTTCCTTTGGGTATCCTATGAAGACGCATTTCTCCGATTTGGGTTCGAGCTTTTCAGGTTGAAGTTTCTTGACATAAGCATCGCAACCCCAAACTTTTAGAAACGACAGCTTCGGTTTCTTGCCAAACCAAAGTTCATACGGAGTCGTCTCAACGGATTTCGACGGAGCCCTATTTAAAGTGAATGCGGTAGTCTCTAAAGCATAACCCCAAAAAGATAGCGGTAAATCGGTGAGGGACATCATAGATCGCACCATGTCCAACAGAGTACGATTTCGACGTTCGGACACACCGTTACGTTGAGGTGTTCCGGGCGGTGTCAATTGTGAAACAATTCCACAGCTCCTAAGGTGTGTGCCAAATTCATGACTTAAATATTCACCCCCATGATCCGATCGCAAGAACTTTATTTTTCTGTCACGTTGATTCTCAACCTCATTCTGAAATTCCTTGAACTTTTCAAAGGTCTCAGACTTGTGTTTCATCAAATAGATATACCCGTATCTACTCAAGTCATCCGTGAGGGTGAGAACATAACGATAGCCTCCGCGAGCCTCAACACTCATTGGACCGCACACATCGGTATGTATGATTTCCAACAAGTTGGTTGCTCGCTCCATTGTTCCGGAGAACGGAGTCTTGGTCATCTTGCCCAAGAGGCATGGTTCACACGTGTCAAATGATTCATAATCAAGAGACTCTAGAAGTCCATCTGAATGGAGCTTCTTCATACGTTTGACACCAATATGACCAAGGCGGCAATGCCACAAGTATGTGGAACTATCATTATCAACATTACATCTTTTGGCATCTACACTATGAATATGTGTATCACTACGTTCGAGATTCATCAAAAATAAACCATTGACCAGCGGGGCATGACCATAAAACATATCTCTCAAATAAATAGAACAACCATTATTCTCCGATTTGAAAGAGTAGCCATCTCGCATAAGACGAGATCCAGAAACAATGTTCATGCTCAAAGCTGGTACTAAATAACAATTATTGAGGTTTAAAACTAATCCCGAGGGTAGATGTAGAGGCAGCGTACCGACGGCGATCACATCGACCTTGGAACCATTCCCGACGCGCATCGTCACCTCATCCTTCGCCAGTCTCCGTTTATTCCGCAACTCCTGTTTTGAGTTACAAATGTGAGCAACTGCACCGGTATCGAATACCCAGGAGCTACTACGAGTGCTGGTAAGGTACACATCAATAACATGTATATCATATATACCTTTGACGTTGCCGGCCTTCTTGTCTGCTAAGTATTTGGGGCAGTTCCGCTTCCAGTGACCCGGTCCCTTGCAATAAAAGCACTCCGTCTCAGGCTTGGGTCCATACTTTGGCTTCTTCCCGGCAACAGGCTTGCCAGGATCGGCAACTCCCTTGCCGTCCTTCTTGAAGTTCTTCTTACCCTTGCCTTTCTTGAACTTAGTGGTTTTATTGACCATCAACACTTGATGTTCTTTCTTGATGTCCACCTCCGCTGATTTCAGCATCGAATATACCTCGGGAATGGACTTCTCCATCCCCTGCATATTGAAGTTTAACACGAAGCTCTTGAAGCTTGGTGGGAGCGACTGGAGGATTCTGTCAACGACCGCTTCATTTGGGAGATTCATTCCCAGCTGAGACAAGCGTTTGTGCAATCCTGAAATCTTGAGGATGTGCTCACTGACAGAATTGTTCTCCTCCATCTTACAGCTGTAGAATGCGTCGGACACATCATATCTCTCGACTCGGGCATGAGCTTGGAAAACCATTTTCAGCTCTTCGAACATCTCATATGCTCCGTGGTGCTCAAAACGTTTTTGGAGCCCCGATTCTAAACTGTAAAGCATGCCGCACTGAACTAGGGAGTAATCATCACTACGCTACTGCCAGACGTTCAAAACGTCTTGGGCCGCATCGGGAGCAGGTGCATCACCTAGCGGTGCTTCAAGGACATATGATCTCTTGGCAGCTATGAGGATAATCCTCAGGTTACGAACCCAATCCGTATAGTTGCTACCATCGTCTTTCAGCTTGGTTTTCTCTAGGAACGCGTTGAAGTTGAGGGAAACTGGAACGTGGGCCATTTGATCTACAAGAGATATTGTAAAGAATTTAGACTAAGTTCATGATAATTAAGTTCATCTTAATCAAATTTTAATGAACTCCCACTCAGAATGACATCTCTCTAGTCATCTAAGTGATACACGATCCGAATCGACTAGCCCGTGTCCGATCATCACGTGAGACGGACCAGTCATCAACGGTGAACATCTTCATGTTGATCGTATCTTTTATACGACTCGTGTTCGACCTTTCGGTCTTCCGTGTTCCGAGGCCATGTCTGTACATGCTAGGCTCGTCAAGTGAACCCTAAGTGTATCGCGTGTGTAAATCTGTCTTACACCCGTTGTATGTGAACGTTAGAACCTATCACACCCGATCATCACGTGGTGCTTCGGAGCAACGAACTTTAGCAACGGTGCACAGTTAGGGGAAACACAATACTTGAAATTTTAGTGAGAGATCATCTTATTTACTACCGTCGTTCTAAGTAAACAAGATGCATAAACATGATAAACATCACATGCAATCAATTAAAGTGACATCATATGGCCAATATCATCTTGCTCCTTGGATCTCCATCTTCGGGGCAACATGATCATCTTGTCACCGGCTCGACACCATGATCTTCATCATCATGATCTCCATCATCGTGTCTTGAAGAAGTCGTCACGCCAACTATTACTTCTACTACTATAGCTAACGTTTAGCAATGAAGTAAAGTAATTACATGGCGTTATTCAATGACACGCAGGTCATACAATAATTAAGACAACTCCTATGGCTCCTGCTGGTTGTCAAGTTCATCGACATGCAAGTCGTGATTCCCTATTACAAAAACATGATCATTCTCATACATCACATATATCATTCATCACATCTTTGTTTTGGCCATACCACGTCACATAGCACATGCTGCAAAAACAAGTTAGACGTCCTCTAATTGTTGTTGCAAGTTTTACGTGGCTTCTATAGGATTTCTAGCAAGAACGTTTGTTACCTACGCCAAAACCACAACGTGATTTGTCAACTTCTATTTACCCTTCATAAGGACCCTTTTCATCGAATCCGATCCGACTAAAGTAGGAGAGACAGACACCCGCCGGCCACCTTATGCATCTAGTGCATGTCTGTCGGTGGAACCAGTCTCACGTAAGCGTACGTGTAAAGTCGGTCCGGGCCGCTTCATCCCACAATACAGCCGAATCAAGATTGACTAGTAACGGTAAGAAAGTTGAACAAAACCAAACGCCCACAACTGTTTGTGTTCTACTCGTGCAAGATGCTACGCATAAAACCTAGCTCTGATACCACTGTTGGGGAACGTAGCATAATTCAAAAAAATTCTACGCTTTCGCCAAGATCCAACTATGGAGACATCTAGCAACGAGCAAGTAAGAGTGCATCTACATACCATTATGTAGATCGCGAGCGGAAGCTTTCGAAGAAGCGTGGATGAAGTAGTCGTACTCTTCGCGTTCTTCGTCACCGATGATCTAGCGCCGAACGGACGGCACCTCCGCGTTCAACACACGTACGGTGCAGCAACGTCACCTCCTTCTTGATCCAGCAAGGGGGGAGGAGAAGTCGTCAGAGATCCGGCAGCACGACGGCGTGATGACAGATGCAGTGGAGATCGCAGCAGGGCTTCGCTGGGCGCCCTGCGTGGGAGTATGGAGGTGTGACGGGAGGGGGAGAGGCGCCAGGGCAAGGGTGCGGCTGCCCTCTCCCCCCCACATATATATAGGGGCCAGGGGGGTGCGCCAGGGCCCCTGCAGATCCAATCTGCAGGGGGGGGGGGCGACGGCCAGGGGGGAGTCCTTGCCCCCCAAGGCAAGTGGTGGCCCCCTCCCCTTAGGGTTTTAACCCTAGGCGCATGGGGAGGTGGGCCCCTAGTGGTGCGCCAGCCCAGAGGGGTTGGACACTTCCCCTTGCGGCCTAGAGGCCCCACCAGGATGGGTGGCCCCACCCGGTGGACCCCCGGGGCCCCTTCGATGGTCCCGGGACACTCCCGGTGACCCCCGGAGATCACCCGTTGGCCGAAACTGGACTTCCTATATATCAATCTTTACCTCCGGACCATTCCGGAACTCCCCGTCACGTCCAGGATCTCATCCGGGACTCCGAACAACTTTCGGGTTTCCACGTGCATTTATCTCTACGACCCTAGCGTTACCGAACCTTAAGTGTGTAGACCCTACGGGTTCGGGAGACATGTAGACATGACCGAGACGACTCTCCGGTCAATAACCAGCAGCGGGATCTGGATACCCATGTTGGTTCCCACGTGTTCCTCAATGATCTTCATCGGATGAACCACCGTGTCAAGGATTCACTTAATCCCGTACGTTATTCCCTTTGTCCATCGGTACGGTACTTGCCCGAGATTCGATCGTCGGTATTCCCGATACCTTGTTCAATCTCGTCATGGCAAGTCTCTTTACTCGATCCGTAATCCATCATCCCGTGACTAACTACTTAGTCACATTGAGCTCATTATGATGATGTCTTATCGAGTGGGCCCAGAGGTACCTCTCCGTCATACGGAGTGACAACATCCCAGTCTCGGTTCGTACCAACTCAACAGACACTTTCGGAGATACCCGATGCGTACCTTTATAGCCACCCAGTTACGTTGTGACGGTTGGCACACCCAAAGTACTCTTACGGTATCCGGGAGTTGTACAACCTCATGGTCTAAGGAATAAATACTTGACACTGAAAAGCTTATGCATTACGAACTATACAATCTCGTGTTATGCTCAAGTTTGGGTCTTGTCCATCACATCATTCTCCTAATGATGTGATCCTGTTATCACTGACATCTCATGTCCATGGTCAGGAAACCGTGACCATCTGTTGATCAACGAGCTGGTAACTAGAGGCCTACCAGGGACTCATTGTGGTCTATGTATTCACACATGTATCGCTGTTTCCGTACAATACAATTCAAGCATGAATAACAGACAATTATCATGAACAAGGAGATATAATAATAATGCTTTTATTATTGCCTCTAGGGCATATCTCCAACAACTTTCTCTCCCGTAGCGATGCTTAAGTCTGTCCGAATCATGTTAGCAATTGCCGCATTTTATGATTATGAAATCTGGCAAATGGATGTCAAAACTGCATTCCTGAATGGATATCTCAAAGAAGAGTTGTATATGATGCAACCAGAAGCTTTTGTCGATCCTATAGGTTCTAACAAAGTGTGCAAGCTCCAGCGATCCATCTATGGACTGGTGCAAGCATCTCGGAGTCGGAATATACGCTTTGATGAGGTGATCAAAGCATATGGTTTTATACAGACTTTTGGAGAAGCCTGTATTTACAAGAAAGTGAGTGGGAGCTCTGTAGCATTTCTGATATTATATGTAGATGACATATTGTTGATTGGAAATGTATAGAATTTCTGGATAGCATAAAAGGATACTTGAATACAAATTTTTCAATGAAATACCTCGGTGAAGCTGCTTACATATTAGGCATTAAGATCTATAGAGATAGATCAAGACGCTTAATTGGACTTTCACAAAGCACATACCTTGATAAAGTTTTGAAGAAGTTCAAAATGGATCAGTCAAAGAAATGGTTCTTGCCTGTGTTACAAGGTGTGAAGTTGAGTAAGACTCATTGCCCAACCACTGCAGAAGATAGAGAGAAATTGAAAGTCATTCCCTATGCCTTAGCCATAGGATCTATCTTGTATGCAATGCTGTGTACCAGACCAGTTGTGTGCCTTGCTATAAGTTTAGCAGGGAGGTACCAAAGTAATCCAGGAGTGGATCACTGGACAACAGTCAAGAACATCCTGAAGTACCTGAAAAGGACAAAGGGTGTGTTTATCGTATATGGAGGTGACAAAGAGCTCGTCGTAAATGGTTACGTTGATTCAAGCTTTGACACTAATCCGGATGACTCTAAGTCACAAACCGGATATGTATTTTTATTAAATGGTGGAGCTGTTAGTTGGTGCAGTTCCAAGCAAAGCGTCGTGGCGGGATCTACGTGTGAAGCAGAATACATAGCTGCTTCAGAAGCAGCAAATGAAGGAGTCTGGATCAAGGAGTTCATATCCGATCTAGGTGTGATACCTAGTGCACGGGTCCAATGAAAATATTTTGTGACAACACTGGAGCAATAGCCTTGGCGAAGGAATCCAGGTTTCACAAGAGAACAAAGCACATCAAAAGATGCTTCAATTCCATCCGCGATCAAGTCAAGGAGGGAGACATAGAAACTTGCAAGATACATACGGATCTGAATGCCGCAGACCCGTTGACTAAGCCTCTTCCACGGGCAAAACATGATCAGCACCAAGACTCCATGGGTGTTAGAATCATTACTTTGTAATCTAGATTATTGATTCTAGTTCAAGTGGGAGACTGAAGGAAATATGCCCTGGAGGCAATAATAAAGATGTTATTTGTATTTCCTTATATCATGATAAATGTCTTTTATTCATGCTAGAATTGTATTAACCGGAAACTTAGTACATGTAAAAATACATAGACAAAACAATATGTCCCTAGTATGCCTCTACTAGATTAGCTCATTGATCAAAGATGGTTATGTTTCCTAGCCATAGACATGAGTTATCATTTGATCAACGAGATCACATCATTAGGAGAATGATGTGATGGACAAGACCCATCCGTTAGCTTAGCACTATGATCATTTAGTTTTACTGCTATTGCTTTCTTCATGACTTATACATGTTCCTATGACTATGAGATTACGCAACTCCCGAATACCATAGGAACACCTTGTGTGCTATCAAACGTCATAACATAACTGGGTGATTATAAAGATGCTCTATAGGTGTCTCCGAAAGTGTTCGTGGTGTTGGCGTCAGAGAGGTATCTCTGGGCCCTCTCGGTAATGCACATCAAAATAAGCCTTGCAAGAAAATGACTAATGAGTTAGTCACGAGATGATGTATTACGAAACGAGTAAAGAGACTTACCGGTAACGAGATTGAACTAGGTATTGAGATACCGACGATCGAATCTCGGGCAAGTAACATACCGATGACAAAAGGAACAACGCATGTTGTTATGCAGTTTGGCCGATAAAGATCTTTGTAGAATATGTAGGAGCCAATATGAACATCTAGGTTCCGCTATTGGTTATTGACCAGAGATGAGTCTTGGTGATGTCTACATAGTTCTCGAACCCATAGGGTCCGCACGCTTAACGTTTGATGACGATCAGTATTATGAGTTTCTGAGTTTTGATGTACCGAAGGTAGTTGGAGTCCCGGATGAGATCACGGACATGACGAGGAGTCTCGGAATGTCCGAGACGTGAAGATTGATATATTGTATGACTATATATGGACACCGGAAGTGTTCCGGAAAAGTTTCGGATTAAACTGGAGTGCGGGAGGGGTATCGGTACCCTCTAGGGGAACTAATGGGCCACTTGGGCCCTTAGTGGCGAGAGAGAGGGCCGGCCAGGTCTGGGCCGCGCGCCCCTCCCCCTTGGTCCGAATTGGACAAGGAAAGTAGGGGAGGGCGGCGCCCCTTTCCTTCTCCCTCTCCCTCTCCTTCCTCCACCCTCTCTCCCTCTTGGTGGACTCCTACTAGGAATAGGATTGGAATCCTATTCCTAGTAGGATTGGCCCTCTAGGGCGCGCCATAGGGGCCGGCCGGCCTCCCCCTTGCTCCTTTATATACAGGGGCAGAGGGGCACCTCTAGACACACAAGTTGATCAAGTTGACCTCTCCCAACCATGTGTGGTGCCCCCCTCCACAGAAACACACTTCGGTCATATCGTTGCAGTGCTTAGGCGAAGCCCTGCGCCGGTAGCTACATCATCTCCGTCACCACACCATCATGCTGATGAAACTCTCTCGCGAGGTTCTACTGGATCAAGAGCTCGTGGGACGTCATCAAGCTGAACGTGTGCTGAACGCAGAAGCTCCGTACGTGCTTGACCGGTTGGACTGCAAAGAAAGTTTGACTACATCAACCGCGTCACTAGACGCTTCCGCTCCAGGTCTACGAGGGTACGTAGACACACTCTCCCCTCTCGTTGCTATGCTTCTAGTAGATAGATCTTGCGTGATCGTAGGATTTTTTTTGAAATACTATGTTCCCCAACTCCCGTGGAAGCGGGGTCCTATTGAAAACTAAGGGATATTAAGGCCTCCTTTTAATAGAGTACCGGACCAAAGCATTAACACTTAGTGTATACATGCACTCCTCAAACTATGGTCATCACCGAGAGTGGTCCCGATTATTGTCACTTCGGGGTTGCCGGATCATAACACATAGTAGGTTACTATTGACTTGCAAGATAGGATCAAGAACTCACATATATTCATGGAAACATAATAGGTTCATATCTGAAATCATGGCACTCGGGTCCTAGTGACAAGCATTAAGCATGGCAAAGTCATAGCAGCATCAATCTTAGAACGTAATGGATACTAGGGATCAAACCCTAACAAAACTAACTTGATTACATGGTAAATCTCATCCAACCCATCATCGTCCAGCAAGCCCACGATGGAATTACTCACGCACGGCGGTGAGCATCATGGAATTGGTGACAGAGGAAGGTTGATGATGATGACGGCGATGATCTCCACTCTCCGGAGCCCCGAACGGACTCCAGATCAGCCCTCCCGAGAGAGATTAGGGCTTGGCAGCGGCATCGTATCGTAAAATGCGATGAATCCTTTTCTCTGATTTTTTTCTCCCCGAAAGTGAATATATGGAGTTGGAGTCGAGGGCGGTGGAGCCTTAGGGGGCCCACGAGATAGGGGCCGTGCCCAGGGGGCTGGGCACGCCCCCCACCCTCGTGGACAGGGTGTGGGCCCCCTAGTCTTGATTCTTTTGCCAATATTTTTTATATATTCCAAAAATACTCTCCGTTGATTTTCAGGTCATTCCGAGAACTTTTATTTCTGCACAAAAAATAACACCATGGCAATTGTGCTGAAAACAACGTCAGTCCGGGTTAGTTCCATTCAAATCATGCAAGTTAGAGTCCAAAACAAGGGCAAAAGTGTTTGGCAAAGTAGATACGTTGGAGACGTATCAAAATGCCAAGAGAAAAAGGGATACCAAATGGAGAAATCATCACTTGGAAGATATTAATTAAAAGATACATCAAGGAATGAGATATCCATTGATACATGCAAAAAGAAAGATATCGAACTCCTAAAAGAGAGGATGGTTCCAAACAAACCAAGCCCTCTACAAAGTTTCATGATGGCACAAGTACCAAAAAGAAACGGCTTGCCTTCCCCCAACACACACTTGAAATGTATCACAAGATGAGTGTTCCACAGAAAATAGGATAGCTCCCCCAAGAGTTGTGCATTATAGAAAATTTGCATTCGAATACAAAATGCACAAAATGGGACCATCACTTTCGCTATATCTAGAAAACACTAGACAAGATTAAGAAAACAACAAGATCCACAAGTGGCACGGAAGGCAATGGGAGTTGATACAATCTTGGCAAGAAATAAGGGCAAATAAAAGAAAATACCAAGGTAGAGATGATCAATAATTTCTACCACATAAATGATTACCAATTATCAAGAGACAAGAAGTATCTGGGAATAATTCCCGGTGGTAGATTGCAAAGATATCCAACATCATCTTCACACCAAACACATAATCAAATTTGCAACTTGTAGAGCTAACATGTCACCTAGGAACAAGATAATTTACAATATCAACTCTAGGTGCCAAAAAGCTCAAATGTACACATTTTCTAGGCTTGTAACTTACACATAACATATTACTCCCCCCATAATTTGATACCAATGAAAAACTTACCAAGATGCAACAGAGAACCAACAAGAGATAATTAATGGACCAAATAGGATTTGAATTTCTCATGAGAAGACATACCACATAGAGACTAGGTAATCTTGTAATATCAATACTAGATGGTATTCCTCATGTACACATTTGTGGTACCATGAGGTGCGCAAAGCACATCACTCCCCCAAAGTGGAATGTTCCATTAATCTCTCACAAGATCCAATTAAGATACAAACAAGATGCAAAAGTCTCAACACACAACTCACACGTACATGAAATGCAAACCAACATAAAGATACTTTATTACTCAAGATAAGCAAATTGGAAGCACACATATACAAACACATGCAAGGTACAAAACCAAAACATGCAAAGGGGCAAGTAACTTTCAATGTAAACAATTTAAGTACAAGTTACCGCAAGGAGGCACATTGGATATTTTTAGATAAAAGGCCAGAGCCTGACTTTATAAATAAAGCTACCAGGGAGAGTCAACGGCAACCACAACGAACATCCAGAATCAAACATAGAGAAGAAAATTAAACCAGAATCACACCGTCTAGAGTAAACGTACATGGCTCCCAGGCTAGTACACAGCACGCATGGCGGAATACTAGCAACAACAACATCAGGGCCAACAACTCCTAACTGTCGGCTTGAACTGGAGAGAGGGAGATGGCAAAAGTCCGGATCTTGGATGTCATCAAATCGAATGCATCCCTGTCCTCCTCCTTAATCAATAATTCCACTGCTGCAAGAATATGCAAGTTCTAAATAAGCAATCAACAGGTTTAGCAGGAAAAACATGTTCAATAGTAAATTTGTTTCTTGTTGTCCAAAAAGACTAGCACATCGCTGCAAAGCCCACCCAAACAATTCTCCTCTGGGCCCCAACCAGGTTGTTGGCCAAGAGTCGAAGATCTGAGAAAGAGGTCGGTCTCCAGGAAACATGCAACCAAGATTTGATACAACACCAGAAGAGTTTAGCCAGAACACAAGTAAAGAAGATATGCATCGTGTCTTCTCTTAACCCACAAAGGGCGCAGCGATCGGAACCTGGGCCAATACGTTTGCGGATCTGATCATCAGCCGACAGCTTCCCATGAGAAGCTTGCCAGAGGAAAATCTTGATCTTAGGAGGGATACGAGCCCTCCAGATCCACTTGAGTTTGGAAGTGGTGGAGCCAGAAATCAGCTTACTATATAACGATTTGACAGAAAACCGACCGAAAGGGGAGTGGGGCCAGACCACCTCCTCCTCCTCCTCCGAGAGCACAGGGAAGAAGGCAACAAGGCATTGTCACTCAACCAACTCTGCAGTAGAAAGAGTACGCCAAAGTTGCAGGTCCCAATTATTGGCAGAGAGCTCAAAGATTGAGATCTCAGGATCAGGGCAATAAGAAAAAAGGACTAGGAAAGAGTTTGCCAGCGTGGTCGAACCGCACCACCAGTCAAGCCAAAACTTCGTGGATCTACCGTTGTGCACAACAAACTTGACGAGGCCTTGGAACATTGGCCTTAGTTTAACAAGATCTTTCCAGAACTGAGAAGCCCATGAGGCGCGAGCAAACATAGAGCTAGAAAAAGGGAAATATTTAGCTTTGAGGATGTTATACCAAAGAGGTTTATCCGAGGTGATGGTCATAATCTTCCACCACCATTTGATGATCAAGCATTTGTTCATGACTAAAGTGTTAATGATGCCTAGCCCCTCAGGGCTCTTTGGTCTGCAAATAATGTCCCATTTGATCATGCGATATTTGCGTTTGTTGTTAGCCGCGTTCCAGTAAAAAGCACCTCTATGTTTATCAAACCCAGCGTGAGTACCAATCGTAAGCATGTAGAACCCCATAGGAACATTGGAAGGGAGGTGAGACATGCATTAATCAAGGCAACTTTACCAGCCTTGGTATTGTATCTACCCCTCAAGGGCATGACACGATTGCCAACTTTGGCCACCGTAGGAGCAAAGTCTTTGGCCAGGAGTTTGTCAGAGGTAATAGGTAGACCCAGATATTTAAGAGGGAAAGAGCCAAGAGAACAGTTCAATAAGCGAGCAACACGCAGTCCAAACCCCCAGTAGTAATGACTTCACTTTTGGAGAAATTGATTTTAAGACCAGAGATTGCCTCGAAGAAAAGAAGAAGAAATTTGAGGTGGGCAAGGCAGTGATCATTAAGTTCCACCATAATAATTGTGTCATCAGCATATTGGAGGTGGGTAATCCCTTGCGGAATAAGATGGGAGCTAACAGGAGTGATATGGCCAGCCCCCGCAACCCTAGACAAGATATTAGAAAGGGCATCCACCACAAAATTGAAGAGGATGGGAGAGGCTGGGTCCCCTTGCCTAAGTCCTCTAGAGTTTTTAATTTCTTTTACTAACTTTCCCATTAACAGAAATGCCAGTATGGCCACCCACGACCAGCTGCATAATTCGGTGAACCAAACCACCATCAAAGCCCTTAGCCACCAACACTTGTCTTAAGAAACCCCAGCTTACAGAATCATAGGCTTTTTCAAAGTCTAGTTTAAGAATAACAACCTTGGTGCCTGATTTGTGGATATCATGGACAATCTCATGTAAACATAAGACCCCGTCGAGGATAAAGCGACCCTTGACAAAGGCAAATTGAGTGGGAGAGAGGATACGATGAGCCACAAGAGTGAGACGCGTGGCTAAGCATTTGGCAGGGAATTTGGCAAAGTTATTGATAAGAGTGATGGGCCTAAACTGGGAAATGAGCTCTGCACCTTTAATCTTAGGAATGAGGGAGATAACCGCGTAATTGAGCCTAGAAATGTCCACCGTCCCCAAACAGAATCCTTGAATAACCGCGCATATAAGAGACTTGAGCTGAGGCCAGAAGGTTTTGAAGAAAGGAATTGAAAAGCCATCTGGGCTAGAAGCAGAGTTAGAATTCGCTTTGTTAATGGAGTTAAAAATCTCCTCTTCAGAGAAAGGAATCATAAGAGCAAGGTTTTCCTCCGGGGACACCCTGTCCCCATGGGTCCAAAAGGTAGAGGAGATTCTGAACCCCTGATTAGGTTTGGCTGAGAGAAGGGAGGAGAAGAAGTCAACTATGTGATCCATGATGGTGCCTTGGTCAGAAACCCTAACCCCATCGATCAACAAGCTGTCAATCAGGCATCTACGCCGCCTCTAATTGGCAATGGCAAAAAAATAGGCAGTGTGGGAGTCTCCTTTAAGCAACTAGTTGACCGTGCCCCTCTAGCGCCAATAAATTTCAGCAAGACGATGCAGCTGCACCAGAGACTGCTCAAGGGAAAAGCGCAGAGCCCATTCAGAATCAGATAGGCTAGAAGAGTCAGCCCGAGAGTCTAGGGCATCAATCTGTGCCAAGAGGAGGGATTTATCTCTATGATCCCGAGCCATGAAATTACGAGACTAACCACACAGAAACTTGCGCAAAGAATACGAGCACTGGTGGTAGTCATCCATGGGGCCGAAGGAGCGGCAGTTAGTCGAGAGGAAATCAGAAATTCTAGAACCAAGGAGGTCACCAAAGCCTTCGATAAGGAGCCAAGAGGCATCAAATTGGAACCGAGGAGGGGTGGAGGAGCAGTGAAGCCCCGCATCAAGAATGAGTCAAGCATGGTTCAAACCTACAATAGCCTTAGTTTTGAGAGTGGCAAGCGGGAATAGAGAGTCCCAACTCGGGCAGACTAGAAAACGATCCAAGATAGAGCGAATAGGAGAAACCTGATGATTAGTCCAAGTGTACCTAGATTCCACCCTCGGGATCTCACGAAGAGCACAAGAACTAATAAAATCATTAAAAGCATCCGCCAGCGCCCAGGAGAAGTTATTGGTGTTCTTATCAGTTGGATAACGCAGTAGGTTAAAGTCACCACCAATCAGGAGGGGGAGGGTGCAAGACTCGACCTTATTAGAGATTTAGTCCAGGAATAAGGGGGTAATGGAATGGTCTGCCGGGCCGTAAACCACCATAACTTCCCAGAGAGTATTGAGATGACGATGGGACACAACAGTGCTAGCAAAAAAAATACCATGATCGAAAGTAACAAAGTCAAAAACATCACGTTTAGAACCAATTAGAATACCACCCGAGTGGCCCGAGGATGGAAGATAATTCCTGTCAAATCGATCAGCACTCTCAACGGTAGAAAGTTTGTGAGGAGAGAAGGAGGGTTTAAAGGTCCCAACCAGACGGATCAAATCAATATTATCACCCCTGACGACATATTTAATTTTGTCCCGGCGCCCTCGAGCCCCAGAACCTCTAACATTCCAGAAAAGCGCTTTCATTGGAAGTACATGTTCTTAATACGTAAACTCGACCTGCAGGGTGCCAAGCAGGATTTAGCGCGTTTAGGGACACCCTTCTTCACAGAGATCCGAGGGCAGCAGGACTAGCTAAATCCCCCCAACCAATCCCCCCGGCCACAACCGGAGGAGCAGGAGGAGCCACCGCAATCTCTTTTGCTTTGGCGATAGTAGCATGGGCCACCTCATTGGCCCTAATTAGAGCAAGCAGGGAGGAGGTAGATCCAACATTAGGATCAAGCGATATACCGACATCCGTGAGAACCTTTGATAAATGATCATCCGAATAAGAAGGCAAAACAAGCCTAATAGGAGAGGAGGGAGAATTAGAAGGGACCGACGGAGGATGGGCTGGAGTATTACCTGAAGCTGGACGATCATGAGCTGTCGCACGATGGGCAGCCTTGTCAGCCACCCGCACTCCACTGTCGCGGATGCGACCACTCTTGCGAGCTGTAGAGGAAGGGGAGCGGATTGGAGTAGAGTGCAGTGCCACCGGAGAAGCCAGGCCCGCCACGTCGCCCATGTCAGCATCCAGGCGGTGATAGAGCCCAGCCGGGGAGAGCTTGGTGCCCATGGAAGCCCGTCTACGCGCCGAGAACTTCCGGACAGAAGATTTGCGCCTGGGGAGGGAGCCAGCCGTAGCACGCGGAGGAGAAGCAGGAAGGTCTTCAATACCAGACAGAGACGGAGAGCTCGGACGGACCGACAGGTTGGAGCAGACCCCACAAGCAAGAGTCCCAGCAGGGGGAACGAACGGGGTAGCCTGACCAGTGACATTCTCCGCCAACGCATCCTTACCACCATCCTTGCTCTTCCGGCCATAATCCTTATACAGCTCCCTAGATTCCGAGCCCATAACATCCCATTCCGAGGTAGTAAAGTGTGGCTTTGGACCCCCGCTCAAGTTGGCAGCATCATCGCCCCCTCTGCCATGAGACTCAGCCGGAGGGGGAGGAGGGGGAGGAGGAATAATGTGGTCGGCAGCCCCCTCCACGCGGACCCACAGCCTGAAACCATCAGACAAAGGATAGACATCGACCGCTCCATGAATGCACAGGGGGTCCACCGCCTAGATCTTGAGACGAACGGGGCCAAGAACAGGGAGGGAGTCCGAGTCCACCATGATGGGTTTTCCAATCAGAACACCAAAGGCCATCACGAACTCAACAGAACACAAAGTAGGGGGGATATCATCCACAAGAACCCTAGTTTTTGAGAGGGGGGGATAGGTTTAGCACCATTGGAAGCCGCCTTCATAGATACGACAAGCTGGTTCAGAGGTAAGGTGAAACTAGTGCATGAGGAGACCATCTTGAGGATACTCTTGGAGGGTAAAACCACAACAAAGTCAAAATCACAGAGCTGCCAAATCTGCCAGTTCCAACCTCCGTCATCCCATAGTTTGAGTTCTTTTAGGAGGGTCTGAGGGGAAATTTTGTGATCTTTGATGGAAATAATAGCGGTGTTAGAGAGCGCAGGGGCCATAACCACATGAGGGATCTCGCTGTTGAGAGCAAAGAATGAGCATCTAGGAAGGCCTTGATCATAGAGCTTAAAAGAGGCAGGTTTGTGACGGTTCTGGTAGTCCACCGTGAGGTGGCCATCTTCTCTACAGATCAGGTAGAAAGGTGCATTTAAGCATCGAGATTGGAAATGGCCGGGCTGGTGGCAGGCGAAGCAAGTCAGGTTAGGGTTTGGTGGTTGGGGAAGCGGAGGGGATGGACGAGCCGATGGAGGACGGGGAGGGTCGCCCAAGGCAGCAGAAGACGAGCCAGGGCCAGACGCCGGAGGACGGCGGCCACAGGAGCCAGATCCAGCACCTCCACGCCCCATCGGGCGTCCGCCGAACCCCGACGAGGGGCCAGGAGCCCGACCACCACCACGAGCTGATACGTCTCCAACGTATCTATAATTTTTGATTGTTCCATGCTATTATATTATCTGTTTTGGATGTTTAATGGTCTTTATTATGCACTTTTATATTATTTTTGGCACTAACCTACTAACCCAAGGCCCAGTGCAAATTGTTGTTTTTTTTCCTATTTCAGTGTTTCGCAGAAAAGGAATATCAAACGAAGTCCAAATGGAATGAAACCTTTGGGAGGATCGTTTTTGGAACAAACGCAGCCCAGAAGACTTGGAGTACACGCCAGGGAAGCCAACGAGGTGGCCACAAGGCAGGGGGCGCCCCCACCCTCGTGGGCCCCTCGTAGCTCCACCGACATGCCTCTTTGTCCTATATATACCCATGTACCCTAAAAACATCCGAGAGCACCACGAAACCCTAATTCCACCGCCGCAACCTTCTGTAGCCATGAGATCCCATCTTGGGGCCTGTTCCGGAGCTCCACCGGAGGGGGAATCGATCACGGAGGGCTTCTACACCAACACCATAGCCTCTCTGATGAGTTGTGAGTAGTTTACCACAGACCTTCAGGTCCATAGTTATTAGCTGGATGGCTTCTTCTCTCTCTTTGGATCTCAATACAAAGTTCTCCTCGATCTTCTTGGAGATCTATTTGATGTAATTCTTTTTGCAGTGTGTTTGTCGAGATCCGATGAATTGTGGGTTTATGATCAAGAGTATCTATGAACAATATTTTATTCTTCTCTGAATTCTTTTATGCATGATTTAAATATCTTTTCAAGTCTCTTCAAATTATCAGTTTGGTTTGGCCTACTAGATTGATCTTTCTTGCAATGGGAGAAGTGCTTAGCTTTGGGTTCAATATTGCGGTGTCCTTTCCCAGTGATAGTAGGGGCAGCAAGGCACACATTGTATTGTTGCCATCGAGGATAAAAAGATGGGGTTTATATCATATTGCATGAATTTATCCCTCTACATCATGTCATCTTGCTTAAAGCCTTACTCTGTTCTTCCGAACTTAATACTCTAGATGCATGCTGGATAGCGGTCGATGTGTGGATTAAAAGTAGTAGATGCTGAATCGTTTCGGTCTACTTGTCATGGACGTGATTCCTATATACAATGATCATGCCTAGATATTCTAATAACTATGCGCTTTTCTATCAATTGCTCGACAGTAATTTGTTCACCCACCATAGAAATCTGCTATCTTGAGAGAATCCACTAGTGAAACCTATGGCCCTTGGGTCTATCTTCCATCAACTATTTATCTTTACTTTACTTTTATTTTGCAATCTTTACTTTCAATCTATATAAGAAAAATACCAAAAATAGTTATCTTATTATCTCTATCAGATCTCACTTTTGCAAGTGGCCGAGAAGGGATTGACAACCCCTTCATCGCGTTGGTTGTAATGTTCTTATTTGTGTGTATGTACGAGGGACTTACGTGTAGTCTCCCACTGGATTCATACCTTGGTTCTCAAAAACTGAGGGAAATACTTACGCTACTTTGCTGCATCACCCTTTCCTCTTTAAGGGAAAAACAACGCAAGCTCAAGAGGTAGCAAGAAGAAGTCCTGGCGCCGTTGCCGGGGAGATCTACGCAAAAGTCATATACCAAGTACCCATCACAAACTCTTATCCCTCGCCTTACATTATTTGCCATTTGCCTCTCATTTTCCTCTCCCCCACTTCACCTTTGCCGTTTTATTCGCTTTTTTTTCGTTCGCTTCTTGTTTCCTTGTATGTTGAATTGCTAGTTCGTCACTATGGCTCAAGACAATACTAAATTGTGTGACTTTTCCAATACCAACAATAATGATATTATTAGCACTCTGATTGCTCCTATTACTGATGCTGAATCTTGTGAAATCAATGCTGCTCTGTTAAACCTTGTTATGAAAGATCAATTTTCTGGCCTTCCTAGTGAAGATGCCGCTACCCATCTAAACAACTTTGTTGATTTGTGCGATATGCAAAAGAAAAGAGAAACGGATAATGATATTGTTAAATTGAAGCTATTTCCGTTTTCGCTTAGAGATCGTGCTAAAACTTGGTTCTCTTCTTTGCCTAGAAATAGTATTGATTCATGGAGTAAGTGCAAAGATGCCTTTATCTCTGAGTATTTTCCTCCCGCTAAGATTATTTCTCTTAGAAACGATATCATAAAATTTAAGAAACTTGATCATGAGCATGTTGCACAAGCTTGGGAGAGGATGGAATTAATGATACGTAATTGCCCTAGACATGGTTTGAACTTATGGATGATTATACAAAACTTTTATGCTGGATTGAATTTTCCTTCTAGAAATCTTTTAGATTCGGCCGTGGGGGGCACTTTCATGGAAATCACTTTAGGAGAAGCTACTAAACTCCTAGATAATATTATGGTTAATTACTCTCAATGGCATACCGAAAGATCTACTAGTAAAAAGTACATGCTATTGAAGAGATTAGTGTTTTGAGTGGAAAGATGTATGAACTTATGAAATTATTTGCTACTAAGAGTGTGTCTTCTGATCCTAATGATATGTCTTTGTCCATGTTGATTGAGAATAATAATGAATCTTTGGATGTGAATTTTGTTGGTAGGAATAATTTTGGTAACAACACATATAGAGGAAACTTTAATTCTAGGCCTTTCCCTAATAATTCCTCTAATAATTATGGTAATTCCTACAACAACTCTTATGCAAATTTTAATAAAATGCCCTCTGATTTTGAGAATAGTGTTAAAGAATTTACGAATTCGAAAAAGAATTTCAATGCTTTGCTTGAAGAAAAATTGCTTAAGATTGATGAGTTGTCTAGGAACGTGGATAAAATTTCTCTTGCTGTTGATTCTTTGAAACTTAGATCTATTCCACCTAAGCATGATATCAATGAGTCTCTCAAAGCCACGAGAATTTCCATTGATGAGTGCAAAGAAAGAACCGCTAGGATGCGTGCTAAAATAGATTGCTTTGTGAAAGCGTGTTCTTCTAGTTTTCATGATAATAAAGATGAAGATCTAAAAGTGATTGATGTGTCTCCTCTTAAATCCTTGTTTTCTAATATGAATCTTGATAAAGATGGGAGTGGAGATGAGTCAACTTTACTTAAAAGGCGTCCCAATGATTCGGAGTTTTTAGATCTTGATGCTAAAACTGTTAAAAGTGGGATTGAAGAGGTCAAAACTTTACGTAGCAATGAACCCACTATTTTGGATTTCAAGGGATTTAATTATGATAATTGCTCTTTGATAGATTGTATTTCCTTGTTGCAATCCGTGCTAAATTCTCCTCATGCTTATAGTCAAAATAAAGCTTTTACCAAACACATAGTTGATGCTTTAATGCAATCTTACGAAGAAAAACTTGAATTAGAAGTTTCTATCCCTAGAAAACTTTATGATGAGTGGGAACCTACTATTAAAATGAAGATTAAAGATCATGAATGTTATGCTTTGTGTGATTTTGGTGCTAGTGTTTCCACAATTCCAAAAACTTTGTGTGATATGTTAGGTTTCCATGAACTTGATGATTGTTCTTTAAATTTGCATCTCACAGATTCTACCATTAAGAAACATATGGGAAGGATCAATGATGTTCTTATTGTTGCAAATAGGAATTATGTGCCCATAGATTTCATCGTTCTTGATATAGATTGCAATCCTACATGTCCTATTATTCTTGGTAGACCTTTCCTTAGAACGATTGGTGCAATTATTGATATGAAGGAAGGAAATATTAGATTCCAATTTACGTTAAGGAAAGGAATGGAACACTTTCCTAGAAAGAAAATCAAATTACCTTATGAATCTACTATGAGAGCCACTTATGGATTGCCTACCAAATATGGCAACACCTAGATCTATTCTTGTATCATGCCTAGCTAGGGGCGTTAAACGATAGCGCTTGTTGGGAGGCAACCCAATTTTATTTTCTTTGATTTTACTTAAGTTTAGTAATAAATAATTTATCTACCTTCTGGTTAGATGTGGTTTTGTGTTTTAATTAGTGTTTGTGCCAAGTAGAACCTTTGGGAAGACTTGGGTGAAGTCTTTGCGATCTTGCTGTAAAAAACAGAAACTTTTGCGCTCACGAGATTTGCTGCCATTTTTTTACTGGAGAGTGCTTTTAAGTTGATTCTTTTTGCAGATGATTAATAGACAAATTCCTCATGTCCACCAATTTATTTCAAAAAAATTAGAGATACAGAAGTATTCGAAAGTTACAGATTGCTACAGACTGTTTTGTTTTTGACAGATTCAGTTTTTCGTGTGTTGTTTGCTTATTTTGATGAATCTATGAGTAGTATCGGGGGATATGAATCATATATAAGTTGGAATACATTAGGTTTAACACCAATATAGATAAAGAATGAGTTCATTACAGTACCTTAAAGTGGTGGTTTGTTTTCTTATACTAACGGAGCTCACGAGATTTTCTGCTAAGTTTTGTGTTGTGAAGTTTTCAAGTTTTTGGGTAAGGATTTGGTGGACTATGGAACAAAGAGTGGCAAGAGCCTAATATTAGGGATGCACAAGGCATCCCAAGGTAAAATTCAAGGAGAACCAAAAGCCTAAGCTTGGGGATGCCCTGGGAAGGCATCCCCTCTTTCGTCTTCGTCTATCGGTAACTTTACTTGAGACTATATTTTTATTCACCACATGATATATGTTTTGCTTGGAGCGTCATGTATGATTTTAGTCTTTGATTTTTAGTTTACCACAGTCATCCTTGCTGTACACTCCTTTTGAGAGAGATACACATGAATCGGAATTTATTACTCCCTCTGTTCACTTTTATAAGACCTTGAAGACATTTCAGACAATGTACAAAACATCCCATTTTGAGTTGTCTGAAATGACTTACAAAAGTGAACAGAGGGAGTAGAATACTCTATGTGCTTCACTTATATCTTTTGAGCTAGACAGTTTTGCTCTAGTGCTTCACTTATATCTTTTTAGAGCACGGTGGTGGTTTTATTTTATAGAAATTATTGATCTCTCATGCTACACTTATATTATTTTGAGAGTCCTTTAGAACAGCATGGTAATTTGCTTTGGTTATAAAATTAGTCCTAATATGATAGGCATCCAAGATGGGTATAATAAAAACTTTCATATAATGTGCATTGAATACTATGAGAAGTTTAATACTTGATGATTGTTTTGAGATATGAGGATGGTGATATTAGAGTCATGCTAGTAGAGTAGTTATGAATTTGAGAAATACTTGTGTTGAGGTTTGCAAGTCCCGTAGCATGCACGTATGGTAACGGTTGTGTGACAAATTTGAAGCATGAGGTATTTCATTGATTGTCATCCTTTGTGTGGAGGTCGGGATCGCGCGATGGTTAACTCCTACCAACCCTTCCCCTAGGAGCATGCATGTAGTACTTTGTTTTGATGACTTGTAGATTTTTGCAATAAGCATGTGAGTTCTTTATGACTAATGTTGAGTCCATGGATTATACGTACTCTCACCCTTCCACCATTGCTAGCCTCTCTTGTACCGTGCAACTTTCGCCGGTACCATACACCCACCATATACCTTCCACCATTGCTACCTATTATGGCATTTCCACAGCCATTCTGAGATATATTGCCATGCAACTTTCCACTGTTCCGTTTATTATGACACGCTTCATCATTGTCATATTGCCCTGCATGATCATGTAGTTGACATCGTATTTGTGACAAGGCCACCATGCATAATTTTTCATACATGTCACTCTTGATTCATTGCACATCCCGGCACACTACCGTAGGCATTCATATAGAGTCATATTTTTTTCTAGTATCGAGTTGTAATCTATGAGTTGTGAATAAATAGAAGTGTGACGATCATCATTATTAGAGCATTGTCCCGAAAAAAAGGCCAAATAAAAAAAGGAAAAAAAAGGAAAGGACAAAGAAAAAAAAGGCCCAAAAAAAAGAAAAAGAAAAAAGGAGGACAATGCTACTATCTTTTTCCACACTTGTGCTTCAAAGTAGCACCATGATCTTCATGATAGAGAGTCTCTTGTTTTGTCACTTTCATATACTAGTGGGAATTTTCATTATAGACCTTGGTTTGTATATTCCAACGATGGGCTTCCTCAAATGCCCTAGGTCTTCGTGAGCGAGCAAGTTGGATGCACACCCACTTAGTTTCTTTTGTTGAGCTTTCATACATTATAGCTCTAGTGCATCCGTTGCATGGCAATCCCTACTCACTCACATTGATATCTGTTGATGGGCATCTCTATAGCCCATTAATATGCCTAGTTGATGTGAGACCATCTTCCTCTTTTGTGTTCTCCACAACCACCACTCTATTCCACCTATAGTGCTATATCCATGGCTCATGCTCATGTATTGCGTGAAAGTTGAAAAGGTTTAAAAAAATTAAGTATGAAACAATTTCTTGACTCAAACCGGGGTTGTGCATGATTTGAGTATTTTGTGTGACGAAGATGGAGCATAGCCAAACTATACGATTTTGTAGGGATGAACTTTCTTTGGCCATGTTATTTTGAGAAGACATAATTGCTTTGTTAGTATGCTTGAAGTGTTATTATTCTTATGTCAATATTAAAATTTTGTCTTGAATCTTTCGGATCTGTACATTCATGCCACAATAAAGAAAATTACATTGAGAATTATGTTAGGTAGCATTCCACGTCAAAAATTCTGTTTTTATCATTTACCTCCTCGAGGACGAGCATGAATTACGAGCCAAGGGGAGCGGGCCGCGCGGAGGAGGAGGAGGAGGGGGATGGGCACTAGGACCAGAGCCGCAAGCGCCGCCAGTGCGGCCAGCAGCCACCGCTGCCTCCCAGGGATCGACACCAAATCCGCCCAATCTGGGGGCCTTCGCCCCAGAAGCCGCCGCAGTCACCTCAGCCGACCGAGCGCGCTCATCCTGCTGGAGCCATTCGAGCCCCGCAGCCCAGGCCTTGCAAGCGCATACCACTTGCGACCGAGCTGCATGCTCGGCCTCAAGCTTAGAGCGAAGGGACGCCTCAAGCTCCAGATCCGCTGCCCCATCACCCGAGTCCTCCCGCCGCCACTTCTGGCCCGAAACGGCCTCGCTCGAACACCCATGGGAACGATCCATAGCCACAACCACCACGAAGGAGAGGGAGAGAGGTGGAGTGGAAGGAGATCTACGGTAGGTGGGGATTGATAACCCACAAGTGTAGGGGATCAGTTGTAGCCTCTTTCGATAAGTAAGAGTGTCGAACCCAACGAGGAGCTAAAGGCAGAACAAATATTCCCTCAAGTTCTATCGACCACCGATACAACTCTACACACGCTTGACGTTTACTTTACCTAGAACAAGTATGAAACTAGAAGTACTTTGCAGTTTTTGTGGGATAGGTTTGCAAGAATATAAAGATCACGTAAATATAAACTAGGGGCTGTTAAGATAAAGAAACAATAAAGTTAGTGATAGCGAGTGTGGAAAAGTGGTGGTAGGAGTTGCGAAATTGCCCCTAAGCAATTGACTACGTTACTAGACCGATAGCAAGTTTTATGTGGGAGAGGCCACTGCTAGCATGTCATCCCTAACCTGGAATTCTATGCACTTATGATTGGAACTATTAGCAAGCATCCGCAACTACTAATGTTCATTAAGGTAAAACCCAACCATAGCATTAAGATATATTGGCCCCCCTTCAATCCCGTATGCATCAATTTCTACGCTAGGTTGAAGCTTCTGTCACTCTTGCCTTCCAATACGTAGTCCTATCAACATACAACTAACCCTATGGTGTGATCCACGTGCGCGCTCATATGATGGGCACCAAAGGATAGCAACATAACCACAAGCAATTTAAATCAATCATACCAATTCACCAATCACCGATAGGACAACGATAATCTACTCAGACATCATAGGATGGCAACACATCATTGGATAATAATATGAAGCATAAAGCACCATGTTAAATTAGAGGGTACATCGGGTTGCGGGAGAGTGGACCGCTGTAGATTGATAGGGGAAGGTGATGGATATGTTGGTGAAGATGACGGAGGTGTTGGTGTAGATCGCCGTCACACGATGTGGCCCTGGCGGCACTCCGATGCCACCAGAAGCGAGGGGGAGAGAGCCCCCCTCCTTCTTCTTCTTCCTTGACCTTCTCCCTAGGTAGGAGAAGGGTTCCCCCTCTGGTCCATGGCCTCCATGGAGGCGGAGGGGCAAGAGCCCCTCCGAGATTGGATTTGTCTCTCTGTCTCTCTCTGTTTCTGCGTTCCCAGATTCTGCCCCTTCACCGTTTCTTAAATTCCCGGAGATCCGTAACTCCGATTGGTCTGAATTTTTTACAAGATTTTTATCCGGATATTAGCTTTCTTGCGGCGAAAGAAGGGCATCAACCTCCTTACAGTGTGGCCACGAGGGCCCAGGGCGCGCCTGCCCCTGGTGGGCGCGCCCCCTGCCTCGTGGCCCACCCGGGCATCGTCTCATGTTGGTTCCGCTTCCCAAAATTCACATATATTCCAAAAAAATCTCCGTCCGTTTCCGTTTGATATGGATATTCTGCGAAACAAAAAACATGCAACAAACAGGAACTGGCACTGGGCACTGGATCAATATGTTAGTCCCAAAAAATAGTATAAAAAGTTGCCAAAAGTATATGAAAGTTGTAGAATATTGGCATGGAACAATCAAAAATTGTAGATACGACGGAGACGTATCAGCATCCCGAAGCTTAATTCCGGCTCGTCCTCGAGTAGGTAAATGATAAAAAAGATAATGTGGAATGCTACCTAGCATAATCTTGATCATGTAATCTAATCATGGCATGAATATGAAGACACGAGTGATTCAAAGCAATAGTCTATCATTTGACATAGAAGAATTTAATACTCTGGCATCCCAACAAACAATGAAGTCTTTCAAAATATCAATGCTAAAGAACGTTATCCCTACAAAATCATATAGTCTTTTATGCTTCCCTTTTCTTAACACAAGGTACCCCTCATGCCCATCCCGGTGTCAGCCAAGCAATTGTTTTCATACTTTACTTTTTCGAACTTTTTCAATTCTTCACGTAATACATGAGCGTGAGCCATGGATATAGCACTATGGGTGGAATAGAAGGTGGTAGTAGACAAAAGTAGGGATAAAGTCACACATCGACTAGGCGTATCAATGGGCTATGGAGATGCCCATCAATAGATATCAATGTGAGTGAGTAGGGATTGCCACGTAACGGATGCACCAGAGCTATAAGTGTATGAAAGCTCAAAATAAAACTAGTGGGTGTGCATCAACTTGCTTGCTCATGAAGACCTAGGGCATTTGAGGAAGCCCATTGTTGGAATATACAAGCCAAGTTCTATAATGAAAATTCCCACTAGTATATGGAAGTGACAACATAGGAGACTCTCTATCATGAAGAACATGGTGCTACTTTGTAGCACAAGTGTGGAAAAAAGATAGTAGCATTGTCCCCCTTTTTTTTTCTTTTTTTGGGCTTCCCTTTTTTTATTTGGCCTTTCTCCTTTTTTTTATTTGGCCTTTCTTTTATTTTCTTTTCTTTTGGCCTTTTTTTCAAGGGACAATGCTCTAATAATGATTATCATCACACTTCTATTTACTTACAACTCGATATTACAACTCGATACTAGAACAAAAAAATGACTCTATATAAATGCCTCCGGCGGTGTACCGGGATGTGCAATGATCTAGCGTAGCAATGACATCAAAAAACTGATAAGCCATGGAAACATCATGCTAGCTATTTTACGATCATGCAAGGCAATATGACAATGATGGTGCGTGTCATAATAAATGGACCGGTGGAGTTACATGGCAATATATCTCGGAATGGCTATGGAAATGCCATAATAGGTAGGTATGGTGGCTGTTTTGAGGAAGGTATATGGTGGGTGTATGGTACCGGCGAAAGTTGCGCGGTACAAGAGAGGCTAGCAATGGTGGAAGGGTGAGAGTGCGTACAATCCATGGACTCAACATTAGTCATAAAGAAATCACATACTTATTGCGAAAAATCTATTAGCCCTCGAAGCAAAGATACTATGATGCATGCTCCTAGGGGGGAGGTTGGTAGGAGTTAACCATCGCGCACCCCCGACCTTCACGCAAAGATAAACAATCAAAATACAATGCGTGCCAATTTGGTTACATAGTTAGGTGACCATATGTGCATGCTTCGGGAATCACAAACCTTAACACCAATATTTTTACTAAACCATAATCATTCACTAGTTCCTCCCACATATTAGCATCTCTATATCGCAAAACTATTGCAAGGAATCAAACATATCATATTCAGCGATCTACAAGTTTATGTAGGATTTTATGACTAACCATGTGAATGACCAATTCCTATCAACTCTCTAAATAGATATAAGTGAAGCAAGAGAGTTTTAATTCTTTCTACAAAAGTTATGCCCACGCTCTAACAATTATAAGTGAAGCAAAAGAGCATTCTACAAATGACAGTTTTTTATGTGAAGAGAAACAGGCAATCCAAACTTCAAATGATGTAAGTGAAGCACATGAAGTATTCTATAAAGCCATACTCAAAAGATATAAGTGAAGTGCAAAGAGAATTCTATAAATCAACCAAGGACTATCTCATACCAGCATGGTGCATAAAAGAAAAGGTGAAAACTAAATGCAAAAGACGCTCCAAGATCTGCACATATCACATGAATGAAACGAATCCGAAAACATACCGATACTTGTTGAAGAAAGAGGGGATGCCTTCCGGGGCATCCCCAAGATTAGACGCTTGAGTCTCCTTGAATATTTACTTGGGGTGCCTTGGGCATCCGCAAGCTTGAGCTCTTGCCTCTCCTTCTTCTCCTCACATCGAGACCTCCTCGATCTTCGAACACTTCATCCACACAAAACTTCAACAGAAAACTCGGTAAGATCCGTTAGTATAATAAAGCAAATCACTACTCTAAGTACTGTTTCAAACCAATTCATATTTTTTTGCATTGTTGCTACTGTAATATAACTTTTCCATGGCTTAATCCATTGATAGAAATTGATAGTTTCATCAAAACAAGCAAACTATGCATCAAAAACAGAATCTGTCTAAAACAGAACAGTCTGTAATAATCTGAACATTCACCATACTTATGGTACTTGAAAAATTCTGCCAAAATTATGAAAAATAAACAATTTGTATAGAAAGACAGTGCAAAAAGTTTCAGAATCATTTGGTGTTCCAGAAAAAAAAACGTAAAATTGGGCACTACAGCCAAAGTTTCTGTCCTGCACCGCACAAACCAACAAGCATTGTAAACATCCTAAAGCCAAACCTTGGCACATTATTTTTATAATGCAAAGGAATTGTACGAGGGGATAATTATTTTTGTTGAAAATTTTCTGTAATTAAGATTCACAAAGTTTCCATGGGCTTGAACAAAGTTCAAGGACACCCCCACTTTCACAATGCTCGTCTATCTCACTTTCACTTTTCTTTTTGAAAAGTTTTGGGTTGCCCTCTTTATTATTTTTGGTTTTAAACTTTATAAAAGCACACAACAAAAATAAATGACTCTCTAAAACTTCCGGGTTGTCTCCCTGGCAGCGCGTTCTTTAAAGCCATTAAGCTAGGCATATAGTGCTCAAGTAATGGATCCGCCCGGATCCCAAGGTACATCAAAGCCAATTTTAATTAGCAATGATTTGACATTTAGTAGTGAGCACAAAGTGATATGTGTCATGAAACAACGAAGTCTAACTCTCTTCTTATGCATAGGCAAGTCATACAAGAACAATTCATGCACATCAAGTAAAGGCTAATGCATAGTATAAGCAGTTTCTTGCAATTTTATCATGTTGGAAACATAGAGAGGCGGAGATGTAGTTCCTCTCTCATAATAATTGAAAGTAGGAGCAGCAAGAATATGCATATTATATTCATCAAAATCATCATGTGTAACGGAAAAAGGCAACCCATCAATATAATCCTTAATAAGTGCAAACTTCTCCGATATAGTGTGGTTTGGAGAACTCAAAAAGATAATAGGACTATCATGTGTGGGTGCAATAGCAACTATCTCATGTTTAACATAAGGAACTATAGCAAGTTCATCTCCATAAGCATAATTCATATTGGCATTTTGGCCACAAGCATGGCAAGCATCATCAAAAAGGGACAGGACATTTCAAAAGAATTAACGGGATCATAGCAATCATCCTTCGGTAAGCATGAAGGGAAATTAAACAATGTATGAGTTGAAGAGTTACTCTCATTAGAAGGTGGGCACAGGTAGCTAATCTGCTCTTCCCCCTTTTGTTCTTCGCTCTCATCCTCATCTTTTTCATCCAATGAGCTCACAATGTCATTGATTTCTTCTTCCATAGACTCCTGCAAAATATTAGCCTCTTCTTGGACAGCGGACCTTCTCAATAAACGCATCAATATCGGAGTTATATTCATAATTCAAATAGCAATATTTCAATATAGCAAGATTTTCAGGCCTAGAAACATCATCATCAAAAGCATCATTCTTTCTAAACAGGGATTCAATTTCATAAGCACCCTTAAAAGCAACGAATTCTTCTATTTGTTCCACATCATAATAATCATATATACCATTAGAATAAGAAGCTAAGGTTTCATTATCATTAAATTTGCATGAAAAGGGAAGGTGTGGAGCCTTCATCCTAGAGCAACAAGTATAATCATATCTCAAGCATAGTTGCCGATCATACCAATGCAACATATGAATTTGATCCCATAATAGTTTCCCTTTTTGTGTCAAGCGATAATCCCTAAAGTATTCATGTTGATCCAACGTTACTCCCATTACATAGTTGAATGGGGTTTTCTCAGGATTATCAAGTAGTACATAATATCTTTCACATAATGAGCATCGAGGGTTTTAGGAGGTTCCCCATCTCCATGCATAGCAAGTACACCTAAGTTTTTTGGTATTTCGTGTTCCATATCCATAACTAAAGATAGAGAACAACTTAGAACAGCAAATAAAATCTACTTAGTGATAAAGCAAACAAGCACACACGAGAATATTCACCCCACGCTATTGCTCCCCGGCAACGGCGCCAGAAAAAGGTCTTGATAACCCACAAGTGTAGGGGATCAGTTGTAGCCTCTTTCGATAAGTAAGAGTGTCGAACCCAACGAGGAGCTAAAGGCAGAACAAATATTCCCTCAAGTTCTATCGACCACCGATACAACTCTACACACGCTTGATGTTTACTTTACCTAGAACAAGTATGAAACTAGAAGTACTTTGTAGTTTTTGTGGGATAGGTTTGCAAGAATATAAAGAGCACGTAAATATAAACTAGGGGCTGTTAAGATAAAGAAACAATGAAGTTAGTGATAGCGAGTGTGGAAAAGTGGTGGTAGGAGTTGCGAAATTGCCCCTAAGCAATTGACTATGTTACTAGACCGATTGCAAGTTTTATGTGGGAGAGGCCACTGCTAGCATGTCATCCCTTACTTGGAATTCTATGCACTTATGATTGGAACTATTAGCAAGCATCTGCAACTACTAACGTTCATTAAGGTAAAACCCAACCATAGCATTAAGATATATTGGCCCCCCTTCAATCCCGTATGCATCAATTTCTACGCTAGGTTGAAGCTTCTGTCACTCTTGCCCTCCAATACGTAGTCCTATAAACATACAACTAACCCTATGGTGTGATCCACGCGCTCGCTCATATGATGGGCACCAAAGGACAGCAACATAACCACAAGCAATTTAAATCAACCATAGCAATTCACCAATCACCGATAGGACAACGATAATCTACTCAGACATCATAGGATGGCAACACGTCATTGGATAATAATATGAATCATAAAGCACCATGTTCAAGTAGAGGGTACAGTGGGTTGCGGGAGAGTGGACCTCTGTAGATAGATGGGGGAAGGTGATGGAGATGTTGGTGAAGATGACGGGGGTGTTGGTGTAGATCGTCGTCACACGATGATGGCCCCAGCGGCACTCCGGTGCCACCGGAAGCGAGGGGGAGAGATCCCCCCTCCTTCTTCTTCTTCCTTGACCTTCTCCCTAGGTGGGAGAAGGGTTTCCCCTCTGGTCCATGGCCTCCATGGCGGCAGCCCCTTCGAGATTGGAGCTGTCTCTCTGTCTCACTCTGTTTCTGCATTCCCAGATTCTGCCCCTTCACCGTTTCTTAAATTCCCGGAGATCCGTAACTACGATTGGGCCGATTTTTTGACACAATTTTTATCCGGATATTAGCTTTCTTGCGGCGAAAGAAGGGCATAAACTACCTTACGGTGTGGCCAGGAGGGCCTAAGGCGTGTCTGCCCCTGGTGGGCGCGCCCCTGCCTCGTGGCCCACCTGGGCATCGTCTCATGTTGGTTCCGCTTCCCAAAATTCACATATATTCCAAAAATATCTCCTTCCGTTTTTATTCCGTTTGGACTCCGTTTGATATGGATATTCTGCGAAAAAAAAACATGCAACAAATAGGAACTGTGTCGGGGAAACTGATCCACCCACGAACACCTATGGGGACGGAGCCCCTTTTCGGTACGGCAGGGGGCGGAGGTCGCACGAAGAGCAGATCGAGGTGATGCACACGAGTAGTTTACCCAGGTTCGGGCCGCACGGATGCGTAAAACCCTACTCCTGCTTTGGTTTGTATTGCGCTCTTGCTCGGGAGCGCTGAGAGCTACAGTACGCTTCAGCAGCTAACGAGACCGAGCGTGAGAGTGTTCGAACCCCTTTCTACGTTGCGCATGGTCCTCCTTTTATATGTTAAAGGGGTCACCGACAGGTGGCAACGCAGTTGAGGGTAAAAAGGGAAAAGGTGGTGTAGTTGGTACACCTACTTGTACAGTGTTCCATACCTAACCCTGACGGTAGGGGACAAGGGCATTAAATGCCTACCGTCGTCGCCCAATCAGTGCAAAAAGGGGCCGTCAGGGGCGCCACCGTTCGCCACGACGGCAACTTTGTCAGCACCGCTTGCCACCGCGTACCCCTGGCTGCACAGCCTCCCGCCACGTACGCCTGGAAGGGTCCCAGAGCGACACGTGGGTGGATGTGCTGTAGCGCGGGTATTGAGTGGAAGCTTGCCGCGGCAAGCGCCTTGCCGCGGTCGCTATCTTGTCGCTTCCGGGAGCTTGTCGCTCACCGGGCCTTGCCGGGACGCGTGGTGCGTCGCGGCAAGTTTCTTGAGATGCCTTAGTTGGCCTTCCCGACAAGCTCCTCTTGCCAGGGTCTTGCGCCTTGAGTAGTCTTGTGCCTTGAGTGGCCTTCCCGGCAAGCTCCTCTTGCCGGGGCCTTGTCTCCTTGGCTTGAATACTTTGTTCTTGAATGGCCCCAAAGGAACCACGGAGGACCTTGGCGGTTGCCCGGCAAGCCTTGCCGCGGGATGCTGCGACTGCCCGTGCACAAGTTCGGGATACTAAGGGTAGCCCTAAATTAGTACACCGACAGGAGCCCCCGGGCCTGGGCCATACACGGTGCTGAGCGCTGTGGGGCCAGGCCCAAAACAGTGCACGGGCACGCGTGGCCTGAGGCACGCCGTGTCTTACTCCGTATCCACCGCGCCCTCCCCTAACGGCGCGCATAGATTGCGGCGTCGTGGGAGAGATCGTGGGTGGCTTCTTTAATCGGAAATGCGGAACGTCCGCCCCCTCCCCCCTTATAAGCAGGGGAAACAGGGGCAGTTCATCCATTCGCCCGTTGCTACTCCTCGAAAACCTCCGCCGCTCCCCTTTTTTCCAAAGCTTGAAAGAGAGCAGCGCTCCGCCCCCCCATCGCCACCAGCACCACCAGCGTCGTCGACTTCCCTCACCGCTTCCGCCATGGCTCCGAAAGGCGAGAAGGGGAAGGCCGCGAAGTCGGCCGAGGCGCTGCGGCTCGCGGCGCTGCGAAAGAAGCGGGCTGTCTTCCCCCCCAAGCTTGCCGCGAGGAAGCTGAGGGAGAACTTCTACCTCTTCTGGTCGGGGGAGACGCGGGCGCATCCGCGCACCAAGGTACTCCCAGCCGTTGCTTGTGAAACGGCTCCGAACGGATATGCGTTCTTCGCCTTGTTCTTCTACTGCGGGCTCTGCCCGCCTTTCTCTGAATTCTTCTGCGACGTTATGAACACCTACGGGTTCCACCTCCTTGACTTCACCCCCAACGCCGTTCTGACCATGGCAGTTTTCGCACATCTCTGCGAAAACTTTGTCGGAGTCCATCCCAATGTAGCACTTTTCTGCCACTTCTTTACGCCCCGAGTTGAGAGAGGAGAGCCTCTATCCGGCGGAATCTCCTGGATCTCGAGGACTCACAAGAAGGAAGCTTATCTAGTGGGAGAGCTCCGCAGCAAATGGGATGAATGGAGGGCCAATTGGTGCTGGATTGTAGAGGAGAACCCGCAGCCATTTACCGCCCGGCGCCAAGCCCCAGTAGTGCGCGGCAACGACTGGAGCGACCTAGCCCCAGAAGAAGGTAGACTGAAGATTGCCACCGCCCGGATCCTACGCCTCAGGCGTGCCGGGCTCACCGTAGGCGCAGTTGGCGCAGATTTTCTTCGCCGCCGCATCGCCCCCTTGCAGGAGAGGAAGAGGCCCACCTGGGAGTTCGAGAATGCGGCAGATATCATGAGGCTGCGCTCGGGCCTCAACTTCAATTTCACTGTCCTGGAGCTCAACGCGATGCTCCAGGAGCTGTTCAAGTATGACCCCGATCATCTCGAAGTATTTAGGTTGCCGGAGGGCGTCGTTCCGCTGTGCAACAACTCCGCGCTCAGCCTCATCCGCGCAATGATGCCGCTGTGCGACTCGCACGGGATTGACCCAACTTGGCAAGAGCCTGTCGATGAAGCCGTGCAGGAGTTCTTCGACAACTTGGAAGAAACGCCGATTTGCTCTGATGGGAAGAAGGGCCTCACCCGCGACACCACTGATAGGGAGATGGCGTACATCACCACCAGGCTGGAAGAGGCGGCGGTAGCTGCGGCCGCGGGCGAGTTCGGTTTCACCCCGGAGGAGGCAGATGCAGCAAAGGCGGCAAGCCTTGCCGAGCGAGGGGAATTAGTCAGCGAGGGGGAGCTTGCCGGGCAAGATGCCGAGTCAAGCGAGCCCGCCGAGCAGGGCGTCGAGTCGAGCGGGCCCGCCGAGGACACGAGCGGCTCGCTGGAGATCGACTCCTCTTCCTCCTCGTCCTCAGGCAGCTCGCCACCAGCAGAGCCTCCAGCTCCACCAAGAAGGCGTCTCCGCAAGGCCGGGGACGAAACGGAGCGGCAGACGGGTCAACAGCCGCTGCGTCGCGCGACGCGCTCCACCGCGGCAAGCAAGGTTGCTGCGGGAGCACCTCGCGCTTCTGCTGCAACTGGAGCGGGGTCTTCCCGGACTGCCGCTTCTGCTCCTGCCGCTCCCCACGCCACGACGACAGCCGGAGCGGGGTCGTCTCTGACCACCGCCACTGCTCCCGCCAAGCGGCCAAGGGAGCCTACTCCTCCGCCTCCTCGCGCCGGGCGTGAGCTGGATTTCGACTTCTCCGCGCTCAGCTCCGATGAGGAAGAAGAAGAGTAAGACTTTGTTGTTCTTGTATTTCTTCGATTTTCTGCTGTTTTGTCTTGTATCTCATTTGCCTCACTCCGAACCTGTTCCTTTTTTCAGAACTCTGGCCCAGAGGGCGGCAAAGAGAGCCAAAGTCCCGGTGATTGTCATCGAGGACGAGCCCGCCATGACAGCAGGGGGTGCGCCTGAGACAAACTTAATGGACCCGGCAACTGATCTTCAGAGCTGCCCCCAGCGTAAGTGTATGGTTTACTTTCCGCTGTTAGGCGCGCGTGGGTGTTCTATCTTTGCTGACGTCTTGTTCGTTGATTTGTGTAGGAGCAGAGCAGACACACCAGGAGCGCCCGGAGACCGCCCCCGTCGTGCCATCTGCTTCAACCACGCCGCCAAGGGGAAGTCCCCCGGCAAGGGTCTCCCCGGCAAAGGAGAGTTCTCCGCCAAGGGCAAATTCTCCGCCAAGGGCAAACTCTCCGGCGAGGGACAGCACCAGCGGCCCTCCGCCGGTGGGGACTACAACTACGCCGCCAAGGGAGAGCTCCCCGGCGAGGGACACTGCCGAGGAGCCGGCTCGCGCAGGTAATCTTCTTATTTCGAACTTCCCTTGGGCTTTTCATCTTTTGATTCTTCTTTTTGGATATTTGCTTGACTGTTTTTCTCCCCTTTCCTGCCGTCAGATCCATCCATTGCGGAGCCGATGGAGACGGAGGTCATTGTCGAGGAGAATGCGCGCGGCGACACTGGCGACGCCGCTGCCACCGAAGAGGCGGCCGGTGCTGACGAGCCCGCCGGCGACGAGGCCGCCAAGGCTGCCACCGCAGCGGCTGGCGAGGGGTCCGGCGGTTGCACTGACGGCCCTGAGGCAGCAGGAGCGCCAGGCGCTACGCCGACCGCCGATCCCTCCGCCGCTACCGCAGCCCCAGGCTCCGAAGAGCCCGAGCCAGGCGCCTACTTGAAGGCCGGCAACGGTGTCTTCATTAGCCTCCCATGGGCGTCCATGTCCAGGGCACCGGTCGAGGGAGAAGTCTTTGACGGAGAAGTACTTGCCTTTGCCGGGCTGAAGCTTGTCGACGCGCCGAGCAGCAGCAGCGGCGAACCTGAGGAGGAGCGGCTGCTGCGTAAGCTGCTGTCGCTCTACCGCGCCCGGCAGGCCAAGCTGGAGTCCCGTGAAGCGCTGGCCGCCAAGGCGGGAGCCGACATTGAGAAGCGCACGAAGGAGCTCCGGGCCCTCAACCAGGCAGCTCACCGGTCCTTGGCAGAGGAGCGGGAGCAACTTGCCGAAGAGCAGACGGCCTTCTTCCTCGAGAAGGCCGAAGTCGAAGAGCAGCAGCGGCTTGCCACTGAGAAGTTATCTGTGCGGGAAGGCGAGCTGGCGCAGCGGAAGATCAACCTCGACAGCCACGAGGAGGATCTTGCCGCGCGCGAGCAATCACTTGGCGGAGCCCTCAAGCAAGCAGAGGATGCTGCCGCAGCTGCTGAAACCGCCAAGAAGGAGCTAGAGGCAAGGGTGGCGCAGCTGGAGGCCGATCTCAAGGCGAGGGGTGAAGATATCGCCGCACTCAAGCTCGAGCGGGAGAAGGACGCCCACAGCCACTCGGAGCTGCAGGTTCACCTCGCCGAGAAGGGCAAGGAGCTTGCCACCGCCAAGAACTCCAGCGCCGATCTTGAGTTGAAGCTGACCACTTTGACCAAGACGCTGGACGGCGCCAAGGAGCAGGAGGCGGCCTTGAAGGAGGAGGTCAAGGCCGAGAAGGCGCTGCTGGCGAGCGCTGCTGTCACTCAGAACAACTTCAGGGCGACCGTCGAGCACTGGACGGAGGGTCTTGTGAACGCCGCCGTGGATATCGACAGAGAGCTGGCGCAGCTGGGGGCGGAGTATCTCGGGTATTCCTCCGACGAGAACGTCCACCCCAGCGCCAAGCTCACCCTATTCTTCAGAGGCGTGGCGACGGCCCTTCAGCGTCTCCGGGAGAGGATCCCAAAGCAGCTGGCGGACGAGTCGCGCAAGCTCTGCGCAGGAGCCCTTCAAAAGGTGCTGATGAAGGTGGCCTTCCGCAATCCGGGCCTCAACCTCACCAACGTCCTCAAGAGCTTGCCGTCGGACGCTGATCTGGAGGCGCTCAAGGCCCTTGTCGCACCCATTGTGGACAAGGTGAGCGGGATCAAGAGGGTCGAGGGCGATCGCGCAGATTAGGTTGCCCATTTTCTTCTTTCCTTGTCGCTGCTAATTATGTTATGAAAACAATCTGTTAGAGTTGCGACAAGTTATCTTGTAATATAACTCTATTTTGGGTAGTGGTTGCAACGTTATTTCCTTTACTTGACTCCCTTCCTTTGTATGTTTTTGCCCTACGCTTTTAGGGAACTTGCCGGCGCAGGCACCTTAGCCGCGAGCGCTGAGTGCAGAACTTCAGCAGCCTGCTGGCGGTGCCGTTGCCGACAAGAAACCTTGTCGCGACTAGTCGCAGCACACTTAAGTTGTTGAGCGGGCTCTAAAACAAAGTAAGGGCGCGACACTAGTCGCAACACTCTTAAGTCGTTGAGCAGACTCGAAACAAAGTAAGGATCGCGTCTAGCCACGAGTTGGTTCCTCCGCGTACAGGTTTTCCATACAAAGCACGGTCGTTCAAGGAAGATAACTTAAAAAATTAAAAATCTGATTGCTCAAACTTGTGCTCAAACATTGGCAACTTAGCTTTTGTGTTGTTTGCTTCCCGGTAAGGTGAAACTTTCTTGAACGGCGCTTGGTCCATACCACTATCTTCTCCTCCCCCCCCCCTGACAAACTTGTGCGCGAGGGAACCTTCCTTTCCTTGAGAAAAAGAAAGAAGAGAAAACAATGATATGGAGCCTTTGGGCTCGTTATGGCTTACCGGGGGTAGGCGCTGCACAAAGTGTCAGATAATACATGCATAAAATAAAAAGCATGAAATTGACAAGACGTGCAGAGCACATGAACTTTACTGATGCACGGGGTCTGCGCCCGGCTTTGTACAAAGGATTACATGCAACAGCGGCAAGACTTGTACAAAAGGTGGTTGCCGGAGCGGATCACGGCAACCGCGCCTTACGGGTAAAACTTACGAAGATGCTCAATGTTCCAGGAGTTGCTCACCGGAAAGCCATCTTCGGTCTCAAGGCGGACAGCGCCGGGCCTAGTGACTCGTTTCACCCGGTAAGGGCCTTCCCACTTCGGCGTCAACTTGTTGGAATTCTTGGCGGTCTGAACGCGCCGAATAACAAGGTCGCCTTCCTCGAGACTTCTGGCGTTAACTTTGCGGTTATGATAGCGACGCAAAGCTTGCTGGTAGCGAGCAGCTCGTACCGCAGCCTGAAGACGGTCTTCTTCAAGGAGCAGCGCGTCATCTTGTCGTAGCTGCTCTTGCTCGAGCTCATCATAAGCGAGCACTCGAGGTGACCCGTATACGAGTTCCGTGGGGAGAACTGCCTCTGCTCCATAGACTAGAGCGAAAGGTGTCTGTCCAGTGGCTCGATTTGGCATCGTCCTGATCGACCAAAGAACCACCAGCAGCTCCTCAATCCAGTTTCTTCCGCACTTGTGCAGCCTGTCGAAAGTTTTGGTCTTGAGTCCACGCAGCACTTCAGCATTTGCCCTCTCCGCTTGACCGTTGCTTCTCGGGTGAGCAACAGAAGCGAAGCAGACCTTGGCGCCAAGATCTTGGACGTACTGCATGAAGGTGCGGCTCGTGAATTGTGTACCGTTGTCGGTGATGATCCTGTTAGGGATCCCAAAGCGGCAAACAGTCGACCTGAAGAACTTGACTGCTGACTGTGCGGTCACCTACCTCACTGGTTCCACTTCCGGCCACTTTGTGAACTTGTCGATGGCAACGTACAAGTACTCAAAGCCCCCGGCTACGCGGGGAAAGGGGCCGAGGATGTCGAGCCCCCAGACCAAAAATGGCCAGGATAAAGGGATTGTCTGGAGAGCTTGAGCTGGCTGGTGTATCTGCTTGGAATGGAACTGGCACGCTTCACACTTGGTTACTTGTGCAGTTGCATCCTGGAGGGCTTTCGGCCAAAAGAAACCTTGCCGGAATGCTTTGTCGGCAAGTGCTCTCGCGCCAATGTGGTGACCACATATGCCTCCATGTATCTCTGCGAACAGCTTTTGTCCGTCTTCCCGGGGAATACACTTCAATTTCACACCGTTGAGTCTTCTTCTGTATAGTGTGTTGTCAACAAACTGGTACATACTTGACTGCCGGGCTACTCTTTCTGCTTCCTCTTGCTCTTCGGGAAGTTCTCCTGTCTGGAGGAAACGGACAATCTGTTGTGCCCATGTTGGAGCTCATGGCTCGACAACAAGGATTAAAGGCACATCTGGTGCTGCGGGAACATCCGCTTCTACGGCGATGCCTTGCGGCTCAGCCGGAGCTTGATGTAACCCGGCAAGCTTGCCGGAGCAAGGCTTGTCGGGAGCCTCTGCTTCAACGGAACAAACCCTGGGGCTTGCCGGAGCAGATTGCTCCTCAGCACTCTTGGTGTTGATCTTGGGGACCTTCTTGGCGGCGGTTTCGGGAAGCTCTGCCGAAAGATAGTCACCAGAAATCAACTTCCTCTTCTTGCTCTGTCCAGTTGATGGTGTTACAGACGGTTGAGTCAGCTTGAGCACAAAGATCCCTGGTTCCACAGGTAACTTAAGTGCGGCGCACTTCGACAGGCCATCAGCAATGTCGTTCTGAGCTCTTGGTACATGCTCCATCTGTAGGCCGTCAAAGTGCTCTTCAAGCTTTCTCACTTCATCAACATAGGCTTCCATCAACGGACTCTGATAATTCTTGTTCACTTAGCGGACGACAAGCTGCGAGTCACCCCTGACAATCAGCTTCTTAATCCCAAGGTCTGCTGAGATCCTGAGACCGGCAAGCAAACCTTCAGACTCTGCAGTATTGTTCGTTGCTTGCTCCTTGGGAAAGTGCATCTGGACTACGTACTTGAGGTGCTCTCCGGTGGGTGCGATAAGCAGCACGCCAGCACCGGCGCCTTGCAGCGAGAAGGCACCATCAAAGTACATCAGCCACTCCTTGCTTGCTTTCTTGACGGGGATGCTCGTTTCTGGAATCTCTTCATCTGGTGTTGGCGTCCACTCTGCTATAAATTCTGCCAATGCTCTGCTTTGGATAGTTGAAGTGCTTTCAAACTTAAGGCCAAAGCTTGACAGTTCCAGTGCCCACTCAACAATCCTGCCTGTTGCTTCTGGATTCTGCAGTATCCTCTTCAGCGGAAAGCGAGTGACAACTGTGATCTCATGTGCTTGGAAGTAATGGCGCAGCTTTCTCGAGGCCATGAGGAGGCCGAAAAGCAACTTCTGCACACCAGAGTACCTTGACCTAGCCCCCTGCAGGAGGGAACTGACAAAGTAGACTGGGCGCTGCACCATTCTCTTCTGTATCTCCTGCGCAGATCCATCTTTGTCGGGACCAGAGCTTGTCGGGGAAGCCCCCTGCTTGTCGCTGGACGTGTCTGCCGCGGTTGCTGGCTCATCATCCGCCTCCCTCTCCGCTACTAACGCATCACTAACCACTTGATTGGTTGCCGCTAGATACAACAGCAACTTCTCTTGTGGCTTAGGTGCGACAAGTATTGGAGTGGAGGACAGGTACCTCTTCAAGTCTTGTAGCGCAGCTTCCGCTTCCGGAGTCCATTTCATTGGACCTGCCTTTTTTAAAATGTTGAAAAACGGCAGGGCGCGTTCGGCAGACTTAGAGATAAACCTGCTGAGAGCAGCCATGCAACCGGCAAGTCTTCGTACGTCCTTGACGCGCTTGGGTGCTTCAATTTGCTCAATGGCCTTGATCTTGTCGGGATTGGCTTCAATTCCCCTCTGAGATACGAAGAACCCGAGAAGCTTGCCGGAAGGGACTCCAAACACGCACTTCTCGGGGTTAAGCTTGAGCTGGATCTTGCGCAGATTTGCAAAGGTCTCATCTAAATGTTGAATCAGGGTTGCCCTGTCTTTGCTCTTGACCACTATGTCATCCATCTAGGCTTCCACATTTCTGTGAATCTGTGGCTCAAAAACGGTATGGACCACCCTTGCAAATGTTGAACCAGCATTCTTCAATCCAAAAGGCATCCGTATGAAACAGTACGTGCCACACGGAGTGATGAATGCGGTCTTCTCCTCATCCTCTTCTGCCATGAAGATCTGATGGTATCCTGAGTATGCGTCAAGAAATGAAAGCAAATCACATCCAGCCGTGGAGTTAAAAATCTGGTCAATGCGTGGCAAGGGAAATGGGTCTTTGGGACAAGCTTTATTCACATCGGTGAAGTCGATACAAAGCCTCCATTTCCCGTTTGCTTTACGCACGACTACAGGATTGGCCAACCACGTAGGATGGAGCACTCCTCTGACAAGGCCTGCTGCTTCCCGGTAGATCTTGTCGGCGCAGATAAGAGCATCCTTCTTGTCGCCAGGGACAGAGATGACGCTTATCGGGCCTGGCATCTTCAGCATGTTGTATGCATAGTGAGAGGCTGCCATGAACTTGGCGAGTGCTGGACGGCCAAGTATCCCATTGTAAGGCAATGGGAAATCGGCAACGTCAAACGTGACCCTCTCAGTCCTGAAGTTCAGCTCGCTGTCAAATGTCACTGGCAGCGTGATCTTCCCCTTCGGCTTGCTCCTTCCCGGGTTGATTCCTTAGAACGTGCCGGTCTCTTCGAACTTGCTGTCAGGGATTTGGAGTTTGTGGAGCACAGCGGAGGAGATCAGGTTCAAGCCGGCCCCGCCGTCAACTAGCATCTTAGTGACCTTGAGGTTGCGGATGGTTGGTGAAACCAACATCGGCAAGCACCCGACTGCAGTTGTGCGATCATGGTGGTCCTCAACATCAAAGATGATAGGCGTGCTGGACCATTTTAGAAGCTTGCGCGATTCGACAGGTGGTTCTGCTGCATTAACTTCCCTCACCCACTGCTTGAGTTGGCGGTGTGAAGTATGCAAAGAAGCACCACCGTCAACGCACAAGACCTCTGTGGCTTTCTGGAACTCCTGCCAAAGATGTCGGGGAAACTGATCCACCCACGAACACCTATGGGGACGGAGCCCCTTTTCGGTACGGCAGGGGGCGGAGGTCGCACGAAGAGCAGATCGAGGCGATGCACACGAGCAGTTTACCCAGGTTCGGGCCGCACGGATGCGTAAAACCCTACTCCTGCTTTGGTTTGTATTGCGCTCTTGCTCGGGAGCGCTGAGAGCTACAGTATGCTTCAGCAGCTAACGAGACCGAGCGTGAGAGTGTTCGAACCCCTTTCTACGTTGCGCATGGGCCTCCTTTTATATGTTAAAGGGGTCACCGACAGGTGGCAACACAGTTGAGGGTAAAAAGGGAAAAGGTGGTGTAGTTGGTACACCTACTTGTACAGTGTTCCATACCTAACCCTGACGGCAGGGGACAAGGGCATTAAATGCCTATCGCCGTCGCCCAAAGAGTGCAAAAAGGGGCCGTCAGGGGCGCCACCGTTCGCCACGATGGCAACCTTGTCAGTGCCGCTTGCCACCGCGTACCCCTGGCTGCACAGCCTCCCGCCACGTACGCCTGGAAGGGTCCCAGAGCGACACGTGGGTGGATGTGCTGGAGCGCGGGTACTGAGTGGAAGCTTTCCGCGGCAAGTGCCTTGCCGCGGTCGCTATATTGTTGCTTCCGGGAGCTTGTCACTCACCGGGCCTTGCCGGGACGCGTGGCGCGTCGCGGCAAGTTTCTTGAGATGCCTTGGTTGGCCTTCCCGGCAAGCTCCTCTTGCCAGGGTCTTGCGCCTTGAGTAGTCTTGTTCCTTGAGTGGCCTTCCCGGCAAGCTCCTCTTGCCGGGGCCTTGTCTCCTTGGCTTGAATACTTTGTTCTTGAATGGCCCCAAAGGAACCACGGAGGACCTTGGCGGTCGCCCGGCAAGCCTTGCCGCGGGATGCTGCGACTGCCCATGCACAAGTTCGGGATACTAAGGGTACCCCTACTTTAGTACACCGACAAACTGGCACTAGGCACTGGCTCAATATGTTAGTCCCAAAAAATAGTATAAAAGTTACCAAAAGTATATGAAAGTTGTAGAATATTATCATGGAACAATAAAAAATTATAGATACGACGGAGACGTATCAGGGATACGGAGGCGAAAGTGATGCAAATCGGAATGAGAGGAAGTAAACCCTAGAAATGGGGGGGGGGGGCAGAACCCTTGTGGACCCATAAATATCCTGAACAAGCAAGGCCGGAGGGAGCCACGCAGGCTGGGCTCGAGAGAGGAGGGGGGAGGCAGCTGGGCCAAGACAGGCCCAAGGCCCATGATAGAGAGGGGGGACTCACAAGCAGACGACAGCGAAGGCGGCCCAATGGGAATGGGCGGCCCTGACTGGGCCACATTGAATCGAGCAGCAGACCCACAAGCCACCTGCATGGGGGACCGATCTAGGGTTGGAGGATAGGAGGACGCGGACGACACCGGCGCCAGCAACACCGGATCCAGCAAACCCGCCGTCGACGAGGGCAGAGGGGAGCAAGGCGAGCGCAACAGAACCTCAACCCGCCTAGCAGCAGCCCCAAAAGCGGCACAGACCGACGAGGCAACTGCCCCCGAGCGACCACGACGATAACCACACCCAACTTGAATCCCTCTAGATCGAACCACATCATCAGAGAAAGCCGACCGGCCGCGTCCACCCGGGGCAAATTTCCAGACGCGCCCCGTCGTCCCCGACCTCAGCGACGGCGGCATGACAGGAGAGAGAACCGAGCCAAGAGGGGGAACCGAGGAAATGGCCCAAAACTTGTTGCCAGAGCTAGATCGAGAGGCGAGAAAACAAGGAGGTGAGCCCTGGGACGGAGGAAGGGGGTTAGCGAGGGGAGATGTCGGCACCGGGGACGAAGGGGAGATACGGGGGAGGGAGGAGGTAAGGACGGACCATGGTTGTCGGACGGGCAGGACGAAGGATAGGAGGAGAGGCGTGGGAGGGGGGAGGAGGGGGGAGAGGAGAGCCATCTCCTGAGGCACATTGGATATAAGATAGAAACTTGATAATCCAAATGACTTGGCTTGAGACAATATGAATGATGAAGACCCCTTAACTCTTCATAATGTAGCCAAGTCTCCAATGCCCTCCAGCAACACCTATTGATCAAGTTACAATAGGCTTGGCAACCCAAATGGTTATTTGCTTGACACCACTTTGAGTACCAACAAACTTGGCAAACACATTGCAAACCTTATCCTTCCCAAGAGAATAGATATCATCAATAATAACTGGATTGGATAAGTTACCACTAGTGCATGAAGAAGCGACGTGGCCTTTCTCATGACATAAGTAGCAACATCTACTTTTCATTTTCTTCTCACTTGATTTCTCAACAAGAGAAGCATGAACTTGAGTCTTCTTTTGAAGTGTCCTTTCTTCAACTTGTGGTTGAGCATGAGATTGAACTTGTGGCCTCTTCCCTGGTTGCTTGTCATTAATGGGCTTCTTTTTCAATGGGCAAGATCTAACATGATGCCCTTCAATTTTGCACTTGAAATAAATAATCTTGGCCGAATTCTTGAGTTGTTCTTGGCCCTTCTTCTTGTTGCTCTTGGACTTCTTCTTCTTATTGGAGTTGAATCCAAGTCCACCTTTGTCATTGGGGGATTTTTTCACAGTCAAGATATTTTTGAGTGTGGACTTCCCTTCATGACACTTTTGCAAGTCAATCTTCAAGGAAGTGACTTGGGCCTTGAGCTCTTTGATTTACTCTACATGGTTAGTGTCAATACAAGTACTAGAGGAAGTATAAGCTTCATCCTTAGAGCAACAAGGCAAGGAAAGTAATTCATCACAAGATGTACCAATATTATGAGTAGATGAATTACAAGGACTAGCACATGGCAATATAGCATTTTGACTAGAAGTAGTGCTAGTGCCCACACGAGACTCGCTAGATGTTACCTTAGTGATCATAGCCTGATGAGCTATCTTTAGCACATTATGGGATACTAGAAGATCATCATGAGAGCTTGTGAGCTTTACATGACTTTCTTCCAACTTCCCATAATTGTTAGATAGCAACTCAAGTTGAGCCCTTAGCTCAACTTTCTCCTTCAAAATGGATGCTTCGCTAGAAATAGAGTTAGTAGTACAAGCATCATCATTAACAACAAGAGGAGAAGGCAACTTGGCAAGCTCTTTTGAATAAGAAGCTTTAAGTTGAGCATGAGACTCGATGAGTTCGATGAGCTCACTCTTAATGACCCTTGAGCCATTTTCAAGGTGCTTAAAGTACTCAAGGAGTATAGCATGTGCAACTTCAATCTTAGCAATTTTAGTTTTGGAATCATTGGACACCTCAAGGGCTCTATCATGTGATTCCCGCACTCTAGATAATTCTAGAGCAAAAGTCTCCTCAAGACATTCCTTCGTGGTTTGTTCAAGTTCAAGAGCTTGGGGGAGTTCAGCGATCTCATTAGCGTAATCACGCTCATGACCTTCCATTTTCTCAATGGTGACCTCATGCTCCTCTAGACAAGATTCCAACTCATCAATATATTTCTTGTCCGCAATGGCAATAGACATGATTTCCATAATGTTGGAACGAGCAATTTTATTCTTATGAAGAGCTTTAAAAATCATTTCCCTTTTTGAAGAGGCAACATTATCATTCTCTTCATCACTACCAACATCATCATCATTCTTGTCATCATCAAATTCATCACAAGATATATTGGGATTCAAAGTGGGAGATACCTTTGAAGCCTTAACCATAAGGCAAAATGCAATAGATGATGATGTTGGATCCATCGAAGAACCATTCAAGGCCACATCTTGTTCCATGGGGACTTGGATTTCCTCTACATTGTTAGCACAACACTTTGAGGAAATATATGCATTTTTATCATGGCAACGAGACATAGCAAGCATATCATCATGAGATTTAGTCAAGCAATTTCTACATGATATGCAAGGACTATCAACACAATCATGTGAAACATTGGGAGTGCTCTAAGTGTTAAAGTCCAAAGATGAAGCATTGCAATAATAAAGTGATGAAAGATCATCAACAATAAGCTCACTATTATCATTGCAATGAACATCACCACTCACCATATCATTACCTTGTGGAAAACCACATGTAAGTGAAGTAGAAGAAGTTGATGACACAACACAGCCGGAGGTGGAGGGAGAACAATCATCCCGACAAATCTTGGACACACCATATTTCTTGAAGCTTTGTCCACAACTCATGAGCATCCCGAAACGACATGAGTTGAAATATAACAACATAGCTCAAAGCATCGAAAAGCACATTAGAAGCTTGAGCATTGAGATAAGAGTTTTTCTCATCCTCTAAAGATAATCTTTGGGGATCCTTTGGAGGAGAAAAACCCATATCTACAATTCGCTCTAAATTTGGGTCCATGACCCTAAAGAGGCTAAGCATGCGAAATAACCAAACATCAAAATCTGTGCCATTGAAACTAAGAGTGTCAGAGAATACTAAACCCCTAGTCGACATCCTTACTCTCTAGGCGGTTAAGCCCTATAAAGAGAGACGAGGCTCTGGTACCAATTGAAAGATCATGGATGTCGCCTAGAGGGGGGAGGTGAATAGGCGCATTTAAAAAAATTACGGTTTAGGCTTGAACAAATGCGGAATAGACCTAACGGTTAATTTGTCAAACACAAAACCTACAACAACTAGGCTCACCTATGTGCACCAACAACTTATGCTAAGCACGATAAACAACTAGGTGATAGCAAGATATATGAAAAGAAATAATATGGCTATCACAAAGTAAAGTGCATAAGTAAAGGGCTCGGGTAAGAGGTAACCGAGGCACGCGGAGACGATGATGTATCCCGAAGTTCACACCCTTGCGGATGCTAATATCCATTTGGAGCGGTGTGGAGGCACAATGCTCCCCAAGAAGCCACTAGGGCCACCGTAATCTCCTCACGCCCTCGCATAATGCAAGATGCTGTGATTCCACTAAGGGACCCTTGAGGGCGGTCATCGAACCCGTACAAATGGCAACCCTTGGGGGCGTTCACCGAACCCGTGCACTTTGACAACCCTTGGGGGCGGTCACCGGAACCCGTCAAATTGCTCGGGGCGATCTCCACAACCTAATTGGAGACCCCGATGCTTGACCGAAGATTTACACCACAATGATTGAGCTTCGAACACCACAAAGGTTGGGGCTATCTCCCCAATGACACCATGAAGCTTCACCATAATGGAATATGGCTCCGAGGTGACCTCAACCGTCTAGGGCACCCAAGCACCCAAGAGGAACAAGCTCAAGGGTACCAACCACCCAAGAGTAATAAGCTTCTCAACTTGTAACTTCCATGTATCACCGTGGAGAACTCAAACCGATGCACCAAATGCAATGGCAAGGGCACACGGAGTGCCCAAGTCCTTCTCTCCCAAATCCCACCAAAGCAACAAATGTTAGGGAGGAAAATGAGAGGAAGAACGAAGAAGAGAACACGAAGAACTCTAAGATCTAGATCCAAAGGGTTCCCCTCACAAAGAGGAGAAGGTGATTGCTGGAAATGTGGATCTAGATCTCCTCTCTCTTTTCCCCCAAAACTAGCAAGAATCCATGGAGGGATTGAGAGATAGCAAGCTCGAAGAAGGTCAACAATGGGGGAAGAACACGAGCTAGAAGGATAAGGTTCATTGGGGAGGAAGACCCCCTTTTATAGGTGGGAAAAAAACCAGCCGTTATGCTCACAACCCGCACCGAGTGGTACTACCGCTTGTCCTCACGGTACTACCGCTAGGTGTAGCGGTACTACTGCTAAGGCTAGCGGTACCACTTCTTGTGAGCGGTACTAAAAAAATACATCCGTGCCTACCAACGCTGGACTTATGATGAGTTTTTGGTCCAGAGCGGAAGTAGCCACAGAAGTAGAAAATTACATCCCCTCCAAGCGGTAGTACCGCTGCAGCCCTCTTGAGGACACCAAAACTGACACAACTTCTGCAAATGGACTCTGAATTCAATGAAACCAAGTTTGTTGGAAAGCTAACGACATGACCTAACACAATCTTGATAGAAATAACAATAAGAAGCAAATGAGAAAAGTCCCATAATAAAATGGTGAGAACCCTTCCTCGAAAGAGACCGGTAAAACCTCCAACATCGAAAACGGAATAGAAGAAACATGATAACTCCGTTTTCGATGAACTCAAGCTTGTCAAGAAGATGACCATAAGGTCCTAATCTCATAAGAATAAAACCAAACAAGAACCAAGAAATATGATGCAAGCATGCAATGGTTTGAGCTCTCTACGATCGATACGATCAAGCTACTCACTTGAGAGCTCCCCTTGATAGTACGGCAATCGATCCTATAACACGGTCTCCAAACTACCACCATGAGACCGTTAAATACAGAAACTATCAAGGGAAAACCTTTGCCTTGCAGAAAGTCGACTTGAGCTAGATGTAGACGATCTTGACTTCCTCAAGTTGGACCACCTTTCTTGATTTTGTTGGCGCGGTGAAGACTAGTGGATTGCTCCCCCATACTCCACTATGGGTGAGACACTCTTCGGCACATCTTCACAAGTGCATTGTCACCACAATTGATGGCAAGCTTCAAGCACTTGATCTCTTGGTGATGCATCACTTTAACTTGCACACCACAACCTTGATTTGATGTCATCCTCCATGGGTTGTATGTGATCTTCCTCTTGATGCAAGCCCATGGAAGATAACCTAATCCCACATAGAACTCTCACAAAGACCATGGGTTAGTACACAAAGCTTAATTGACAATGCTTACCATACCATGGGATCGCTTGATCCCTCTCGGTACATCTTCTACGCTTTGTTTGTTGATCAATCTGAAACACTCTCTGTACTTAGTCTTGATCAACCTTGAATCTTTCCAACTCTATTCATTTCAATGATGTCTTGAAGGTAAACATGAATGATCACACACTCTCCATATTCAAGACATGCTTGCAATAAGCTCAACACTCACAAGACCAATCTTTGGATAATTCCTTAATAGCACCTTGGTCATCACAAACTCTTCTGAAAACCAACAAATGGACTCCAAGAAAAACCTATCGACAAACCCTTCAAATATAACTCAAGGAACCCATCAGTCCATAGAGATTGTCATCAATTACCAAAAGCAAACATGGGGGCACCGCATATTCTTTCAACAAGGTGAGGGGTCACTAATGGATCACTAGCCAACCTATACTAAGCATATAGGATAAGAAGGTAGGTAGCAATAGCAGGTTACAAAATCAGGCTATGCATCCGAATAGGATCAATCAAATACAGTAGAAAACTCTAATGCAAGCATGAGAGAGAAGGAAATGGGGGATATAGAAATGATCAAGGTGTTGGGGATCGTTGCAGAAAATCAAAAATTTCCTACGCATCACCAAGATCTATCTATGGAGATTACTAGCAACGAGAGGGGAGTGCATCTACATACCTTTGAAGATCGCGATGCGGAAGCGTTGCAAGAACGTGGATGAAGGAGTCGTACTCGTAGCGATTCATATCGCGGTTGATTCCGATCTATGCGCCGAAAAACGGCGCCTCCGCGTTCAACACACGTGCAGCCCGGTGACGCCTCCCGCGCCTTGATCCAGCAAGGGGAGAGGGAGAGGTTGGGGAAGACTCCGTCCAGCAGCAGCATGACGGTGTGGTGGTGGTGGAGGAGCATGGCACTCCAGCAGGGCTTCGCCAAGCACCGCAAGAGACAAGGACGAAGAAGGGTAGGGCTGCGCTAAGAGGGAGAGGTTCTCGTGCATCTGGCAGCCCCGAAACCCCACATATATATAGGGGGAGGGGAGGGGCTGCGCCCCCATCTAGGGTTCCCTACCCAGGGGTGGCGTCAGCCCCTAGATCCCATCTAGGGGGCGGCCAGGAGGGGGGAGAGAGGGGGGCGCCCTAGGGTGGGCCTTCAGGCCCAGCTGGACCTAGGGTTTGCCCCCTCCCTCTCTCCCCGCGCCCTGGGCCTTGGTGGGGGGGGCGCACCAGCCCACCTGGGGCTGGTCCCTTCCCACACTTGGCCCACGCAACCCTCTGGGGCTGGTGGCCCCTCTTGGTGGACCCCTGGAACCCTTCCGGTGGTCCCGATACGTTACCAATAACGCCCGGAATATTTCCGGTGACCAAAATGGGACTTCCCATATATAAATCTTAACCCGGACCATTCCGGAACTCCTCGTGACATTCGAGATCTCATCTGGAACTCCGAACAACATTCGGTAACCACATACTACATTTCCTATAACCCTAGCGTCATCGAACCTTAAGTGTGTAGACCCTACGGGTTCGGGAACCATGCAGTCATGACCGAGACATATCTCCGGCCAATAACCAATAGCAGGATCTGGATACCCATGTTGGTTCCCACATGTTCCATGATGATCTCATCAGATGAACCACGATGTCAATGATTCAATCAATCCCGTATACGATTCCCTTTGTCTATCGGTATAGCACTTGCCCGAGATTCGATCGTCGGTATATCGATACCTTGTTCAATCTCGTTATGGCAAGTATCTTTACTCGTTCCATAACACATCATCCCGTGACCAACCCCTTAGTCACATTGAGCTCATTACGATGATGTCTTACTGAGTGGTCCCAAAGATACCTCTCCGTCATACGGAGTGACAAATCCCAGTCTCAGTTCGTGCCAACCCAACACATGCTTTTGGAGATACCTGTAGTGTACCTTTATAGCCACCCAGTTACGTTGTGACGTTTGGCACACCCAAAGTATTCCTACGGTATTCAGGAGTTGCACAACCTCATGGTCTAAGGAAAGGATAGTTGACATTGGAAAAGCTTTAGCACACGAACTACACGATCTTGTGCTAGGCTTAGGATTGGGTCTTGTCCATCACATCATTCTCCTAATGATTTGATCCCGTTACCAATGACATCCAATGTCCATGGTCAGGTTACCGTAACCATCTGTTGATCAATGAGCTAGTCAACTAGAGGCTTACTAGGGACATTGTTGTGGTCTATGTATTCACACATGTATTACCGTTTCCAGATAATACAATTAAAGCATGAACAATAGACAATTATCATGAACAAGGAAATATAATAATAACCATTTTATTATTGCCTCTAGGGCATATTTCCAACAGTCTCCCACTTGCACTAGAGTCAATAATCTAGTTACATTGTGATGAATCGAACACCCATAGAGTTCTGGTGTTGATCATGTTTTCCTCGTGGAAGAGGTTTAGTTAACGGATCTGCAACATTCAAATTCGTATGCACTTTACAAATATCTATGTCTCCATCTTGAATATAATTCCGGATGGAGTTGAAACGGCGCTTGATGTGCTTGGTCTTCTTGTGAAACTTGGGCTCCTTGGCAATGGCAATAGCTCCAGTGTTGTCATACAAGAGAGTCATCGGGCCCGACGCGCTTGGAATAACTCCTAGGTCGGTGATGAACTCCTTCATACAGACTCCTTCCTGCGCTGCTTCGGAAGCAGCTATGTACTCCGCTTCACATGTAGATGCCGCCACGACGCTTTGCTTGCAACTACACCAGCTGACTGCTCCACCATTCAAAATATACACGTATCTGATTTGTGACTTGGAGTCATCCAGATCTGTGTCGAAGCTAGCATCGACGTAACCCTTTACGACGAGCTCTTCGTCACCTCCATAAACGAGAAACATATCCTTAGTTTCAGGTACTTCAGGATGTTCTTGACCGCTGTCCAGTGTTCCATATCGGGATCACTTTGGTACCTCCCCACCAAACTTATGGCAAGGTTCACATCAGGTATGGTACACAGCATGGCATACATAATAGAACCTATGGCCGAGGCATAGGGGATGACACTCATCTTTTCTCTATCTTCTGTCGAGGTCGGGCATTGAGCTGTGCTCAATCTCATACCTTGCAATACAGGCAAGAATCCTTTCTTAGACTGATCCATATTAAAATTCTTCAATATCTTGTCAAGGTATGTGCTTTATGAAAGACCAATGAGGTGTCTCGATCTATCTCTATAGATCTTGATGCCTAATACGAAGCAGCTTCTCCAAGGTCCTTCATTGAAAAACATTTATTCAAGTAGGCCTTTATGCTTTCCAAGAGTTCTACATCATTTCCCATCAGCAATATGTCATCCACATTTAATATGAGAAATGCTACAGAGCTCCCACTCACTTTCTTGTAAATACAGGCTTCTCCCCAAGTCTGTATAAACCCAAACGCTTTGATCACCTCATCAAAGCGAATGTTCCAACTCCGAGATGCTTGCACCAGCCCATAGATGGAGCGTTGGATCTTGCATACCTTGTTAGCATTCTCATGATCGACAGAACCTTCCGGCTGCATCATATACAGTTCTTCCTTGAGGAAGCCATTAAGGAATGCAGTTTTGACGTCCATTTGCCATATCTCATTATCATAGAATGCGGCAATTGCTAACATGACTCGGACGGACTTCAGCATCACTACGGGAGGGAAAGTCTCGTCGTAGTCAATTCCTTGAACCTGTCGATAACCTTTAGCGACAAGCCGAGCCTTATAGATGGTCACATTACCATCCGCGTCAGTCTTCTTCTAAAAGATCCATTTATTTTCTATGGCTTGCCGATCATCGGGCAAGTCAACCAAAGTCCATACTTTGTTATCATACATAGATCCTATCTCGGATTTCATGGCTTCAAGCCATTTGTTGGAATCCGGGACCGCCATCGCTTCTTCATAGTTCGAAGGTTCACCGTTGTCTAACAACATGATTTCCATGACAGGGTTCCATTCCACTCTGGTGCGGAACGTGTCCTTGTGGACCTACTGTAATGCCCAGGATGGGACTATACCTCCTACGTGTCGAGGCACGACTTAAAGGTATAAGCCCATCCTAGAATGATCTCAAGTTTGGTATCTTTGCACGACTCATGTAAAAAAGGGATTAAAATGCAAAAGGAGATAGTTGGCTTACACTCGCCACTTCACACAATACATTACATAAGCAATACATCATTCAGAACATCACAACCCGACTACGGGCGAAGATCCAAAAGAAAGATACCAAAACAACATAAAGCCACAGGTCAGGATCGAATCCTAGTAGAAACCACTACTGAACGTCGAAACGTCACAAGCAAACGGCCACAAACTTCATCGAGCTCCTGGTGAAGTACTGATCCATCTCCTGCTTCAAACTCGGCTAAACCTGCATCTGGTGTGGTGAAGTAACTGTGAGCCACGAGGACTCAGCAATCCCGTTCCCGGGTAACAAGACTATTTAAGCCTTGGGTGAGGATAAGGCTGAAGAAAGAACGAGAGGTGAAGGATCAACAAGAGTCTGCAGCAGCAACTAGCACTAACTTACGTAATAGAGAGCGAGAAGAGAAGAGCCTCGGTCGAAAGATGATCACGAATTGATCCTAACTAAAGCCGGTCAAACATAACCCCACCGTGTTCAACTCCCGAATCCCTATTCGGAAATTGACAGTCACGGAACACACGCTGGTAGTGTATTAGAAACATTGTGTCAAGTTATCTACAACCGGATATTAACAAGCTCCCATCTGCCACATAACCGCGGGCACGGCTTTCGAAAGTTCAAACCCTGCAGGGGTGTTCCAACTTGACCCATTACAAGCCCACGATCCGCGGAGTCGCAACTCCATAGGTGGGAAGACCCGAGTATTCTCGGAATCCCGTGCTAAAGTTAAACGGAACTAAGGTAAGGCTAATCCAGCAAATCCTCCCAGCGTGTCGACACCCTGATAGTAGCCGCGCGTATCTAAGTCTCAGGACACGACCGGATGGGTGATGCTACAGGTTTTTACCAGACCTTGAGTTTCCTCGAGGTGGCCCTGCAGGACCCCCGTTTCGGACCAACACTCATGTGGAGCACTGGCCCGGGGTTGTAGAATTAAAATAAAAGAGGGTTTGCAAGGCCCTTATGCAAGTTTTATTAGTTTGTTATTCGGCAAATAGTACCAATGTTGGGACTTGCTGGAAAAGACTTAGCACTTAGCGGTTTATCAAGGGGGTCCCATACACCCCAACCGTGTTAGGAACGCATAATCAAGGAACATAACACCGGTTAATACGGTTCCTAACGGCATGAGTGAAACAAAACACCAAGCAAAAGGCTTAGCCTTCCACCCTTGCCAGTATATAGATGATTTCATTTTAAGCATTTATATAGTGTGATATAACCCAACCAAACTTCAACATGAAGCAAGCATCTTCAAACTTCACCTGCAACTAACAATGCTATAAGAGGGGCTGAGCGAAGCGTACTTAGCCAAGCAACGGTTTGCATAGGAAGGGTGGTTAAACATGGCAATGGTTACAATAGGAGGCTGACAAGAAGATCATGGGCATCGAGGCAAAACTATAGAGCGGAACTACTAGCAATAGGCAAAGATAGTAATGTTATCGGGGTTCGGTCATCTTGCCTGGAATTCCACAAGGGAGAAGAACGGATCCATGAAGAAGACGGAGCAACGCAGACGAGAGAAACCTCACAACTCCGGAACGAAACCGAAGCTAACAAGACAAGCAACCAGAAAGAAAGAAACAACAGGGTAAACACACAAGCATAAACATGGCATACGATGCACAAACAAGTATGATGCATGTCCGGTTTAATTATGCATGGCATGGCAAAGTGCACAAACAAATACTACAAGTTAAGTGGAGATCAACATGCAAGAGTTGCATATTGACGAAACATCACATTTAATTATTTAGTTGACTCTCGTTATTTACAAGACAAGGTTAAAGTGTTTTTTTTAACATGGCAAGAGGTGAAGCATAAAGAAACTACACTAATTAGACAATTTAAATGAGGCCGGAAAATAACAACAACATATCCGGAAATTCCCCATGAGCATGTTTAGTAATTATAAGCAAACAACAATTCACACATATTAATGTTGTTAATATGATGCGGATGACATGATCAAGTTTATGCAATTTTTATTAGAAGGTTAACAAGAAGAAGATAAGAAGCATTTGTCACCATGGTGGAACGAAAGGGTGCCACGGCAACGAACCAAAAAGATGCCACGCAACAATTCGGTTCCGGTAACTCGTTGAGAGACCGGGCAAAAGAAAGATGGTGTGAGCGAGTCCAACGATATGAAAGGTCGGGCGATCCCGTTGCCGGGTTCCCACGAGTCGGTGACGAGGCAACCGAGGAACATGACAAAAGGTCGGAACGGGCACGATGCACACAAGGAAACATTTCATACAACCACAACAAGCATCTCACGGGTCATCGTCTCGGGGTTTATACCTTCGGAACAAACGTTCACGGGGCGGTTCGAGAGCGTCGAGGAAGTAGCCGTAGTAGTGGAAGTAGTGGTACACGAGTCATGGTACACGGGGCGACGGTAGTGGTACATGCCGTAGAGGTACTTGAGGGTGCCGACGGATCCGGGCGTCGGTAGTGGTACTTGTCGTGGTCGTCGTCGACGTAGGGGTACACGTTCGTAGTGGGAAGTAGTTGTTCCGTTCGTCTTGGCGGTTCCACGACGGCGGTAGTTGTTCACGGTCATCGGTAGTCGTTCGGGTCGTCATGGTACTCGGTGTCTCGGTCTTGTCGACGGTAGACGTTCTCGTTACGTAATTGTTCAAGCCATCGGAGGGGTACTTGGTGTTTCCGGGCGTCGGTAGTGGTACTTGCACATGTAGTAGTCGGACTTGATGGAATCGAGGCTCCGAGCATGCATCGTGGTACTTTTCAACATCGCCTCGGAAGTAGTCGTACAAGCGTCGGGCGGTCTTGCCGGTCTCGTTCTCATGTCGATCTTGCCAAAAGTCTGCTGGACCAAAACAACAACACGAGCAGACAGAAAAACACAGCAGCAGTACAGCGAGGAGGAGCAGGGAACTCCTATTCCCGCAGCGAGGAAGAGAGGCACGGCACGACGCGGCCTTGCTGCTGGAGTCATCCACGGACGGAGGAAGGCGCAGCCGCTGCGGCTCTGGCCTTGGGCGAATCGGAGAGGAAGGGCAGCGGCTCCGGCCGGTTTGAGGACGAGGAGGTCGGAGGGAGGAGGCCGCGGGCCTGGCCCGACGGTGGCACTTGGCGACGAAGGACGGGCGGCCGCGGCGCTGCTCGGGACGTGGAAGAGGCCTGGACGGGCCTGGGGCGCTGGAGGCCTTGGCGCAGTCGCGGCGCATGATGGAGGCGACCTGGAGGAGGGAGGCGCCGGGGAGGCCAGCGCTGGCGGAGCAGACAGCGCGGCTGGAGGAGACGTCGGGCTGGGGGAGAGGAGCAGGCGCTCCTGGCCTTGGCGACGAGGCTGGAGGGCGAGGAGGCCCAGGCGCGCAGGAAGACGCGGCCGCTGCGGCGGACGGCGGTCGACGGGAGGGCGGCGCGGCCCTGGCGCTCGGGCAGAGGGAGATGAGCGACGAGAGGGGTTCGGGACGATGGGGAGAGGGAGCGGGCAGAGGGAAGGGGAGAGGGAATCGGGCTGCGGGGTCTCGAGGGAGAGATCGGGCAGAGGAGCGAGGGACTCGGCGAACAGAGGGATCGATGGGAGTGGCGGCGGCGTGCGGGAGATGAGAGCGAGCGAGGCTGAGGGAGTTAGGTTAGGCCGGCTCGGGCTGGTTGGGCCTGATGGGCCTGAGCCGGTTGGGAGGAGAGGGAGGCCTAGTGCGGCTGGAGGGGGATGCTGCAGGCCGAAAGGAGGCCTGGCTGCTGGGCTCCTTCTTTGCTGTTTTCCAATTAAAACAGAAAAACAAAAGAGGAAAAGAAAGAAAAGAGGAGTTAGGAAAAGGCTTAGGGCAAAACTAGCACATGGAATTAATTTTCTCGGGCTCGTAAAATGAGCACGACCGGAGAAAAAAAACAAAAGGCCAGATCGGAAAATAATTCAAACATATTTGAATTTAATTCAAATAGGTTTGAACTAAGACGTGATTATTGAAGTGTCCAAAAATGTTCAAATTTTTGGAGGAACCTCGAAACAACGGAAAAGAATTATTGGCAAGATTTTGAAGGTGAAACTCGAAGTGAAAAGACATGGGGAAATTATTGCAAGTGTGTTACGGTGATCCCAAACAATGGAATATTTATTATATAGCTCCCTAAATATTGGGAGGCTTTTATATGTTATAAAGAGAAGTCACCTTCCCTCGATTTAAATGAACCGAAGGTCCACACGATTTATTTAGGTTTGGATGCAAAGATTAATGACATGATGGCATGATGACATGATGCAATGCAAAAGTAAATAACACAAGCAGAACTGAAACACACGGGCAACCCGGAACATCTGGAATCTTCTGGAATCTTCTGGGACGTCGGTCTTCGGGCGTCACACCTACGAAGTTCAGCAGTAACTTGATCTGAAGCTTCATGATCATTATCATTAACTTCCACCCTAGTCGGTGCAGGCACCAAAGAAACATCTTCCCGTGCTGCGCTACTTTTCGGTTCGGAAGGGGTGACTATCACCTCATCAAGTTCCACTTTCCTCCCACTCACTTCTTTCGAGAGAAACTCTTTCTCCAGAAAGGATCCATTCTTGGCAACAAAGACCTTGCCTTCGGATCTGAGGTAGAAGGTATACCCAATAGTTTCCTTAGGGTATCCTATGAAGACGCACTTTTCCGATTTGGGTTCGAGCTTTTCAGGTTGAAGTTTCTTGACATAAGCATCTCATCCCCAAACTTTTAGATACGACAACTTAGGTTTCTTGCCAAACCGTTGTTCATACGGTGTTGTCTCACCGGATTTAGACGGTGCCCAATTTAAAGTGAATGCGGCAGTCTCTAAAGCATAACCCTAGAACAATAGCGGTAAGTCAGTAAGAGACATCATAGATCGCACCATGTCTAACAGAGTATGATTACGACATTCGTACACACTATTACAATGAGGTGTTCATGGCGGCGTCAATTGTGAAACAATTCCACAGTTCCTTAGGTGCGTGCCAAATTCGTGACTTGAATATTCTCCTCCACGATCTTATCGTAAGAACTTTATTTTTCTGTCACGTTGATTCTCAACCTCATTCTGAAATTCCTTGAACTTTACAAAGGTCTCAGACTTGTGTTTCATCAAGTAGACATACCCATATCTACTTAAGTCATCTGTGAGGGTGAGAACATAACGATAGCCACCGCGAGCTTGAACACTCATTGGACTGCATGCATCAGTATGTATGATTTCCAATAAGTTGGTTGCTCACTCCATTGTTCCGGAGAACGGAGTCTTGGTCATCTTACCCAAGAGGCATGGTTCACACGTGTCAAATGATTCATAATCAAAAGACTCCAAAAGTCCATCCGCATGGAGCTTCTTCATACGTTTGACACCAGTATGACGAAGGCGGTAGGGCCACAAGTATGTGGGACTATCATTATCATCCTTATATCTTTTGGCATTCACACTATGAATATGTGTAACATCACGTTCGAGATTCATTAAGAATAAACCATTGACCAGCGGGTGATACGTCTCCAACGTATCTATAATTTTTGATTGTTCCATGCTATTATATTATCCTTCTAGGATGTCTTATGGGCTTTATTATACACTTTTATATGATTTTTGGGACTAACCTATTAACCTAGAGCCCAGTGCCAGTTTATGTTTTTCTCCTGTTTTAGGGTTTTACAGAAAAGGAAAATCAAACGGAGTCCAATTGACGAGCCAATTTTTGACAATTTTTTCTGGACCAAAAGAAGCCCCCGAAGCAAAAGAGTTGGGCCAGGAGAGCCACGGGCTGCCCTCGAGGGTGGGGGCCATGCCCTGGGTAGGGGGGCGCGCCCCCTATCTTGAGGACGGTCCGTAGCTCCCCTTTACTTGGCCCCGACTCCAAAAACTCCTATAAATACTGAAACCTTCGGAAATTAACCTAGATCGGGAGTTCCGCCGTCGAAAGCCTCTATAGCCACCAAAAACCAATCTAGACCCCGTTCCGGCACCCTGCAGGAGGGGGGAACCCTCACCGGTGGCCATTTTCATCATCCCGGCGCTCTCGATGACGAGGAGGGAGTAGTCCACCCTCAGGGTTGAGGGTATATACAAGTAGCTATGTGTTTGATCTCTCTATCTCTCGTGTTCTTGAAATGTCACGATCTTGATGTATCGCGAGCTTTGCTATTCTAGTTGGATCTTCTTCTCCCCCTCTACTCTGTTGTAATGGATTGAGTTTTCCCTTTGAAGTCATCTTATCGGATTGAGTCTTTAAGGATTTGAGAACACTTGATGTATGTCTTGCGCGTGTTTATCTGTGGTGACAATGGGATATCATGTGATCCACTTGATGTATGTTTTGGTGATCAACTTGCGGGTTTCGTGACCTTGGGAATCTATGCATAGGGGTTGGCACACGTTTTCGTCTTGACTCTCCGGTAGAAACTTTAGGGCACTCTTTGAAGTTCTATGTGTTGGTTGAATATATGTTTCTGAGATTGTGTGATGCATATCGTATAATCATGCCCACGGATACTTGAGGTGACAATGGAGTATGTAAGGGCATATTTAGCCCGATGGTGTTTTGGTGATCGATGACAATGCTTTTGCGGACTAATCGTGTGCACTAAGTTTTTCAGAGATTCATTCTTTGGCACAAGACGATTATATCCCCTCGGTGTTCTATTCAAGACGGTGTAGCTCTTTTCGTTTCTTTGTTGGTGGTCTAGTTTCGTAGGGTTCACCGTACTATCAAGAGGGGATCCACTTTGGTAAGGTTAGGGTGGAATCAACACGTACACTTCCTTATCGCACCCACCGTACCTTCCCGCCTCAATGGAGTACTTCTTTCCCCTTTCCCTGCTTTTTCCTGGTTCCAGCGGTAGTACCGCGGGCCTCAGCGGTAGTACCGCCGAAGTGCCTCAAGCGGCAGTACCGCTCCACTGAGCGGTAGTACCGCTTGGATCACTCTCCTACAGTACCGCTGCAGCTCCGTATTACTACTGCCTCGACTCGAGAACGCACTTTCTCGTGTCGGGTTTTGCGGCACTAGAAGCGGTAGTAGTGGCGGTAGTACCGCTCCCCACTGGTAGTACCGCCCCTGCTTCCACGGTAGTACCGCTCTGGATCCCAGCCCCCTTGCGCGGCAGTACCGCTGGGATGAAACGGTAGTACCGCTTGCTAAGCGGTAGTACCGCTCACTCAAGCGGTAGTACCGCTCTCTGCGGGGCTGAGTGAGGGGGTAACGGTTGGATTGTTCCCCCACTATATAAAGGCATCTTCTTCTTCATTATTGACCTACCTCTTCCCCCAAATACTCCATTGTTGCTCCAAGCTCCATTTTCGCCCGATCTCTCTCCCTAGCCTATCAAACTTGTTGATTTTCTCGGGATTGCTTGAGAAGGCATCGATCTACACTTCCACCAAGAGACATTTGATTCCCCCACTAATCCCTAGCGGATCTTGTTACTCTTGGGTGTTTGAGCACCCTAGACGGTTGAGGTCACCTCGGAGCCATATTCCATTGTGGTGAAGCTTCGTGGTGTCGTTGGGAGCCTCCAATTCGGTTGTGGAGATAGCCCCAACCTTGTTTGTAAAGGTTCGGTTGTCGCCTTCAAGGGCACCACTAGTGGAATCACGGCACCTTGTATTGTGTGAGGGCGTGAGGAGAATACGGTGGCCTAGTGGCTTCTTGGGGAGCATTGTGCCTCCACACCGCTCCAACAGAGACGTACTTCCCTTCAAAGGGAAGGAACTTCGGTAACACATCCTCATCTTCACCGGTTCCTCTTGTGGTTATTTATTTCCCTTACTTGTGCAAGCATTACTTGTTTATCTTATATAGCTTGCTTGTGAGGTTGTTATCTTTGCTTCCTATAAGTTGTATTCATAGTAGCATATCTAGACAACTTACTTTGTCGCTCAATTTAAAGTGGTTAAGAAAAGCTAAAAATTGTTAGTTGCCTATTCACCCCCCTCTAGTCAACCATATCGATCCTTTCAATTGGTATCAAAGCCTCGTCTCTTTTTAAGGACTTTACCGTCCAAAGAGTATGGGTGACAACGTAGTCGAGACGGAGGAACATTCCAGTGGAACTCCGTCCTTGCCTACGTCCGATGGGGGAGCCTCGGTCTCTAGTGAGGAGTGCAATGTGGCTATGACCACATTGAAAGAATCACTAGCAGCCGAGGTCAAAGGCATGTTTAAAGATTTGCTTGAGGGGCTTAAATTATCCACCACACCGTTGGAAGTGGTTCGTCCTGCTACCATCGTGTCGGAGGCTACTCCCGACAAGGGAGAAGCTAGTAGTGAACAAGCCCCGGTTACTAAGAATGGGAATGGGATCTTTGCCCACTCCGCTCCTCCTACTCACTATGGAGGACCCGTTCCCACACCGCATTTAAATTCCATTGGGACTCCTCCTAAGTTTATAAAAAATTCTGATTTTGCTACTTGGATGTTTCGCTTCAAACGTCATTTAAATCATTGCTCTACTAATCTTTGGAGAATCATTGAGCAAGGTTTTTATCCACGTGATCCCGACAACTTAACTCCGAGAGAAGCTGCAGATCATCAATTCAACAGTCTGTTCTTCGCATACTTCAAGATGCTATCCCTCCCAAAGACATTGCACATCTTCGACCCTTCACTGTGGCCAAGGAAGCTTGGGAGCATGTTGGCACCATGTACAAGGGGAGCGCTAGCATTCAATGCTCAAACTATGAAGTTGTGCAAGATGAAGCCGATGAGTTTGCTATGATCGAAGAAGAAGATCCTCGTGAACTTTATCAGAGATTAACCACTCTTGCGGTCTCTCTTCGAGATGATGGGAGTAAGGACACGGATGACAATTGGATCAAGTGCAAGTTTCTCAAGGCCATGATGCCCTACCATAAGGCCATGTCCTCCGTCATTCGCCAAAGACCAGACTTCCACCACTTGTCATCAAATGAAGTGTTGGATGAGTTCATTGCTATGAGGATCTTGGACAAGACCACCGACAATGCGGTTCTAAGAGCTCAACGATCAAAGAAGCCTAACCTTGCCTTGAAGGCCAGCTTGTGTGGAAGAAGAGGAGGAGGAGGATGATGATGAGTGTTGCCCCGAGGACACCAAATATGCCTACCATGAGCACATGGCTCTTGCTTCACGGAAATTTTGGGGGAAACAAGAAGAACACAAGGCCAAACTTCAACAAGAACAACTCAAGTGGCAACAAGGGCAAGCAACGAGAGAGGACTTGCTTCAATTGTGGAAATGTATGCCACTTTGTTGTAGATTGCCCATATGAGAAAAGAGAAGACTTTGGAGGCAAGCTTATCCGGAAGGACAAGGCCAAGTCCTATCCCAACAAGAACAACTTCAACAAGAAGACCCCTCCTAAAGGGTTGGTGGCCCAAGAAGAATATGTTGAGGATGATGATAATGATGAAGATGATGAGGTGGTCACCATGGCCACAGTTGCTATTGCTACTACTTCGCGCTCATCTCTCTTCGACTCACCAAATGAGATCATCACCGCCAAGTGTCTCATGGCCAAGGCCACCAAAAAGGTAACCCCAAACATCAATACTACCATCCCTTCTAATCTTTCATTGACGGATTGTATTGATGAGAGTGAGGGAACTAAGGAGGGAGAGAATGAATTTGAGTTGTGCATGAGCAAACTCAAGGGCAAACCCAAGAAGCACTTTGTTGCTCTCTTGGAACAACTCGGTGAGGCCAATGACATGATCGAGGCTCACGAGGAGACCATTGCTAAAATGGAAGGACATAATCGAGACTATGCCGATGAGATATCGGATCTCTCTAATGCCCTAGAGGAAGAGCGTGGTCTTCGTTTGGCTCTTGAGGAGTCACACAACGATGATCATGCTAAATTAAAGAAAGATCTCGATCATGCTTTAGTTGTCTCTCGTATTCTTAATTCCGAGAAGGAAAAACTTGAGGTTGACCATGCTAGACTCAAGGAGGAGTTTGTTATACTCGACAAGGCTCACAAGGCCTTGAAAGGTATGCATGCTTCTGTCAAGGAGTCTCATGATCAACTCCAAGTTTCCCTAACCAAGGAAAAGGCTATCTTTCCTCGCATGGTGTTGATTGATAATGCAAATGCTACTAACCCATGTTGCGAGCATGTGCATCTTGTTGAAGAAAATGCCAAGTTGAAGAAGCAACTTGAGAAAGGACTTGTGACATGCATACAAGGTGAGAAGAACCTCAACAATCTTTTGAGCAATCAAAAGGAGGTTGCAGCAAAGGAAGGGGGTTTGTTCCTAAGCCCAAGAAGAAGAAGAATGACAAGACCAAGCTACCTCCCCCTCTCCGACAAACCTTTGTGAAAGAGGGAGAGGGCGCCTCTAAGAAGAAGAACAATGTGAAGGGTGATGGTGTCAAGAAAAACCCCACCATACCATCAAACATGGCCGGCGACTTTAATCCTTCATATGTTTTATGTCGTGCTAGTGATGGTCATGTATTCGCTAAATTTGTTGGTTCTTCTTATGAGTACATTGAATGGTCTATTTGGGTTCCTAAGACCCTTGTTACTAACCTCAAAGGAACCATTACCAAATGGGTACCTAAATCAAAGCATTGATCTCTTGTAGGAGTTTGCTTCCGGTGGGGGATCATGGTTGCTCAATAGTGGAGCCACAAATCATATGACCGGAAGCAAAGACTTGGTGGTGGACGTGCATCTAGGTTCATCTATGGCCACCAATGTCGAATGGGGTGATGCTTCATCTTCTAAGGTATTGGGGCTTGGCAAGGTTGTTGTCTCTCATGATCTCACAATCGAGAAAGTCATGCTTGTTGAGTCCCTTGCATATAATTTACTTTCTGTTTGCCAACTTGCACTCATGGGCTTTGCTACATTCTTTGATATTGATACCGTGGCCCTCTAGTGGAGCAAGACTCTTAAAGTAGCCTATGTTGGACATATCGAGAACGGTCTTTATGTGGTTAACTTCTCGAAGCAAACCACTAATACCGCGACATGTGATACGTCCAAAACGTATCTATAATTTCTGCTTGCTCCATGCCACTTTTGGGTGATATTGCTATGATATTCATACACTTCCATAAACTTTTGATCATATTTGGACTAACTTACTAATCCAGTGCACCCCAGTGCCAGTTTCTGTTTTCGACTGTTTTTGTATTTCAGGTTTTCACGTTTCGAGAACTGCCCAGAAAATCCAGAAAAATTATATAAAAAATCAGCGATCCGGAAACAACACTGCGTCCGAAGGGCAGCCTGGGGGCACAGGGGCTCCAGGCGCCCTGTGGGCGCCCCCCCTGGGCCGCGCCGGGGGGGCGCCTGGCCCCCCCGAAGCCCGTCCGATGCCCCCCTTTGACATATATTTAGAGGGACCTCCGAAACCCTCAGAACAGGAACCCTTTTCGCGATCCCATCTCTGTTCCGCCGCCGCCGCCGCTTCCAAGATCGGGAGCACCAGGAGAACTCTTCCCGGCACCCTGCCGGAGGGGAGGATCACCACCGGGAGCTTCTCCACCACCATGGACGCCTCCCGGATGACTCGTGAGTAGTCTCCCTTGGACCATGAGTCCATGAGCAGTAGCTATGTGATGTTCTCCTCCCGTTCTTGTGCTTCACTAATTAGTCCTCGTGAGCTGCCCTACATGATCGAGGCACCTATGTAATCCTTATGCTGTTGCTATGTTGAGTTTGCTGGGATCCGATGGATTATGAGATTATGTTCAGATTGATCTTGAGTAATATATTTGATTCACCTCTTTTATATTTTTTTTCATAAGTAATTCTTGCATGTTCTCCGTTGTTATTTATTGCTTTGGCCGAGTAGTAGGTAGTGACTCCAAGAGGGAACATTATGCTCGATTGTGGGTTCATGCCCGTCGATGACTAGCTTGAGTGACAGAAACATGAGTCTAGGGGATGTGTTGTTGCCACAAGGGGGAAAACAACGGTGCTTGTGCCCGCGGGTGCAAGGATTGTTTACTTTACGCAAAGTTCTTTTAATGCAGTTGTCTGTTGCATTGAGTTTACACTATGGGTGGGACTCGCAACTTAATACCAGCGAGATGTTCTGGATAGATATCTCAAGGTGGATGATTAGTAGTAGAATTTGATGGATTTCGGTCTACTTACTTTGGCGTACCGCCCATGCTTTGAACCTCAACCTTTCTTGCAATGTAGTCAGCATTGGTTTGCGTTCGTGGTCCTGTCAATTGCCCAGCTGTAATTTGTTTACCTCACATAGCTGTTTTATCGTCTTTTGGGAGAGAGACATCACTAGTGAACATCATGAGACTCCGGTCCATATTACCATCATTGATCACACCCGCTATTTATTTTTCGTTATTATTTACTATTGCAAAAACTATCTATCACTACTATCATTGCTTTTAATCCTTTGTGAACTACAAGGCCGTAGAGATTGACAACCTCTCTGTACTCGTTGGGAGCAAAGTTATTTGTATCTGTGTGCAGGTCCATGTTGGTTGCTACTAATCTGGTGCCGTAGCAATTGACACCTACTTGTTGAACCTAGGAGTCTCTGGGGAATCGATCCTTGGCATCTTTTCTAGGGGAAAACACTTCTACTTACTGCATCTTACACCTTCCACTTGGGGTAACCAACGAGGGGTTCGAGGCCCATCAAGGAGTATTTTCTGGCGCCGTTGCCGGGGACTCCACTCTTCAGGATTGGGGAGTTGCATGCTATCTTTTACCTTTGCTTTTTAGTCTTGTTAGTTTACCTTTCATTTTTGCTTTAGTTCCTTTTATCGAAAATCACAAAAATAGTTATCTTGCTTGCTTGCTACTATGGGTTCTACCAAAAACACTAAATGGGAGGAGTACACCCCTACTTCCATTGCCCCAATTATCACTGACGGGATTTACAAAAGTAATAAACCTTTTGATTATACTAGTTTTGATGGAGAGCTATGCCCATGGCATGGTCTTCCAGGAAAAAAGTATGAGCCTCAGTTTAAAATTGCTCCTAAGCTTCCCCAAACTTGGGAAGATGTTCAAACTCTTATAATAGAGAGCGAGTTAAACAAAGAGGATGACACTACAATTCTGCCCACTAATGATAAAATTGATTTTGATAATTGTAGTATTTCAGAAGTTGTCACCTTTCTACAAGGAATGGCTAAAGATCCCAACACTAGCACGCTTAATCTTGCCTTCACAGAGCATGTCACTAATGCTCTCATCAAAGCCAGGGAGGAGAAACTTAGAGTAGAAGCCTCCATACCTAGAAAGCTAGAAGATGGTTGGGATTCTATGATTAAAATTAAGATAAACAATTTCTCATGCTTTGCTTTATGTGATATTTTAGCTAGTACTTCTATTATGCCCAAAAGACTATAGATATGCTTAAATTGAAACCTTTTGATTCTTGTTCTTTTGGTAATGTTCTCGTTGATTCTTCCATAAAGAAAACTTTGGGGAGGATCGACGATGTTCTTATTGTTGTCAATGATAATTATGTGCCCGTTGATTTTACTATTATGGATATTGAATGTGATCCTTCTTGTCCAATTATTTTGGGACGTCCCTTTTTGTGCACCGTTGGTGCTGTCATTAACATGAAAGGGATGGAACACTTCCCTCGTAAGAAGGTCAAGTTACCTTTTGAGTCCGTTGTACGGGCTAGTTATTCTTTTACCCTTGATAAAACTTGATCTATGCATTATGCCTAGCTTAAAGGCATAAAAGAAAGCGCTTTTGGGAGGCAGCCCACATGAATAAAATTTTATCTTTTGTTGAGTCTTGATGTTGTTTACTGCTGTAGCATCATCATTGTATCTTTACTTTTCATATTTGTGCCAAGTATAGCCTCCGATTGCTAGAAAGTTCAAAAGTTGTGAGGTGCTGTCCAGGAAACAGATTCTGTCCTTGGATAGAAAAATTCGTATAAAATCACAAGATCATCTTTTTGGTCTGAATTTTTTCGACAGCGTTCTCTATATAATTGTCTTTCGTGCATCAGTTCTGAGTTTTTTGATTTGAGTTGCAGAAGTATCCCGAACAGATCAATTACTGCCTGCTGTTCTGTTTTTCACAGATTCTGTCCTGTTTTGTCTTACCTTCACTTTGCAAATTAAGAACTTGCTTTTTCTTTGCAAAAACCTTTTGGCAATCTTGAGAAACAGTAGAACTTCAAGAATATCCTTATTTACAGCAAGGTATAATTATTTTATTAAGGGTACTAACCTCGCTAATCAGATTATGATGAGTTATGTATGAAGGGAGTTTTCAAGTGTGCGAGGGAAGATGATAAAAAGATTCAGGAGTGTCAAGCGCTCAAGCTTGGGGATGCCCCCGTGCACCCCAAGAAATATTCAAGGAGACTCAAGCGTCTAAGCTTGGGGATGCCCCCGTGCATCCCCTTCTCCATCAACATTATCAGTTCGTCTTTCGTTTCGCTATATTTTTATCACTTCATGTGTTATGTGCTATGCTTGGAGCGTCTTGCTTTTAGTTTTCTTTTAGTTTTTCATAACGAGTCGGAACCTAGCATTCCTTTATGTGGGAGAGAAACACGCTCCACTTGTACCTAGAACATAACATAGAATTTTCATGTCTATCTATGCTGTGTGTGTTCTTTGTCTTTTAATAGCTACTATCGTGCTCTGCTCTTAGTATTCATGCTTATCTTTTCAAAGAGCTTTTATTTAGTTGGTTTCTTGAACTCTCTTTAATTACCATGCTCACCTTATTAAGAGAGTTTGCTTCCGTTTCATTGGTTAATGTGTCTATGATAAAGATGCTACTTGCATGATGGTGCTTAGTAGTTCAGGTTTTCTTATGGTTAATCTCAAATAGCTGGGGGGTTCCCAATGTGTTATTGGATTACCAACTTGGTTTGTTTGCCTATGATATGGTATGGTTTAGTAATATCTTCCGTCGAGAATTTATTTTAATTGACTTGGCGTATTCTCACGCATATTCAAGACTGTAAAGAAAGTCTGTCAAGCCTTGATGATCTTTTGTTTCTGAGTAGCGATATAACTACCATGCCAGATTCAATATTGCTTTGTCGCTCTGCATGATTATGACCGTCATTGCTCTCTTAGTTGGTCGCTCCCAGTCTTTTGCTAACCTCCACCTGTACTAAGCAAACTAACCATGCAATACATAGCTCATGGGAAAGTAGCCTAAAAACTATTGTGGTAAAGAATATGTTGCCTATGTATCTTATTTCTTATGAGTTGCTTGCTGAGCGGTAACCATGTTTCTGGGGACGCCATCAACTGTCACACTTTTGTTGAATATCATGTGAGTTGCTATGCAAGTTCGTCTTGTCTGAAGTAAGGGTGATTTACCGTGGGTTGAATTAATATGCATATTGTTAGAGAAGAACATTGGGCCGCCAACCAAAGCCATGCATCATGGTGGAAGTTTTAGCTTGGACCTTAATCCTCAATCTCTCATGAGAATATGCTTATGCATTAAAGAGGAGTCCATCATCTATTTTCTATGTTGTCCCGGTATGGATGTCCTCAAGTTGAGATCTATCAAAAACGAGAAATCAAATGCGATCTATCTCCTTGGACCTTTGTACAGGTGGCATAGAGGTACCCCTTTGTGACACTTGGTTAAAACATATGTAATGCAATGATAACCCATGGGAATCCGAGCTAATTAGGACAAGGAGTGAGCACTATTGGTATTCGATGCATGAGGCTTGCAACTTATAGGATGTTTTATACATGACACATATGAAGTGCTACTATCGTTGACACAATTGCTTCCATGTTTTCAAAATAAAAAGCTCTAGCACATAACCTTTCTTTTACTTTTATGTTAAAGCACCAACTACTGAGAGCATGATTATCATTCTGAGTGTAATGTGCATTGTCCCAAAGTAGCATTGTCTTTTGCATGATTGTGATATCGTTTATTCTGAAATGATTGTATCTAGTCATCACTTAAAACTTGAAGGTGCCCCAGCATTTATGTTTTGCATCACTAAAGGGGGCAAGCTAGATATCACTTTATCATATTTGCACATCATGTTCATTGCAAATCTTTTTGATGTTTCAGTTTCATGTTGTAAAACTTTCAGTCATTTGTGGTTTTCTCTTGAGGCAACTTAATTACTTTAGAATCATTGTCTCAGTAAGCTTTTGTCATATGACTATGAGAAAGTCCTATATGGTTAATAGCATGTCACCACAGAAATTATTCTTGTTATCATTTACCTACTCGAGGACGAGCAGGAATTAAGCTTGGGGATGTTGATATGTCCAAAACGTATCTATAATTTCTGCTTGCTCCATGCCACTTTTGGGTGATATTGCTATGATATTCATACACTTCCATACACTTTTGATCATATTTGGACTAACTTACTAATCCAGTGCACCCCAGTGCCAGTTTCTGTTTTTGGCTGTTTTTGTATTTCAGGTTTTCACGTTTCGAGAACTGCCCAGAAAAATCCAGAAAAATTATATAAAAAATCAGCGATCCGGAAACAACACTGCGTCCGAAGGGCAGCCTGGGGGGGCACAAGGGCTCCAGGCGCCCTGTGGGCGCGCCCCCCCTGGGCCGCGCTGGGGGGGGCGCCTGGGCCCCCCGAAGCCCGTCCGGTGCCCCCCTTTGGCATATATTTAGAGGGACCTCCGAAACCCTCAGAACAGGAACCCTTTTCGCGATCCCATCTCTGTTCCGCCGCCGCCGCCGCTTCCAAGATCGGGAGCACCAGGAGAACTCTTCCCGGCACCCTGCCGGAGGGGAGGATCACCACCGGGAGCTTCTCCACCACCATGGACGCCTCCCGGATGACTCGTGAGTAGTCTCCCTTGGACCATGAGTCCATGAGCAGTAGCTATGTGATGTTCTCCTCCCGTTCTTGTGCTTCACTAATTAGTCCTCGTGAGCTGCCCTACATGATCGAGGCACCTATGTAATCCTTATGCTGTTGCTATGTTGAGTTTGCTGGGATCCGATGGATTATGAGATTATGTTCAGATTGATCTTGAGTAATATATTTGATTCACCTCTTTTATATTTTTGTTCATAAGTAATTCTTGCATGTTCTCCGTTGTTATTTATTGCTTTGGCCGAGTAGTAGGTAGTGACTCCAAGAGGGAACGTTATGCTCGATTGTGGGTTCATGCCCGTCGATGACTAGCTTGAGTGACAGAAACATGAGTCTAGGGGATGTGTTGTTGCCACAAGGGGGAAAACAACGGTGCTTGTGCCCGCGGGTGCAAGGATTGTTTACTTTACGCAAAGTTCTTTTAATGCAGTTGTCTGTTGCATTGAGTTTACACTATGGGTGGGACTCGCAACTTAATACCAGCGAGATGTTCTGGATAGATATCTCAAGGTGGATGATTAGTAGTAGATATTGATGGATTTCGGTCTACTTACTTTGGCGTACCGCCCATGCTTTGAACCTCAACCTTTCTTGCAATGTAGTTAGCATTGGTTTGCGTTCGTGGTCCTGTCAATTGCCCAGCTGTAATTTGTTTACCTCACATAGCTGTTTTATCGTCTTTTGGGAGAGAGACATCACTAGTGAACATCATGAGACTCCGGTCCATATTACCATCATTGATCACACCCGCTATTTATTTTTCGTTATTATTTACTATTGCAAAAACTATCTATCACTACTATCATTGCTTTTAATCCTTTGTGAACTACAAGGCCGGAGAGATTAACAACCTCTTTGTACTCGTTGGGAGCAAAGTTATTTGTATCTGTGTGCAGGTCCACGTTGGTTTCTACTAATCTGGCGCCGTAGCAATTGACACCTACTTGTTGAACCTAGGGGTCTCTGGGGAATCGATCCTTGGCATCTTTGCTAGGGGAAAACACTTCTACTTACTGCATCTTACACCTTCCACCTGGGGTAACCAACGAGGGGTTCGAGGCCCATCAACATGCCTAATGGCTAAAGTTGATGTGGGATGGCTTTGGCATCGCCGGTTAGCCCATGTCAATATGAGATCTTTGCAAAGTCTTCTCAAGGGGGACCATGTCCATGGACTAACAAATGTTAGCTTTGCCAAAGATCGTGCTTGGAGGGCTTGCATTGAAGGAAAGTTACATGAGACGGCTCACCCTCCCACGACTATCATCTACTCAAAAATACCCCTAGAGCTCCTTCACATGGATCTCTTTGGGCCTCCATCTTTTGATAGTCTTGGGGGTAGAAAGTATTGCTTGGTGATTGTGGATGATTATTCAAGATACACCTGGGTATACTTCTTCAAGAAGAAGAGTGAGACCCAACAAACCATCATCAACTTTGCAAATGAAGCTCAACGACAACATGAAGCAAAGATTTTGATGATCCTAAGTGACAGCGACACCGAGTTCAAGAACTACACCTTGGATGAGTTTCTTAGTGATGAGGGGATCAAACATCAATATGCAGCACCCTATACCCCTCAACAAAACGGTGTAGCGGAGAGAAAGAACTGGACACTGATGGATGCGGCAAGGACCATGATGGCGGAATTCAAATCTCCATACAACTTTTGGGCCGAAGCCATTAACACCGCATGTCATGCATCCAATCGGCTCTATCTCCGCAAAGGGTTGAACAAAACTCCATATGATATACTTACCGGTAACAAGCCCAATCTCAAGTACTTTCGAGTGTTCGGGTGTAAGTGTTTCATCCTCAAGAAAGGTGTTCGTTTGTCTAAATTTGAGTCTAGAGCTCATGAGGGCATATTTGTTGGTTATGCTACAAACTCTCATGCTTACCGTGTCCTCAAAAAGTCCAATGGACTCATTGAGGAGACGAGTAGCGTAGAGTTTGATGAGAATAACGGCTCCCAAGTGGAGCAAAGTGGTACTTGTGATGTAGGTGATGAAATTCCTCCTCAAGCCATAAGAAGAATGGGTGTTGGATATATCCTACCCATTGAGGAAACCCTTGTGGACGAAGGAGAAGGACAATGTTCCACTCAAGTGGAACCATCACCAACCCAAGACCCACACGCTTTCGAAGAACAAAGTGAAGGCTCTCAACCGGACGAACAAGGCCAAGTGCAAGATCAATCACAAGATGGTGGGGAGCCACCAAATGATGCACAAGGCCAAGTTCTATCCTCTGAGCAAGATCAAGATCAAGAGGAAGCTCAAGATCAAGATCAAGCTCCTGACGTCGCTCAAGATGATCAACTCAGTGCTCCTCAATTATCTCTTGAAGAGCAATTGGAGCGTCGTGCTACAAAAGTTGCCACCAGGCTTGCTTCCAGAGAACATCACATGGAGAATATTCTTGGAAGCATCAAAAGGGGGGTAAGCACTCGTAGACAATTAACAAACTATTGTGCTCATCAAGCTTTTGTCTCCTGTGTTGAACCTCAGAAGGTCTATGAGGCGCTCAAAGACCCTGATTGGCTTAATGCCATGCATGAAGAACTCCGTAACTTCGAGCGCAACAAAGTGTGGCATCTGGTGCCGAGGCCAAAGGAGAACCATAATGTCATTGGAATCAAGTGGATCTTTAAGAACAAGCAAGATGCTCACGGCATTGTCATCCGCAACAAGGCGTGTCTGGTGGCTCAAGGCTACTCCCAAGTCGAGGGTATCGACTACGGTGAAACCTTTGCCCCCGTTGCTCGCCTTGAATCTATTCGTTTGTTGCTTGCCTATGCTTCTCATCATAATTTTAAGTTGCAACAAATGGATGTGAAAAGTGCATTTCTTAATGGTCCTATTAATGAGTTGGTGTATGTCAAACAACCTCCGGGGTTTGAGGATCCTAAGTTCCCCAACCACGTGTATCAACTCGATAAGGCACTCTATGGCCTTAAACAAGCCCTGCGTGTGTGGTATGAGCATCTTACCGAGTTGTTACAAGATCGTGGGTTTGAAATTGGGAAAATCGACCCCACTCTTTTTACTAAGAAGGTCAAAGGGGAGTTGTTTGTCTGCCAACTATATGTTGATGATATTATCTTTGGTTCTCCTAACAAAGCTTTCAATGATGAGTTCGCCGCACTCATGACCACACATTTTGAGATGTCCATGATGGGAGAGTTGAAGTACTTCCTTGGGTTTGAGATCAAGCAAAGAAGATAAGGAATCTTCATCAAACAATCCAAGTATACTCAAGACATGCTCAAGAGGTTCAACCTAAGTGATGTCAAGCCAGCTACTACTCCAATGCCAACCACATGCCAACTTGACATTGATCCCAATGGTAAAGGGGTGGATCAAAAGGTATATCGCTCTATGATTGGATCCTTGCTTTACCTTTGTGCATCTAGACCGGATATTATGTTGAGTGTGGGAATCTGTGCACGGTTTCAAGCCTCACCTAAGGAAAGTCACTTTGTGGCAGTCAAGCGAATCTTTCGATATTTGGCTCATACCCCAAACTTTGGCTTATGGTACCCAACAGGAGCAAACTTCAACCTTGTAGGTTTCTCTGATTCGGACTAGGCGGGAGACAAAGTGGATAGGAAGTCCACTTCCGTAGGGTGCCAATTCCTTGGTTGCTCTCTCGTTAGTTGGTCTTCCAAAAAGCAAAGTTGTGTCTCTCTCTCGTCCACCGAAGCTAAGTATGTGGCAGCTGGCAGTTGTTGTGCTCAACTCTTATGGATGAGGCAAACTTTGAAGGATTACGGTGTCACTTGTGACAAAGTGCCTCTTTGGTGTGACAATGAAAGTGCCATCAAGATTTCTCTTAACCTGGTGCAACATTTCAAGACGAAGCATATTGAGATTCGGTATCACTTCATCCGGGATCATATTCGGCAAGGAGAAATCGAGCTTCACTATGTCAACACTCATGATAACCTTGCAGATATCTTCACGAAGCCTTTGGATGAAGCAAGATTTCGCGAGTTAAGGCATGAGCTAAATATCATTGATTTGAGCAATGTGGCTTGGGCACGTGCACACCCCACCATACTCTTCATATTGTCTTTTCTAGGTGTAGGCATGAACATAGGGGGAGTGTTGTTCTCTCAATGAACTCTCTCTCCCCCCCATTATGCATAAATTGATCAAGTCTTTCATATTAACCATCTTTGATGGTATTTGTGCTTCAAGGACGAGTTTTGGTCATGGGCCCAAGGTTAAAATCTCCGCGGAGCCATACCTCTTGACTATACATAGGTGGTTTCGGCCACCACCCTCTCTCGAAGAGGTTTTTCTTGACTCCTGCTGGTGTGTGTTGGTTTTGTCTTTATTTTCCTTGCTGTTGTGTCCTCCTTTTTGAGCTAAGCCATGTAGTATAGTTGCCGTGGCGTGCTGGGCGGTACTACCACTGGTGGTGCGCGGTACTACCGCTTATAAGCGGTACTACCGCCCCCAGCGCGGTACTACCGCTTGGGGGCAGGACCAGGGGGTTATATCGGGGCAGGGGGAGGTTTCTCTCCCCCATACCCATTCGCTCGCCCCTTCGTTCCTCGTCCTCTCTCCAGCAGTTCATCGCCGCGGGAGGGCTCCGGTGGATCTCCTTCCCCGGGGCGTTCCTCTCCAATTCCTTCGGTGGAGTCGATCCCCACCTAGTTCTCTTGCCATGGATGCCGGTATTGCCCCCGTTCCTTCTCTCCTTTTGTCTCGTTTTTAGATCTTGTGCTTTAGGGGCAATAGTGGTTGCATCTCTAGATTTTTGGCTAAATCTAGGCTTGATTAGGTTGGAGAAGGCAACTAGACTGTCTAGATTAGAGTATGGTAGGAATATTTTTGAATTTGACAGGCCGGTAGTGCCGGATCTGCCCACGGTAGTAGGGAACTGTTGTTCCCCCGCCTCGAGCGGTACTACCGCTCTCTTTGAGCGGTACTACCGCTTGGGCGGTACTACCGCTGCCTGCCAAGTTCAATCATGTTTTTTCCATTCTTTGATCTATTTTCGTTGTGCTTGTTGGCTTATGCTCGTTCCTTCTGGTTGGTTCGCGTGTTTTTGTGTTTGGTTCCAGGTGATGAACATCCTGAGCATCAAGCTCGCCGTATCAACCCCAATCCTGCCACCTCGAAGCGCTACCGCACATCTGAGTCCGCGGGAGGTTCATCTAGTGCTCCACCTCCACCTCAACTCAAGAAGAAGTCCATGTCGAAGCCAAAGGGCAGAACTGTGCCCCAAATGAGTGCCAAGGAATTCTGGGCAAGGCGTCGTCGCAATCCCTATGAAGAAGATCAAGAACCCAATTTGGTCAACCATCCGTTCTGGAACTGCTTTCAGTTTGCCATCTACTTTGATGTTCTCAAGGCCAAGAAGAATCTTTATGTTAATGTGCGCTCCATCGACATGGATTACCTTGAGAAGGATCATGTGTACTTTGGCGAGGCTCTTCAGATGTGCTCTCAGCTTAACATTCTCCAGATCATCTAGTTCAACAAGGACTTTGATGCAGATCTTGTGGCTCAGTTCTATGCCACTGTCCATCTAGGGACTGATGAGGACAGGACTCTGACATGGATGACCAATGGCAAGTTGCTTTCTGTCAAGTGGAAGGATTTCATGGAGTTACTTGGGGTGGAAGATCATGGGCTTGAGACTCCTGTTGGCTTTCGCCCTCAACACAACACTACCTCCACTCACAAGCAAGCTCTCTGGCCCTACTGCACTGCGAAGGTCAACCCTGAAACTAAGAAGGTAACATATGAGATGTCTGCCTATCTGGATATCCTTCACCGCATCTTCCATGAGACCCTCTTCCCTCGAGTTGGGAATCTGGATATGGTTCACTCCTATCTTGTGGACATGCTTCTCTTCTGTCAGCATGAGCAAGAAAGGAACATTGGTGAGTCTCTGGACATCTCTCATGTGATGTGGTCTGAACTCTTATCTGCTATCTCTGAGCGCAAGTGCCTGATCTATGGACCATTCATCATGCTGCTAATTGAGAAGGCTTGGGATCATGCCTATCCCATCGTTATGCTTGAGACTGGAGAGTTGGTGTCTCATGAGATCAAGCGTTTGAGGAGGAAGGACAACTGGGGCACTCAGGCACCCAAATCTGAGGGTTCATCCTCTACTGCTGCTATGGAGGCTGAGGCTGAGGCTGAGGCTGATGATGACGATGACTATGAGTGATCTGGTGCAGAGCCCTCGTGGGCAAAGAAGCTCAAGCTGAAGATGAAGAAGCTATTTTGCATGGAGCCTCACGGTCAGTACATGACTCATGTAGCAGAGAAGAAGGCCAGGGACGTCACAAGGAGCTCATGCGTCAGTTGGGTGCGACTGTGGCCACTGGTTCTGAAGGACAGATCACCGAGGAGGAAGAGTGGATTCAACAGCACTGCCCGTGGACAGATTCCGACGCCGAGCAGTTTCCGGTCGACGACGACGGTGCAGACGACCCCGCTGGGATCTGATGTTCGAGACCTTCACTTGCTCTCACCTGGAGCCGTAGCTTAGCTCTCTGCCCTTTTGGTGTCTCGATGCCAAAGGGGGAGAGAGTTTAGAGATTTGTGTCGTTGCCTTTGTGTTCTCGTCGTTTTGCTTTGTTTGGTTTTTGAGAGACCTAAGTTCCTGACATATGGTGTGAGACATATGCTACCTCTGCTACCTTCCTTTATCGTATCTATGTACCTTGATACTCTATAGCGTGCATGCTTATCCTATTTGTTGGGGAATGTAGTATTTTAAAATTTTCCTACGATCACGCAAGATCTATCTACCAGATGCATAGCAACGAGAGGGAAGAGTGTGTCTACGTACCCTCGTAGACCGGAAGCGGAAGCGTCAAGTGACGCGGTTGATGTAGTCGAACTTCTTCGCGATCCAACCGATCAAGCACCGAACGTACGGCACCTCCGCGTTCAGCACACGTTCAACTTGATGACGTCCCACGAGCTCTTGATCCAGTTGAGCTTCATGGGAGATTTTCCTCAGCACGACGGCATGGTGGCGGATATGATGTATCTACCGGCGCAGGGCTTCGCCTAAGCACTACGACGGTATGACCGAGGTGTGTTTCTGTGGAGGGGGGCACCGCACACGGCTAGAACAATTCAACTTGTGTGTCCTTGGGTGCCCCCCTGCCCCCGTATATAAAGGAGCAAGGGGGGAGGCCGGCCGACCCTCCTATGGTGCGGCTAGGGAGCAATCCTACTAGGAATAGGATTGCAATCCTATTCCTAGTAGGAGTCCACCAATGAAGGAAAGGGGGGAAGGAAAGAGAGGGAGAGGGAGAGGGAAAGAGGGGCCGCGCCCCCCTCCCCTAGTCCTATTCGGACTCCTCCTAGGGAGGGGGCGCGCCACCTCCTGGCTGCTGCCCTCTATCTCCCCTATGGCCCACCAGGGCCCATCATTCCTCCGGGGGGTTCCGGTAACCCCCCCGGCACTCCGGTAAATTCCAAAACTTTCCAGAACACTTCCGGTGTCCGAATATAGTCGTCCAATATATCAATATTTATGTCTCGAACATTCCGAGACTCCTCGTCATGTCCGTGATCTCATCCGGGACTCCGAACTACCTTCGGTACATCAAAACTCATAAACTCATAATACCGATCGTCATCAAACGTTAAGCGTGCGGACCCTACGGGTTCGAGAACTATGTAGACATGACCGAGACTTATCTCCGGTCAATAACCAATAGCGGAACCTGGATGCTCATATTGGCTCCTACATATTCTACGAAGATCTTTATCGGTCAAACCGCATAACAACATACGTTGTTCCTTTTGCCATCGGTATGTTACTTGCCCGAGATTCGATCGTTGGTATCTCTATACCTAGTTCAATCACGTTACCGGCAAGTCTCTTTACTCGTTTCGTAATACATCATCTCGTGACTAACTCATTAGTCATTTGCTTGCAAGGCTTATTATGATGTGCATTACCGAGAGGGCCCAGAGATACCTCTCCGACACTCGGAGTGACAAATCCTAATCTTGATCTATGCCAACACCACGAATACTTTCAGAAACACCTTTAGAGCATCTTTATGATCACCCAGTTACGTTGTGATGTTTGATAGCACACAAGGTGACCCTACGGTACTCGGGAGTTGCATAATCTCATAGTCATAGGAACATGTATAAGTCATGAAGAAAGCAATAGCAGAAAAACTAAACGATCATAGTGCTATGCTAACGGATGGGTCTAGTCCATCACATCGTTCTCCTAATGATGTGATCCCGTTGATCAAATGACAACTCATGTCTATGGCTTGGAAACATAGCCATCTTTTGATCAATGAGCTAGTCTAGTAGAGGCATACTAGGGACATACTCTTTTGTGTATGTATTCACACATGTATTAAGTTTCCGGTTAATACAATTCTAGCATGAATAAAAGACATTTATCATGATATAAGGAAATACAAATAACATCTTTATTATTGCCTCTAGGGCATATTTCCTTCAGTCTCCCACTTGAACTAGAGTCAGTAATCTAGATTACAAAGTGATGATCCTCACACCCATGGAGTCCTGGTGCTGATCATGTTTTGCTCGTGGAAGAGGCTTAGTTAACGGGTCTGCAACATTCAGATCCGTATGTATCTTGCAAATCTCTATGTCTCCCTCCTTGACTAGATCGCGGATGGAATTGAAACGTCTTTTGATGTGCTTTGTTCTCTTGTGAAACCTGGATTCCTTCGCTAAGGCTATTGCTCCAGTGTTGTCACAAAAGATTTTCATTGGACCCGATGCACTAGGTATTAAACCTAGATCGGATATGAACTCCTTCATCCAGACTCCTTCATTTGCTGCTTCCGAAGCAGCTATGTATTCCACTTCACACGTAGATCCCGCCACGACGCTCTGCTTGGAACTGCACCAACTGACAGCTCCACCATTCAATAAAAATACATATCCGGTTTGTGACTTAGAGTCATCCGGATCAGTGTCAAAGCTAGAATCGACGTAACCGTTTACGACGAGCTCTTTGTCACCTCCATATACGAGAAACATATCCTTTGTCCTTTTCAGGTATTTCAGGATGTTCTTGACCGCTGTCCAGTGATCCACTCCTAGATTACTTTGGTACCTCCCTGCTAGACTTATAGCAAGGCACACATCAGGTCTGGTACACAGCATTGCATACATGATAGATCCTATGGCTGAGGCCTAGGGAATGACTTTCATTTTCTCTCTATCTTCTGCAGTGGTCGGGCATTGAGTCTTACTCAACTTCATACCTTGTAACATAGGCAAGAACCCTTTCTTTGACTGATCCATTTTGAACTTCTTCAAAACTTTATCAAGGTATGTGCTTTGTGAAAGTCCAATTAAGCGTCTTGATCTATCTCTATAGATCTTGATGCCTAATATATAAGCAGCTTCACCGAGGTCTTTCATTGAAACATTCTTATTCAAGTATCCTTTTATGCTATCTAGAAATTCTATATCATTTCCAATCAATAATATGTCATCCACATATAATATTAGAAATGCTACAGAGCTCCCACTCACTTTCTTGTAAATACAGGCTTCTCCAAAAGTCTGTATAAAACCATATGCTTTGATCACCTCATCAAAGCGTATATTCCACCTCCGAGATGCTTGCACCAGTCCATAGATGGATCGCTGGAGCTTGCATACTTTGTTAGCACCTTTTGGATCGACAAAACCTTCTGGTTGCATCATATACAACTCTTCTTTGAGATATCCATTTAGGAATGCAGTTTTGACATCCATTTGCCAGATTTCATAATCATAAAATGCGGCAATTGCTAACATGATTCGGACAGACTTAAGCATCGCTACGGGTGAGAAAGTCCCATCGTAGTCAACTCCTTGAACTTGTCGAAACCCTTTCGCAACAAGTCGAGCTTTGTAAACAGTAACATTACCGTCTGCGTTGGTCTTCCTCTTAAAGATCCATTTATTTTCGATGGCTTGCCGATCATGGGCAAGTCAACCAAAGTCCACACTTTGTTCTCATACATGGATCCCATCTCAGATTTCATAGCCTCAAGCCATTTTGCGGAATCTGGGCTCATCATCACTTCCTCATAGTTCGTAGGTTCATCATGGTCTAGTAACATGACTTCCAGAACTGGGTTGCCGTACCACTCTGGTGCGGAACGTATTCTGGTTGATCTACGACGTTCAGCAGAAACTTGATCCGAAGTTTCATGATCATCATCATTAGCTTCCTCACTGATTGGTGTAGGAATCACTGGAACAATTTTCTGTGATGTACTACTTTCCAATTCAGGAGAAGGTACAATTACCTCATCAAGTTCTACTTTCCTCCCACTCACTTCTTTCGAGAGAAACTCCTTCTCTAGAAAGGATCCATTCTTAGCAACGAATATTTTTCCTTCGGATCTGTGATAGAAGGTGTACCAACAGTCTCGTTTGGGTATCCTATGAAGACACATTTCTCCAACTTGGGTTCGAGCTTATCAGGTTGAAGCTTTTTCACATAAGCATCGCAGCCCCAAACTTTAAGAAACGACAACTTTGGTTTCTTGCCAAACCACAGTTCATAAGGTGTCGTATCAACAGATTTAGATGGTGCCCTATTTAACGTGAATGCAGCTGTCTCTAAAGCATAACCCCAAACGATAGTGGTAAATCGGTAAGAGACATCATAGATCGCACCATATCCAATAAAGTACGGTTACGACGTTCGGACACACCATTACGTCGTGGTGTTCCGGGTGGCGTGAGTTGTGAAACTATTCCACATTGTTTCAAATGAAGACCAAACTCGTAACTCAAATATTCTCCTCCACGATCAGATCGTAGAAACTTTATTTTCTTGTTACGATGATTCTCTACTTCACTCTGAAATTCTTTGAACTTTTCAAATGTTTCAGACTTGTGCTTCATTAAGTAGATATACCCATATCCGCTCAAATCATCAGTGAAGGTCAGAAAATAACGATACCCGCCGCGAGCTTCAACACTCATTGGCCCACATACATCAGTATGTATGATTTCCAAAAAATCTGTTGCTCGCTCCATAGTTCGGGAGAACGGAGTATTAGTCATCTTGCCCATGAGGCATGGTTCGCAAGCACCAAGTGATTCATAATCAAATGATTCCAAAAGTCCATCACTATGGAGTTTCTTCATGCGCTTTACACCAATATGACCTAAACGGCAGTGCCACAAATAAGTTGCACTATCATTATTAACCTTGCATCTTTTGGTTTCAATATTATGAATATGTGTATCACTACAATCGAGATCCAATAAGAATAGACCACTCTTCAAGGGTGCATGACCATAAAAGATATTATTCATAAAAATAGAACAACCATTATTCTCTGATTTAAATGAATAACCGTTTCGCAATAAACAAGATCCAGATATAATGTTCATGCTCAACGCTGGCACCAAATAACAATTATTTAGGTCTAAAACTAATCCCGAAGGTAGATGTACAGGTAGCGTGCTGACGGCGATCACATCGACTTTGGAACCATTTCCCACGCGCATCGTCACCTCGTCCTTAGCCAATCTTCGTTTAATCCGTAGTCCCTGTTTCGAGTTACAAATATTAGCAACCAAACCGGTATCAAATACCCAGGTACTACTACGAGCATTAGTAAGGTACACATCAATAACATGTATATCACATATACCTTTGTTCACCTTGCCATCCTTCTTATCCGCCAAATACTTGGGGCAGTTCCGTTTCCATTGTCCAGTCCCCTTGCAGTAGAAGCGCTCAGTTTCAGGCTTGGCTCCAGACTTGGGTTTCTTCGTGGGAGTAGCAACTGTCTTGCTATTCTTCTTGAAGTTCCCCTTCTTTCCCTTGCCCTTTTTCTTGAAACTAGTGGTTTTGTTAACCATCAACACTTGATGCTCCTTTTTGATTTCTACCTCTGCAGCCTTGAGCATAGCGAAGAGCTCGAGAATTGTCTTTTGCATCCCTTGCATATTATAGTTCATCACGAAGACTTTATAGCTTGGTGGCAGTGATTGAAGAACTCTATCAATAACACTATCCTCGTCAACTTTGCAACCAAGTTGAGTCATATGATTGTAGTACCCAGACATTCTGAGCAAGTGTTCACTGATAGAACTATTCTCCTCCATCTTGCAGCTGTAGAACTTATTGGAAATCTCATATTTCTCAATCCGGGCATTTGCTTGAAATATTAACTTCAACTCCTGGAACATCTCATATGGTCCATGACGTTCAAAACGTCGTTGAAGTCTCGGTTCTAAGCCGTAAAGCATGGCACACTGAACTATCGTGTAGTCATCAGACCGCGACTGCCAGACGTTCAAAGCGTCTACATTAGCGGTAGGGGGCTTGTCACCTAGCGGTGCTTCAAGGACATAATTCTTGTGTGAAGCAATGAGGATAATCCTCAAGTTACGGACCCAGTCCGTGTAATTGCTACCATCATCTTTCAACTTAGCTTTCTCTAGGAATGCATTAAAATTCAAAGGAACGGTAGCACGGGCCATTGATCCACAATAACATAGATATGCAAAAGCTATCAGGACTAAGTTCATGATAAATTAAAGTTCAATTTAATCATATTATTTAAAGAACTCCCACTTAGATAGACATCCCTCCGGTCATCTAAATGATCACGTGATCCAAATCAACTAAACCATGTCAGATCATCACATGAGATGGAGTAGTTTCAATGATGAACATGTTATGTTGATCATATCTACTATATGATTCACGCTCGACCTTTCGGTCTCCAGTGTTCCGAGGCCATATCTGCATATGCTAAGCTCGTCAAGTTTAACCCGAGTATTCTGCGTGTGCAAAACTGGCTTACACCCGTTGTATTTGAACGTAGAGCTTATCACACCCGATCATCACGTGGTGTCTCGGCACGACGAACTTTCACAACGGTGCATACTCAGGGAGAACACTTATACCTTGAAATTTAGTAAGGGATCATCTTATAATGCTACCGTCGTTCTAAGCAAAATAAGAAGCATAATAAGATAAACATCACATGCAATCAAAATATGTGACATGATATGGCCATCATCATCTTGTGCTTTTGATATCCATCTCCAAAGCACCGTCATGATCACCTTCGTCACCGGCGCGACACCTTGATCTCCATCGTAGCATCGTTGTCATCTCGCCAACTATTGCTTCTACGACTATCGCTACCGCTTAGTGATAAAGTAAAGCAATTACATGGTGATTGCATTTCATACAATAAAGCGACAACCATATGGCTCCTGCCAGTTGCCGATAACATTACAAAACATGATCATCTCATACAAAACCGTATAACTCATCATGTCTTAACCATATCACATCACAACATGCCCTGCAAAAACAAGTTAGACGTCCTCTACTTTGTTGTTGCAAGTTTTACGTGGCTGCTACGGGCTTAGCAAGAACCGTTCTTACCTACGCATACAAAAACCACAACGACGTTTCATCAAGTATGTGCTGTTTTAACCTTCACAAGGACCGGGCGTAGCCACACTTGATTCAGCTAAAGTGAGAGAGACAGACACCCGCCAGTCACCTTTAAGCAACAAGTGCTCGTAACGGTGAAACCAGTCTCGCGTAAGCGTACGCGTAATGTCGGTCCGGGCCGCTTCATCTCACAATACCGCCGAAGCAAAGTATGACATGCTGGTAAGCAGTATGACTAGTATCGCCCACAACTCATTGTGTTCTACTCGTGCATATCATGTACGCATAGACCTGGCTCATGATGCCACTGTTGGGGAATGTAGTATTTTAAATTTTTCCTACGATCACGCAAGATCTATCTACCAGATGCATAGCAACGAGAGGGAAGAGTGTGTCTACATACCCTCGTAGACCGGAAGCGGAAGCGTCAAGTGACGCGGTTGATGTAGTCAAACTTCTTCGCGATCCAACCGATCAAGCACCAAACGTACGACACCTCCGCGTTCAGCACACGTTCAGCTTGATGACGTCCCACGAGCTCTTGATCCAGTTGAGCTTCACGGGAGAGTTTCGTCAGCACGACGACGTGGTGACGGATATGATGTATCTACCGGCGCAGGGCTTCGCCTAAGCACTGCGACGGTGTGACCGAGGTGTGTTTCTGTGGAGGGGGGCACCGCTAAGGATGGCAATGGATCGGGTTTGGATCGGGTTAAATAATACCAAATCCATATCCATATCCATGAAGACAGTCTTTGTCCATCCATGAAAAAATCCATGGGTGAAAAAATGTGTCCATGTCCAAACCCGATGGATATCCATACCCACTGGATATCCATTGGGTCCTCTCGAGACATATAAATATGACATAACAAAATGTAAGATAAGCTCCTCCATTCTTCACCTTGTGGCAAGATAGGCCTCACTTATGCTAAACATCAACTTATGGTAAATCAACGTTCACTAACAACCTAAGATCATTTAGTATTTTTCTAATAGATGTGAACGACGAGTCATTTAACAAGGACATAAAAATAAGGGAAGGGGCATTGGGGTATGTTACAGAGGGCATTGAATGTCAACTAATAAATGTTACGATGGTGATTGCACAATTTCTTTTCCATGTTTTAGATAAAAAAAAGTGTAAAATTTGAGCGAGACATGTGATTGTGGGGTAGGGATAGCAGATTTTTGCCCATTAAGTCATACTCTCGGGTTGGGTTTGGATATACCCACGGGTACAAGATTATATCCATGCCCTATCCATGAGCAATCGGGTCGGGTTTGGGCTCCATCCATGGACACAAAATCATATCCAAACCCTGCCCACTCGGGTCGGATATCCATGGATATCCATGTCCATGGGTAAAATTGCCATCCTTAGGCACCGCACACGGCTAGAACAATTCAACTTGTGTGTCCTTGGGTGCCCCCCTGCCCCTGTATATAAAGGAGCAAGGGGGGAGGCCGGCCGGCCCTCCTATGGTGCGGCTAGGGAGCAATCCTACTAGGAATAGGATTGCAATCCTATTCCTAGTAGGAGTCCACCAATGAAGGAAAGGGGGGAAGGAAAGAGAGGGAGAGGGAGAGGGAAAGAGGGGCCGCGCCCCCTCCCCTAGTCCTATTCGGACTCCTCCTAGGGAGGGGGCGCGCCACCTCCTGGCTGCTGCCCTCTCTCTCCCCTATGGCCCACCAGGGCCCATCATTCCCCCGGGGGTTCCGGTAACCCCCCCGGCACTCCGGTAAATTCCGAAACTTTCCAGAACACTTCCGGTGTCCGAATATAGTCGTCCAATATATCAATCTTTATGTCTCGGACATTCCGAGACTCCTCATCATATCCGTGATCTCATCCGGGACTCCAAACTACCTTCGGTACATCAAAACTCATAAACTCATAATACCGATCGTCATCAAACGTTAAGCGTGCGGACCCTACGGGTTCAAGAACTATGTAGACATGACCGAGACTTATCTCCGGTCAATAACCAATAGCGGAACCTGGATGCTCATATTGGCTCCTACATATTCTACGAAGATCTTTATCGGTCAAACCGCATAACAACATACGTTGTTCCTTTTGCCATCGGTATGTTACTTGCCCGAGATTCGATCGTCGGTATCTCTATACCTAGTTCAATCTCGTTACCGGCAAGTCTCTTTACTCGTCCCGTAATACATCATCTCGTGACTAACTCATTAGTCATTTGCTTGCAAGGCTTATTATGATGTGCATTACTGAGAGGGCCCAGAGATACCTCTCCGACACTCGGAGTGACAAATCCTAATCTTGATCTATGCCAACACCACGAGTACTTTCGGAAACACCTGTAGAGCATCTTTATGATCACCCAGTTACGTTGTGACGTTTGATAGCACACAAGGTGATCCTACGGTACTCGGGAGTTGCTTCTTGGGGAGCATTGTGCCTCCACACCGCTCCAACGGAGACGTACTTCCCTTCAAAGGGAAGGAACTTCGGTAACACATCCTCGTCTTCACCGGTTCCTCTTGTGGTCATTTCTTTCCTTTACTTGTGCAAGCATTACTTGTTTATCTTATATAGCTTGCTTGTGAGGTTGTTATCTTTGCTTCCTATAAGTTGTCTTCATAGTAGCATATCTAGACAACTTACTGTGTCGCTCAATTTAAAGTGGTTAAGAAAAGCTAAAAATTGTTAGTTGCCTATTCACCCCCCTCTAGTCAACCATATCGATCCTTTCAGAGTATCTAGGTGACATTAGGGTTTTGATTGATTTGTGTCTTAAGGTGTTAATCTAGTACGAACTCTATGATAGATTGAACGTTACTAAGGACTCTCGAATAGATCGTTCAGAAAGAATAGCTTTGAGGTGGTTTCGTACCCTACCATAATCTCTTTGTTTGTTCTTGATGGGCCTCTAACCCCTCGTTGGTTACCCCAAGTGGAAGGTGTGAGATGCAGTGTTGTGGAAGTTTTTCCCTTAGCAAAGATGCCAAGGATCGAATCCCCAGAGACTCCTAGGTTCATCAAGTAGGTGTCAACTGCTAACGGCGCCAGATATTAGCAATCAACGTGGACCTGCGCACAGATACAAATAACTTTGCTCCCAACGAGTACAGAGAGGTTGTCAATCCCTCCGGCCTTGTAGTTCACAAAGGATTAAACGCAAATGATAGTAGTGATAGATAATGTTTGCAATAGTAAGTAAAAGCGAAAAGTAAATAGCGGATGTGATCAATGATGGTAATATGGACCGGAGTCTCATGATGTTCACTAGTGATGTCTCTCTCCCAAAATACGATAAAACAGCTATGTGAGGTAAACGAATTACAGCTGGGCAATTGACAGGACCACGAACGCAAACCAATGCTGACTACATTGCAAGAAAGGTTGAGGTTCAAAGCATGGGCGGTACGCCAAAGTAAGTAGACCGAAATCCATCAATATCTACTACTAATCATCCACCTTGAGATATCTATCCAGAACATCTCGCTAGTATTAAGTTGCGAGTCCTACCCATATTGTAAACTCAAAGCAACAGACAACTGCATTAAAAGAACTTTGCGTAAAGTAAACAATCCTTGCACCCGCGGGCACAAGCACCGTTGTTTTCCCCCTTGTGGCAACAGCACATCCCCTAGACTCATGTTTCTGTCACTCAAGCTAGTCATCGAGGGGCATGAACCCACAATCGAGCATAACGTTCCCTCTTGGAGTCACTACCTATTACTTGGCCAAAGCAATAAATAACAACGGAGAACATGCAAGAATTACTTACGAACATAAATATAAAAGAGGTAGATCAAATATATTACTCAATCACAATCTGAACATAATCTCATAATCCATCGGATCCCAGCAAACTCAACATAGCAACAGCATAAGGATTACATATGTGCCTCGATCATGTAGGGCAGCTCACGAGGACTAATTAGTGAAGCACAAGAACGGGAGGAGAACATCACATAGCTACTGGTCATGGACTCATGGTCCAAGGGAGACTACTCACAACTCATCCGGGAGGCGTCCATGGTGGTGGAGAAGCTCCCGATGGTGATCCTCCCCTCCGGCAGGGTGCCGGGAAGAGTTATCCTGGTGCTCCCGATCTTGGAAGCGGCGGCGGCGGCGAAACAGAGATGAGATCGCGAAAAAGAGTTCCCGTCCCGAGGGTTTTGAAGGACGATCTAAATATATGCCAAAGGGGGGCACCAGACGGGGCTCGGGGGGCCCAGGCGCCCCCCCGGCGCGGCCCAGGGGGGGCGCGCCGCCAGGGCGCCTGGGGCCATGG